>VDFB02257278.1:0-338532 GCA_007258455.2 Sequoia sempervirens | reverse complement strand
GAAGTTGACTAGGGTTTTCTTCATTAAAAATAAATAAATAGACAGCACAAAAATTGCACCAGGTTCTGGAATCATGTCGGGACCCATGAAAAAATGCCATGTCAACACCAGAAATGGGTTGGAATCTTGTGGCGGATTGAAATAAGTTTTGGGCTGCACAAACATGAACCCTGGTTGATTCCACAGATATTTTTAGCCTTACTTGATTCTGGGACGTACTGTGCTTGGAATCGGCAGAGGAAATGGCTTATTTGGCAACCTGGCTATGGAATGTTCCATTGTTGTCTATACTTGAGCTGTTGCTGAAGAAGCCATTAAAGTGGATTGCTCCCTTGTTTTCTCAACTGTGGAGATTCCTAGCTGCCATTGTTCATCTGTACTGGACATGCACTCTGTTGTTTACTTCAAAATAGTCTGCTTATCCATCCAGGGATTAAGTAGGTGGTTCTAAATCATATCTTGCTGTAATAGAGAGCTCTCCTTCATTAATTTATGCTCAGCCTCTGCTTTCAGGACTTTGCTGCTCTCCAACCTTTATAAGGATTTGTATGACTGCTTTATTGCAGTTGTGTTGAGAACTTTGAGGATTGCATATTGTGCATCACTGCTAGCAGTTAGGGTTTCATTTTAGTCTCTCATTTGTGCACACCTGCACGTTCTTATTACTCTATACTCAGATCTGCACATGCATTGCCTTCTGGGGTTTGAGAATGGAAAACCACTGCATTTAGCTAGGTTCTTTTACCTTATCCACTCATAGTTAAAAAAGGAAAAGGATTTTTTTCCTATTCCAACAGTAAGTTGAGACATAGGAAACTAGGTGAATGGCTAACCTACTGTAGGCTTTCCTTTGATGTTCCTCACTTATTGCACAAAATCATACCATAGATCTAGATGGCTAAATTTTCCCGAGATTTTTCTAGTCCCTTTGACCTTTCCTTGGTCATTCAGGGACATTAGTTTAATTTCTTTCTTTCTTTCTATGTTTGCTTGAGGGAAACTCCAATTGATTCAGCTTCTAGAATCTCCTAGCATGCTCTTTGTTGTACCCAAACCAAATTTTTTGCTTCATTAAGGCATTTTGCTTAAAATGGTTTAAACCTTGTAGAAATGATTTCAAAACATAGTTTTTGGTCAAATCAAGTTTGATGTCAAGAAGATATTGACAAAATTTGAAAAAAATGAAAATTAGGGTTTTGGACCCCTATTTTTAGGCAAAAAACCCTAAAAATTGAAACTTGTCAGAATTGACTGAAAATTGTTTTGATTAGCTTATTTCACTTCACAATCATAGTGGTGAAGTCAGATTTAGTTAAAAGTTAGTTTAAGTTTGGTGGGGAGTTTTCACCTTTTCAGGTAAAAAGTTAGGACCTCCGAGGTTGTTAATGGCAGATGGCCAGAGACCAGGTATTGAAATCTAAGCTTAAAACGCTCCAATGAAGAATCTATGGCAAAATATGTTCAAAATGATGCTTTGTCTCAGAGGGGATTTTTTGCCAAGGTGAAAATCATCAAAATTTTTCTAACTCTGGAGCAAAAGAGCCCTTGGAGGCCAGGGGCGCCCTAGATTTCAAAGACCCAGATTACCTTTTCGGGATTTGTCACTTCTATGAAGACTTCTCCAAAATACTGTCAGCTTTGTGATGAGCCTACCAGCCAACCTAAAAGATCTGTCTAGCACCTGAAACGGGAGATTGAACGAGAATTGAGGGAGATGAAAATTTGACTAACACTGGGCAAAAAAGCGCCCCTAGAGGCCAAGGGTGCCCATCTTTTTGAGGTACCACATGAAGGCTTCTGACCAAATGATACCTAGAATGTTTGTCTCAAACTTGATTAGGCTTCGCAACGAATCCGTCAGTGGGTTAATCTAAGTTGCTGAACTGCTTGAATTAGGAGTCAAACATAAGGTCTAATCATGGTCAAAAAATGTCAAGAAACAACAAAAGCGACCCTGGAGGCAAGGCACGCCCAAGGTTTTCAAGCCTCAAATGCAACCTTTTTGGTCATCTCAGATATTCATCTTGTCTGTGACGCTTCCAGCTTTTTGTTGCATACCTCAGCTGGGTCAGACTTCTCAGCAGCCTGTAGTCGAGGATTAAGTGTGGATTCAGTTAGTTCAAAAAAATGGTTCTCTGGGAACAAAAGCGCCCCCAGAGGCCAGGGGCGCCCATGTTTTTCACCAAGCAGATGATGTTTTTGGGAAAAGTGCACTCCAAGAGCTCTTGTACAGAATGGAGCCAGCTCCGTAGCGAGCCTGTCAGTCAGTTCTGAAGTTTTTCCAAACGCCGAAGATTGTGAGATAAAGGTTGGTCAAAATCACCTTCAAAATGATGAAAATGCACAAAAAGCGCCCTTGGAGGCCAGGGGCTCCCTGAATTTTGAAGCCTCAGATGTTAGATTTAGGATTTGCAGCCTCAAGGAGTTTCTTGTCAGTTTTGATCTTGCTCTTCAATGAAATTGTCAACTAGTTTTCTGGACACATCAGTCAATCAAAATTAGTGATTGAGCATGGGCTTTAGTGATGTTTGCAAATGAAAATTTCAAGAAAATTTCAAAGTCTGTAAAGGTGACGCCTAAAAGTCAAACTTTGACTTTTGTTGTACCCCAAATTAAATTTTTTGCTACACTTAGGCATTTTGAAGAAATGAGAAAGTCTTGTCAAAATAGTCAAAAAAGGTCAAAAGTGGGGTTTGCATGCCTTGCATGAGGGGCAAAGACTCAAAATTTTCAAAATTTGACGATCTAGGTCTGCTTAGAGCGGCCTAATCTACAAAACTTCGATCTCAGTTTTTCATCCCTACTTTTTAGGAAAACTGCTATTTTTAGAAACTTTCTAAAAATAGTAATTTTTTTGGAGTACTTTCGAAACGGATATTGGCAAAATTTTCTAAAAATAGAAAGTTTGTCCACTAGGGTTCAAACTGACTTTGATTGGCTCAAAATACTTCCTCATCAGGCTGGTGTAGTTAGAATCATGAAACGATCAGTTCTGCCCTAGTGGGTCTATTTTGCTTTTTCAATTTCAGAAAGCATTTCGAGAGCTAAATGTCAAAAGTCAAAAGCAAAGGAGAAAATACAAAAAATATTCTAACTCTAGTAAAGTTGGGTGTCCCAGGTGACGTAACTCCCAGAAGACCCCTCTCAAAATCTTCTTAACTCCATAACGAGTCCAACCGTTAGTCCATCCGAGCTCCGGATCTAAAACAACAAGATTGTCTAAAGGAGAGGAGTTGATGAAACCTAAAAATGGTTAAGTCTGGTGGAAATGGGCGCCCCTGGAGAGAATAGGCGCCCATGATTTTGAAGGAACAAACAAAGTTTTTAGCTGAAGGTGCCTCCAAAACGATCTTCTTAGATTCGATCAAGCTTCACAATGAATCATTCAACTCGTTCATTGGATCAATTTGGAAGCTGGAGATCTGAATCAAAGCAGGGTTCAAAATTGAGGAAAAGTTGAAAAACTAAGAAAAAATGGTTAAGTTTGGGAGAAGTTGGCGCCTCTAGCCAAGAAGGGTGCCCAAAATACCATGCCTTAGTCAAAATTTTCAAATCTTCAAAGTTGCAAGATGAAGAATGAATGTCCAAGTTCAATGAACAGGCAGATTCTAGGGTTTGGAGGATTAAAGCAAAAGAAAGTAGAGTTTTCTCAAGCCTAAAACTTATTTAAGAGGCCTTTTCTATTCATTTTTCATCATTCTTGTAGGTGGCGTCCAAGGGAGAGAAGAGGAGCAACAAACATAAGTTTTTCTTTTCAAGATTTGAGAGCCATAGCTTGCTGATTTTTCAAAGTTCATCAATTTTCAGACCAGCAACATGAGACCTTGCTTTTTCATGCTTTTTTCATCTAGAACATCAAATTTTTGAGGAAAAAGGTCAAGGTTTTCAATTTCCAGTGATCTGGGTCATCTTAGCTCATCATTCTGAAGAATTTTTGAAGAGATTTTGCAAGTTGTAGCAGCTGCTTTTTCCTTGCATTTCCATGAAATCATTAGAATTTTCAAGATTTGGTCATCTGGGTTCTTTCTAAATATTCTTTTGAACAAAACCCAGATGTCAGCTTTTTTGTGAAAAATTTCAGATCCTAGGGTTTGCTGCTTTTTCAATCAGCCCTTAGTATTTTTCAAATCTGATCAACTAGGTTCATTCCAAATTTTATTTTGAACAAAACCCAGGTGCCAACTTTTTTCGAGAAAATTTGAAAAAATTAGGGTTTGCTGCTTTTTCAGTCTACACTCAAAATTTTAAAAAATGGGCGATCTGGGTCTTCTTGCAACGAAATTTTGAGCAAAACCCATATCTCAGATTTTTTTTGAAAAATTCGTCTGTTTGAAGAAGAAAAATCAGCAGGGTAAATTTAGAAAGTTGCTCAAAACTTGTCTGAACCTAGGCGAGTTTACAGTCATTCTTCAAGGTTTTCAAAATGGAGTACACTCCCCTCGAGTACAAGACCAAAACAACTCTCTATCACAACTTCATCAAAACAGCAGAGACTGACTTGCACCACATCAAACCAGAGTTCAATTTGCAACCATTGGAAAATGTAGGCAACATTGTAGTCAAGCACCTTGGTCACTCGGGACTTCTTGCAGCAACGTCCATTCCTATTTCAGTGCAAAGTCTGGAATTCGTAATTGCTTGCATCAAGCATTACGATCTGGCTACTCGGGGGATTAAGTTAGTAGATGGAAGAATGATTTGCACCCTGAAACCAAACGTGATTGAAAAATGCTTCTCAATTCCACCTTGGTCTGAAAGTGTGACTATCTCCAAGGAAGAATGTGAAAGAATATGGGGCATGCATAAGGAAAAGTATAACGAGAAGATTGCACAAAAGTGGATGAAAGAAAAGCATAAGATTTTGCCAAGTCACATTTCCATGATGTCAGCAAGGTTCGAGAAAGCGGCCAATGAGGTCGAAGATTTTTTGAGATCAATTGCAGATAATGAAGAAATCCTAAAAAAGTGAAACTTTGCTATAGATAGCATTGATGCACCTGACAGAGATAAGGTTTCCAGCTTTTTGGCGGATGTGATCGAGATTTAAAGCAACAATCATCTAGCAACTTTCTTTCCTCTTTCTTTCTATTCTTGGAATAATTCTTATCTATTCTTTGAAGAAGAGAAAGAAGATAAATGTAATAGTTGGCATTTCCCGTTTTTCCTACTTTCTTAGGTGGTTAGATGCTATCTTCTTTTAGTTTTAGAAATAAAGCTTGCTTGTTGAGCAAGCCATAGTTGTAAAAGCAAGGAGATTTTAGGGTTCCCTTGTTGGAAATGTTGTCATTGATGTCAAAGTGAAATAGATGGAGTCATTGTTGTCAAGATAAGCATGACTAAAAATAACATAAGCATAGATGAATGAGAACAAACATAAGACAACATATTTGAAAGTAAGAATGAGCTTACTTCCATGATCAACAAAAAACTTATAAGAGGAGCTCGCCTATCTGACACTGAGAATCATATTCTAAAGAATAAAGTGCAAAAGAACATTTGGAATTGATATTGATTGACATTCAGTTTGGTTAATGAAGGCTTAAACAGAATCATCATAACGTTCAAAATGACACATTCAGCACTCAGACAAAGAAGTTAGAATTGATCACACAGTTCTAAATCAAATAAAGAAGAACCGGTATCGGGCTTGTTCACTACCAGCTATGGAGTCAAAGCCAATCAATACAGATGATCGGGACAGTATACCAAATAATGTGGTTGGTGACTGACGTGTTTATACAAAGGACGTTTTATTTTCTGTTAAGAAAATATTAAAGAAGTTAATCTCCAGATCTACTTAAGAAGGGTGTTTTATGAAGATTAATCATTCAGTCCTAATAAATAAAAAGACAAACAAATGAAGAGGTGCGAATTAAAAAAAAAGGAGAATGGTAATTAACTTAAGTTACAAAGAGGTGCGATTATTCTCTTGAGGAAAAACGATTAGTGAAAATAAAGAATAAAAAGAAAAAGAAAACAACAGATAAGACAAATTAAGAATAAGACAATAATCACCTTTATCAGAATAAGACAAAAATATTCCCTCATAAGGTATACGATTTGTGAAGGAAATAATCCCATTTGTTATAAAGCGATTATTGTGTAAGAAAGCAATTCATACTAAAATGATAATGAGCGCTTCATTTAAAAGGAGAGACGTGATTTTATTTAAGAAGAATGGCAGCGATCTGAAAAGCAATAATAGTTTATAATAAGGTGCATGAGATAAAATGCTTTATTTAGATAAAGTATAATTTATGCTTCAGATTTGTCAATAAAAGCAATTAATGAAAAGGTGTGATTTGGAAATTAAAATTGAAGAGGCATGCTAGTAAGGGGAAAATTTCAAGAGACATGTTGTTAAGCTTGTATCTCTTGATAGTTGATACAAAGAGATCAATATATTTAAAGCTCAATTCAGTTTCAAGATATATGCGTGAGAATTTTTAATGCTATATCTTTGAAACACATTCAGGTGTAGAGTGTGCTGAGTGTTGAGGAACAAAAGATATATTATCTGAACACAAGCAGGTGCTGATGGCTGATTAAAGAATTGCAGTTTATGTGTGTGTAAGTAAAAAGTTAAATCATCCAAACACAAGCAGAGTACAGAAATATATATTATTTCTGTGTGAGCTTAAAGAGGAATAATTGCAGATTAGAGAGCATCTTGAAGATTAAATTTATGAGAAGATTGTGAATGATTATGATCAGTTTTGTAATAGGAGATTGTGCACAGTTCAGATCAGATTTGTGAAAGAGTTCATAGAAGATTTATATGAGCAGATTCAACAAAGGGCTGAATTAAGAGGAAGATACATGTGATTGCATCAAATTTGGGAAGAAGAGTATAATGCAGATTTGATGATTTCATCATAAAGTAAATCATTTACATCATCTATTGCAGAGGTAAGACAAATTGTACTTGTTGAGCAGATTTTGTATGAACAGAATTTAAAAGACAGATTTGGATGTGGAAGAAAGGTAAATTCATCATAAGCTGATTTGTGTGAATATCTTTCAAGAACTATAAGAGTGGGATTCAAGAGGAAGAGTGTTTTGAGCAGAATTGTCCATCATCCGTTGATGAAGCAACATCAAAGGTGGAGTATTATTCTTGATAATTCTATCTTTGCTAAGTAGGTGCTTGGCAAGTGGGGTTGGAGCCTCCAATAGGTTGGTGCCTACAAACATTAGGGGTTGGTGCTCCTTGTAGGTTGGTGCCTACTAAATCAGCATTAGGGGTTGATGCTCCTTTTAGGTTGGTGCCTACTAAATCAGAATTAAGGGTTGGTGCTCTTTGTAGGTTGGTGCCTACTAAACTACATATTTGGTGATTCAAGTAGGTTGGTGCCTACATTCATTGTAAAATCTTACATAATTTATAAAGTACAATTGTTGGTGTCAACTTGTTCGTATTGTGATATTCTTACATAGTTGAGTTGTGTTAGAGTATGAAGTTGATAAAGGTTGTAAAGGGTAAAAGTTTGTTGATATACTGATTCACCCTCCCACCCCCCCTCTCAGTATATCTTTGTGCTCTTCATCCCTACCTCTTGCTTGTCTATAAATAAGAGTGTTTGCTCATTGTTTTTCTTAACGGTTATTGTGATAGCAAATTGCGAGCTTGTAATGCAACAAGTTGTTATTCAGTGTCAGTTCACTTTGTGTAGGAGCAAGTTTGCAAGCCTCTTTAGCTGCAAGTTCTTGTTCAGTGCATGTGTCTTTGTAATCTTTTGTTCTTGAGATTTGAGAAATAAAGTCTTGTGCCTATTTTGCCTTGATATAATGTCTCGAATTTTCGTTTATTGTGTCATGTTTATATGATCTCCATTTCAGTTTGCATTGAAAGTAAGTAGATGTATGTTGGAAGAAGAGTTTATCTAAGTATTTTGTTAGAGAATCAAACTTTGTCTATTTCTAACTCTCTTGCTCTGCGTTTACTTTAGAAGTTAGAAATGTCATTAGAGTAGGCTTAGTCGTAGTTGAAATTCCAAAACAGAAAATCTCAGCTACGACGTTTGAGTTTTATAACCTTGTGCTCTTAGCTGAACCAAAAAGATAGGTAAATTAGTTTTAGTTTACTTTCTTTTGAGCAACATCACCAAAGAGGGAGCTTCCCCTCCTAATTTGAAGAGCAGGTTATTGCACATAGCTGTCCGTTTCTAATTCACATTTCAGAGGTGCGAATTGAAACGCCAATAACTTTTGAACTCAAGTGCAAAGTGATGCCCTATAAAGGTGGAGGTTGAGAACTCAACTTAAAATAATATTTAATCTTCAGTTGCACTTCTGAGTTGACTTCAACTGGACTTAATTTTTGCTTGCAAATGGCGACTTATTTTTGCATGTAAAGTTAACTGAAGTGCATGGAGGTGGCACCCAATTTAGGGCTAATTTCTTAGTCAGTTAACTGTGATGGAGGTCTAATCAGAAGGTGGCGTACATTTTAGAGGTCCAATCAAAAGGTGGCACCTAAATTTAGGAATTGCATGCATATTATGATGCCTTGCTTCATGAATTAATTTATTTAAGTCATATAGGTGCCTATTATTTACATCACAGGTGAGAGCAAACACATATTTTCTCGAGCAACCAAAGATTTGAAGGCGCTACAGGTGACAGTTATCAGTGTTCTTTGCAATGCCAGGGCTAGATTTTTCATAAGATAAATTTTTTAGACTTCATTTTTTGAGTGCATGTAGATTTAATCAAATCCAGTTCAAGCATAGGTGACTTTTTCAAAGGCAGAATAATAACTTCTATTTTCTATCTCTAAAATTCTTCTATTCTTGTCTTAGGTTTTCTCTCGCATGTCAAAGTAAACAACAAAATTTTCAAAATCTGATCAGCTGGGTTCACATATTTCAGTGTCAACAACAAAACCCATGTCTTAGGTTTTTTCGAGAAAATTGCCCTGTTGCTTCCATTTTTGAAGCACTTTGTTTTTTTGTTTTTTGAAGATTTCCTTGCATATGGGCCAAAAACTCAATTTTTCCAAAATCGAATCATTTGGGTTGGCTTAGAATTCCATTGCTTACAAAACCCATGTGCCAGTTTTTCTTGGGGAAAATTACCCCCGGAAACCCTAAAACCCCTACGGATCTCAACTGAAAAGCCTTTGCATACCTTGCTAAAACTCATTTTTTCGAGTTTCTAACAATTTGGGTTGCCTTAGAATTTAATTCTCTACAAAACCCATGTTTTAGAAAAATTTTGAATTTTTTTCCTGCAATTGGCTATTTTTAGCCTCATCCAAAGCCTTTTTCAGCTTTTTTTGAAAGTTGTCCAAACATATCCGACTTTACAGTCAAAAATCCAGATTTTCAAAATGCAATTCAACCCAATAGAATACAAGGCCAAATCGGTCTTAGTGCATGACTTTTTGAAAACCTTTGATACAGACTTGGGTCATGTCTTGTGATGTCACCTCGCTAGACAGTTCTCGGGAACAGTGTGTTAGCCCTTTATTGGACCCTTGTGGGCTAGCCAGTTTGGATAGATGGTCAGTGATGCTTTTTGCGGAGTTTGTTTGTTCGTGTTTTCAGTGGACAGTGTTTGGATCACAGCGAGCGTTGGCATTCCAGGAGTTCACAGCTTCTGACGGCACGGGATTATCCTGAGTTTTGAGCGTTTTATGGAATTTTAAGTGATTAAGTTAATTATTTAACTTATACGCCTTTTATTAAAGTCACATTGACTTTAATAATATTTTATATCACTTAAGAAATGTCAAAAGGGGATTTTAATATTTTAATAACTTAAAATATTGAAAAGTGCGCTCAAAGTATTTAATGGCAACTATTGAAAAAGGTTATATTAAAATATTAAAATATTTTAATGATTGCAAAGGCCGTACTTTCTTGAAATGCGTGCCAATTGGTATATACTATAAAGCATTTCCTGGCAATTGAAACTCATATCTTTGACTATTTCGATTTGCCTTGTGCATTTTTCTTCTGAGCATTCTCCTGTGACCAGGGTATGATCAATTTGTCCATTGGAGAACGGAAAAACTCTTCAGTGTTGAGTACTTTTGAGGCTGTGAAAGATCAGCTGAATCAGTACAGTTGAGAGCTTCACACAGAGGTTCTACAGTTGCAGACAGAGGTTTCATATATGCAGTTGTTTGTTCTTTGCAATAACTTGAGGGTTTCTACTGGAGGCGCATCATTCTACAGTTCAGAGACTTTTCATCAGAGATTCTATCTTTCCTTTTCATAGCCGTACGGCCTGCCTTGGGTTTTGTGCCTTGAGAAAGGCGTGTGAAGTAATAAAGAGAAACGCCTTCTTTTTGTGAGGGTTTTAGCTTCTATCATTGGCGCCTAGTCATTTCAGAGCATTGTGACCAGTTTTTGAGCAGGAGAAACCACTTCTGGAGTCATGGCGTACTTGCATGCTTGATTTCATCATTTCCAGCTGTAGGTCAGGCCATTTCTTTATTTAAAATAACTGGAGATTTTCGGGTATGTCTGTTATGCATATTCTAATTGTTTCAGTATAATAACAGCTTCTGTATTTCCAATTTGTGAGTTTTTGCTTTAAATTTCATTTTACAAGCAAAAATATGCTGCGCCCCTTCTCTTCTGTCTATTAAGAATTCTCTAAAAAACTTAAAAAACATCTTAAGACTTAAGAAATTGAGGGTTTTGAGCTGAGAGCCAGCAGGGCTCATCACATGTCTATCTAGTGGTCAAACTGAGTACGTTGGAAGGTATTAGCAGCACAACAGTCAAGAATCTTGAGCGTTCCAAGTTGCTGGTACCAACATCTATTCCTATCACGGTTTTTGATCTCGAGTTCATCATTGCTTGCATTAAGCATTACAACCATCCACAAGACAAATCAGATCAGTCGATGGGAGAGTCATTTGCAGCCTCAAGCCGAGAGACATCGAGAAGTGATTTGCTATTCCACCTCGCTCAAACAATTTTACCATAGTCGTTGAGGATTGCGACAAGATATGGCATGGAGAGAAAGAAAGATCTCAGAGAAAGGTTGCTTAGAGATGGTTAAAAGAGCAAAAAACCAACATGCCAAAGAAGGTTGGGTGTGGGGAGTTCAAGGATGAAATTGCTATCTTGATTGCTTTGCTCAACTGGGTTACAGGTCAGGAGGAAGCTCATATTTTCCGATCGTGGATGTTCTATGTCATTTTCCAGATTATCGACAATAAGGAACACTTTGACTGGGCCATGTTAATCAGTGAGCGTCTTCACCAACAAATCACAGGACTCCATAAAATCCACGAGTTTCACATGGTGTCTTATCTAGTCTATTTAATTGCATTCCAAGGCAATTATAGAACTTTGAAGACCAATGGAACTCTTGGTGTTTAGCATGTTCATGAATATTACTCACAATTGGAGTTCTCAAAGGTTGAACAGGATTTCAAAGCGATGAATGATCACTTCCTCATGAAGACAGTCAGAGACCTCGATAATGAAATGCACATCAAGATTTCACTAGAGGCAAAATCAGCAATGGAGAGTTGGGCGGATTGGTTCATTGAATTCCCCACTTTCACATATATTCGAGTGTATGGTTACACCGGAGAACCTCTGATGCTACCAAGGTACCCATTAGACAAGGTCCTATTCATGGAGTTCCTGAGACAAGCTGAAGAGGTTCACTCTTTTCTTCACAATTGGCACAAGCAAGCATTCACCTTTCCTTTTGGATGGGGTATTTACAAATGCAAGTCAACCACTGATTGCAAGTTGATGATGAATGAGTTAGAAAAACTCCATCTCAAGTATCTCATCAAGAGGCGTTCCTATGATCCATTGGGTCATTACTTAGCTCGATTGGAGCGAAGTAATTCACACAAGCTAGCACTTGAGGACTTTTGGGTCAATGCGAAGATGAATTTGAAGTGTGTGGACGTCATTACTGCAGACTTACTCTTCCTCAGCTTGTTGATTTCCTATCAGAAGATGTCGAGGGTTTGTCAGATGATGACGAAGAGGTTGCTTAGCACATACGTCAATGGTCAAAGATCAAGTTGCTCGCCAGCCACTTTGCCAACTGGATTGGTATGCTAGGGAGAGTACTTCAATTGAGGATCTGTCAAGAGGGGTTATCAAAACTAGCATGTACTTCTTGGACAACAAGAGAAGGCGAAGGACAATTCTAGTTATAGAACCGCCATTAGGGTTTTCTTCACTTCCTTTTACCTCAAGGTCAAGGCCTCGAGTTAAGGTTATTTTGAAGCCGCTTGAAGGTGTCAGAGTTAGTGGGAACATGAAGGGAAGAAGCACAGGCAAGCGGAAGCAAAAGCAGATTGAAAAGGCGCCAGAAGTTCCAGTGGAGACAGTGATACAGGCTGAAGCCAATTCTTTATCTCTTGGTTCGCCATTTTCACCATAGTCACCTCCCATTGATATTGACTCAGAGCCAAAATCATTGGTTCGGGAAACCTCAACACCAGTTGATCCATCAGAGATTGATACAACAGCAATAGTCTCTCCTCAAGAAGATAACATTGATCATTCATGTTGGCTTGAGAGGTCTTTGGGAAGATGGAGGTGAAAGCCTTCATACTAACTTGATTTATTTGAGTTTGGCAATCCTTATCAAGATAAGTCAAACAAGAAGATCAAGAAGCAGGCGCATATAGAGAAAACTCCTGAAGCAGAGACCGTCATTGAAGTTGCTACACCACTCGAGGGCAAGAGTCTGGATGAAGTTGAAGTTGATGATTTCACCTTCGTCAAAGCAAATCTTGGCAGGAGCACTCGACACATGGACATGAACCTCTTTAAGGTTGCTGCAAGTAATCTTGAAGAGTGTGTCATGGACGGAGAAGATAAGGCAGCCCGCAAGGCTGAAATCAAGCAACTCCGACAGCACATCTCAGATCTCATTCATGGAAACTCAAGCAGAGCACCGGGTCTTCCACACCTTCAAGGGACACCTGCAAAACAGTAGAAGTTGGATCGATTAGTTAACTGTGGGAAGCTCTTGGACAACTGGATTGAAGATTTCATTGTTGAAGGCTAATACCTTCTCACAGAGTTATATCAGTTGAGGTATAAGGCGCATGATCTTCTTTAGAGGATCCATCAGCTTGAATTATCTGTAGTAGAGGGCAAACCGAAGGACTTGATTCTCATATCTTAGTTAGCAGTTGCATATGATGCCATTGTAGCAGATGAGGATAAAAGGAAGGTTTTCGCTTGGAGAGAACAACATCTCTTCAAAGTGGAAACGTATGAGAGAATCTCTACAAGGATGGTTGCGCTCAAAGAGGATGTTGACGGAGCTCTCAAACTCATTAGTGGGTTTATCACTTAGATTCCGTGCCACTATCTTTGTGAGGATGGTACATATGCTGAGCTTGATGCAGTGCAGACTGAGTTAGAGAAGCTTGTTCGTTATAGTCTTGATGGAGATCCTGTGGCGTCCAAGTTGGATCACTTCTCAGTGATGACAACTAGTTTCAAAAAGGCAATTGAAGAGGTTAGAGAATGTCAGAGGGTGATCAAAGATGGAGAGAAGGAGTTGAACAGGTAGTCTATCATCATGGATAACGTCAAAGTGCCAAAAGATGAGACAATTGATGAGTTCTTGGATGAGGTGATAGCCCGTGATGGCTTGGAGTAGACAGTCAATTAGATCTTGCAGTTATTCCCAAGGATAGAGCTAGAAGCAGTAGTTAACTCGACGTCAGTCTTGAGTTCTAATTGCTGATTTTATGCATGTTTATCTCATCCCCAAAGATATCTTTGGAGGAGGTCGGACTTTCAGTTAGGATCAGTTAACTGATGTTAGTTATCAGTTAACTTTCATTTCAATAAGGACTTGCATGTTGCACATGTCCATTTAGTTTAGTTTTGTTTCGGTTAACTGATGGTAGTTTTTCAGTTAACTGTATAGTTTCATATTTTGGTTTAGCAATAAACTCTTGCATGCTTGCAAGACTCATGTTAACTCAAGGTGATTTTAGGGTTCCCTACACCTTGGAGTTGTAGAAATAAGAGCACCCTTGCTCATTTGTAATCAACTTTTGTGTGCGATAGCATACATGCTCAGCCACCTTGCCTGTAGTATTGCTATCCAGTATCTGTTCACGAACTTTTATGGTGATAATAAATAGCTAAGCCGCCTTGCCTGAATGTTATTATTCTATACTTGTTCACTTAGTTAAATATAATTGTTGGTTTGATCGTTCATTGTGTGCGTGTCTTGTTTATACAATTTGCTGTCCTAATTGTTATTTCTTGTTGTGATTAATAAGCTTTGTTTCATATCTATACCTCAGATAGGAATCATCTCCTCCTTGGGAATTTAGAAGTAAGGTTTATCGTGTGTTGTTGTGATTAATAAGCTTTGTTTCATATCTACACCTCGGATAGGAGTCCTCTCCTCCTTGGGAATTTAGAAGTAAGGTTTATCGTGTGTTGTTGTGATTAATAATCTTTGTTCCATATCTACACCTCGGATAGGAGCCGTCTCCTCCTTGGGAATTTAGAAGTGAAGATTGTCGTATACCACTTCCTTGCTCCTAAGCCCTCATGCTTTGTTTCTTTTGAGGAAAGAGGATAGTTAAAGCATTTAGTTAGTTGTAGTTAAGATCTGCAAAACTGGAGAAAATCCTTAGCTACAATGTATTGGTTTTCTTAACCTTGTGCCTCTTCTAGCTGAGTCAAAAAGATAGGATTTAGATTATTTACTTTTTCACGCATATTGACAAAAGAGGGAGCTTCCCCTCCTAATTTGAAGAGCAGTCATTATGCACTATGCATAGTTGTCCGTTGTCAATATGCACTCCAGAGGTGCGAATTGTAATGCCAACACTCTTCAATGCAACTTAAAACATCAAAAGAGGCAAAATTCAATTCATCATTAGGGTCACCCCATTAGTTCAATCCTTCAGAATCCTAGGATGTAAGATGCCTTCTATACTTGGTTGCTTCCTATGGGATGTTATTAGTGCACCTATTACTAACCCTTCTTTACAGGCAATGAGTATTTTATTGGTGTTTTGAGATTGGCCCAACTAGATCAATATCTTTACCAATTTTAATATCAATACTAGTTGTCTTGTGCTGCACATCAAATATTTGCAAGACATACCATTCTACTGAGGCCTCAAAACTATAAATGAAAATATGGGGTAGGGTTTTTAATCACTTTGGAAAGCATTCCTCATTTGCTCAATGCATACTTGTGTATGTAATCAAAGTAGTTTGTATTTGATTAGTTTATCTATAGTATGCCTTTAAAGTTGAATTAGAGAACAGTGCATAGAAAAAGCCTTAAATCTTTAAAAAATATCTGTATTTCACAGTTTTTTCAATTTGCTGAGACAGTGCTGAATCCGATTGAGTCCAAAGTCAGCCTGCCAAGTCTCTGTTGAGTTCTAGTTTGGTAATTAACCATATGATATACCTACACATAAGCATTGAATGTACATATTGCAAGCCTTTCTGCAGTTTAGTTTTATTTTACTGTATTTTGCACTTAATTTACTAGTATTAATTCACAAGAAATTCTTTAGGTACTCCCCTCTCACGTATTTCATATATGATATGCTTTAGAAGCTTTGGGCTCTTGTCACATGTACAGACTGAAAGCATTAAAACTTTGTTAAGATCCAAAACACTTCTTAAATTCTTTCTTTGGCACGCTGGTAGTATCATTTGTCACTCTGTTAATAGAAAATCATTCTTTCTTTTTTTCACATCAAATTTCAGTTGAAGTGTGAATATAATGTAATGTAAAATGCATGCTTGGATGAAAAGCCTTTTGATAATGCATGAGTGAGAACATTTTTGTTATGTTTTGTCAATATCTTTTTTCATGTAGTTTGAATTTATGTGTATCTCTATACTTTCAGGTTTTATGGGAGGATGATGATACTGGGTCAAAGTGGGCACGAGTGAACTGGTTTTACTATCCCAACGACATCCCACAGACGGTGAACCGTCCCACAACACCAGAAAAGGATGAGGTGTGTTTTTTTCCTGCATTTTCATTTTACCTGTGGGTTGATTACTTTTTAGAATACCTTAAACAATAAGAGTGGTCATACCCATTATTGTGCTTGTTCCTTATGTTTTTTCTTTTCTTGTAGTTTGTAGATCATTTTGTTACGCTCAAGGAAAAATTGGCTCCATTCCATTTTTCCAGAAGTTTATTATGGCAGAGTCTGCATGTATTCCTGCCCTATCATGAAAAGTCGACTAAGAGCCACAGACATCATGGCCTATGCAGTACTTGAATTTATTTGATGAAATTCTGTGGTTTGATTATTGACTTTCTTTCCCTATTTTTACATGTTTTCTCTGGTTTCAAATTCAAAATTCCATCATCTTGGCTTTGAGATTTGTTCTCTCTGACTATTCTATTTTGTCCGATGAGGTCAGCCCTTTTGAAATAGAAGATGAGACACCTTTATCTCAGATCTATCTGCTCTTTTCCCTCTCTAACAAGAATGTTAGAAGGAATTCATCCAAGATGTGGTTGTCGCAACTCTAGAAGACATGATTTTTACACAGTCCATGAAAAATTGTATGATTGCTTTTGGTTTTAGCTATGTATATTTTTCCAATCAGTATACACAGTTAAAACCAAAAGTAATCATACAATGTCCCGACTCTTATAATTTTTCTGCTATTCACTTATGCACTCTATATGATACCCTTTTTTATTTAAATAATTCATAAATACATGATGCACAATGAGTAATGACTGTTTTTCTCTTCTATTCATTGAAGAAATCTTTCCTCCTTTTCTGGATGGACTGAAATTTCTGAGATGCTGCTGCAATTAGTTTTTCTCTTTCAAACTCCAAGATTGGGTTGGAGATGCTATTGCATTTTTGGACCAGTATTTTTATCCTATCCAGTGATATTATGTTCAGGCTTGGTGAAAGCTGTTATAGTAGACTTTGTTGGTACTTGGGAGTTGAAGCCAATGACATAACATTTATATATATGAAACCCATAAATCATAGTGTTGAGAATCAGACTTGGCAAAAACTCACCAAGCTGTTTTTTGACTTGTTTTTGGGTCTGGTGGAATAACACTGCAAAAAAATGGAAAATAAAACAAACATAAGATATGAAAAATGTTTATAATAGTATTTTTCAAAATTTCAAGTTGATTTTTTGTTTGTCAGACTTGGCTGAGTCTGCAAGTCAAGGCTGCAGACTTCTAGAGTGTGACTCTGTCTCGGATTTGTGAATCCTTACTGAGGCTTCCCAAGTCTCAATGCACTGCTATAAATACATACACAAAGCTTACAATCTGTTTGAGAAATTTAAACTTCCTTGCAATATATCATGGCAGCTGCCAAGAAACTGACAGGAGACTGAAGCTGCCCTAAATGATCAGATTGATGCTGGAATGCTTAACCTGGGAAACAAAACTGTTTGGGAGCTTCTAGTGAAAAGGGAGAAAAATGGGAATGTTCTGTCCAATTACTGTTGACTATCTTGTAACATAGACATGATTTCCAATGTTATGCCTGATCTCAGTGAGTGTAGAGAGTAAATTTCTGAAGTTGCATGGTGAGGAGGACATTGAGAGAAAGAATTTAAGTGTGGATGATCACAACTCAAGTCGTTTAGAGGGTTTGATAAATAAAATGGAACTAAATGGAGTGTTTCCATTGATTAGAGCTAAAACGTGCATAATAAATCCAAGTTGATTACCATAATATAAATTATGTGTATGGTATATGTTTTGAGAGGTGCACCTCTTCAAAGTCTTTTCACACAATCTATCCATGATACCTGGGGCAATTGTCATCCGAATAATCATGTGATAGAATCCTAGTGATAATCAACTCAAGGGACCATCACATAACTTTGTAGAATATTATTATGATCTCCAAGAAGGCAAATAAGACAAATTAGTCAAATTACATTACCTTATAATGAGGTTTGTGTCATTAAGGTAATCCCGGTCCATGGCAAGGTGGTGGGCAGACGGAAGGTTTGGGTTTAGAAATGATGAAGGGAACATACTCCTATCTTTTACAGAGGACTATGACTCCACCATAAACACTGTGGCTGAAGAAAGGGCATTGTTCAGAGGGCTCAGCATCTCCAAATATTTGGAAGAAGAAATTGATTATAGAAGGGGACACACTAATTATGACCAACAGTGTTAATAGATGATGCTGCCTAAATTGGCAAAGCAACACAATCATTCAGGGACACAGTACAGCTGAGTTTACCCACAAGCTTTCCCATTTCATTAAGCTGAGAGACTTTCTACAATGGCAGCAAGGTATGGAGCATCATGGTGTGATTGTGTACATGAAAACTAAAACATGGATGGTATAGATTTTGAAAGAAAAAACTAAAACTATAAAATAACTCTTAAGCAAATAAAATTACTATAAAATAACTCTTCAGTAAATAAAATAACTCGAGACTGATATCTCTTGGCATTTTTTAGATAGATGTATTTATGCAATATCCCCAATGGGATCTGCCCTAAAATTCTGATTTTTATTTATGCTCAAACCCTAATTCTGATTTCTAATTTCAGACAAAATATCACAGCGAACATACAAGTGCCCAAACATGACAAATAAACATGCCATATGATGCTACCAATTGATATTCATATCAAACATGAAATCCACCATGAGAAAGACAAGATAGGGCATCCAAATGCAACATACAGATCTGATTTTCTGTATATAACTTCTGCTGTCACAAAACTGAATATTCTGGACAGATTTTACAAAGAACTCAAGGGCTCAAACATGCCAAACATATGCCCAGATTTCTGCTCTACAAATCAAATCTGAAAATATGAATATACATACCAAATATATGCAAAATAGTCTTCGAATATCAAACCCTAGATGGACAAAATTCCTCCTTGGCAAGTGCTTAGGGTTTGCTGCTCCAAATATGCAAAATCACCCTCCAAAGGTGGGCGCTCAGGTCTACTCCAAGTGGCGTTCCAAATTAGGGGAAAACCTTAATGCAATCTGCTCACAAAATGCCATAACAATGCTGCTCCAAATCTGATCTTCAAATCTGATTATGCAATGATGCTCCGTTATGAGTGCAAACCTCCAAACCTCCAATTGTCTCCAATGAAGTGCAAATAGAACTCCGTTATGAGTCCTCCACAAGATGAGCTAGTTTTTCGTTCAACCTCCAAATCTGATAATGATGCTTCTCCAAACCTCCAATTGTCTCCCATGAAGTGCAAAATAGAACTCTGTTATGATTCCTCCACAAGATGAGCTAGGTTTTCGTTCAACTCACCGTATTCACAAGGGTTTTTGTCCTTGGAATTAAGCCCAACCAAAGTTGCAGCCAAAGAGAAGAATCTCCAAATGAAAATATGATATGAATGGATGCCAAAAGACTTGCACTTTACTTTCTTTTATAGCCCTCCCAAAATAAAAAACCTTAACAAGGCCGACTTCCTTTAATTAATTAATTTTATTTCATTTTATTTATTTTTTCTCCTCCAATCTTGGCCAACCCCAAAAAAGTATTCTTATTTTATTTTATTTATTATTGATTTATTTAAAATATTATTATATTTAATTAAAATATCAAAACTAGTGTTCAAAAACACTTTTTCCCACCTTTGCAAAATTTGAATTTCAAGTCAAATTGGGGACATGACAATTTAAGATATCTATACTATTATATATTCAAGGAGGCAAAATACTTTGGTGATTTACTCTAAGTTGCCAAATTGAAATCCAGTATGAGTACAAGTATGTGGTTATGGTATGTTGATATGACATTTTTTTGGGGCTGGGTATATATATGCAAAAAATATATAAAAACCATAAATATATACATAGTTGTAGCCTAAAACAGGAATTAAGTTAAAAATACCACATATCATGCATATGCTAACAAAACTACCATAAATATTACAAATACAGTATAGTAATTCCATATCAATCTGTCAAACTTGAATGTTATGATAGATATTTGTTGTTCAATATTAAAACAATAAAATCACTAATCAGTGTCATATGGGTCTTCATCAAGATCAACATCATTGCCATCTTTGACACTAGATGATATAGGTAGATTAGAAGAAACAAAAACAACCCTAAGTTGTTAAACAATCATGGAGATCACATCTCTGATGCATTTTGTTAAACAGTTAGTAGAGAACACATCTCTGATGTATTGTATTAGACAGTTAGTAAACAAACCACATCTCTGATGCGTTTTGTTAAACAGTTATTAAACTAAGCCTTTGCTTACTAACTGTTTAACAAAATGCATCAGAGATGTGATCTCTAATGCTGCAGTTTGCAGGCTATGCATGTGAATTTTATTTTGAATTCTACTTGAGGAATATAGGCTTAAACTTTAAGTAATACGAAACTGTAATTGTAATTTACTGTCTTACAACTTGATAACCTCACAAAAAGTTTAAAAAATAGAAGAAAATATCACTAAATATTAAAAAATGGGCCATGGCAGATACCTGTATAGTTGGAACTTAGTATGGAAGCAATAAGCTTGAATTTGAGAATGGATAAAATTGTGTGAGGAGCCAAAAATATGGTTTTATTCGGGTTTTGTATTACTTATGAATGCCAATTTAGGGTTTAGGGCCACTTTTTGATGGTCAAAAGTCAAAGGATATTGGTCAAATCGCATTGAAAATGATGTATGCTGCTGGGAAACAGCCCAGAATCACCCTGATGCACCTGGAATTGTTGGGGTTTTGTACCGATTTAGTAACTTGGGATTTACTTGCTAATATTGCTGTAGGCTTGCACATTAATTGAGGTGTACTTTTCAAATTCTGTAATGATCCTGTCCCTAGTAATGTATTAGCCTTGGCTATGAAAGATCTAAATGCTGTTACATAATCATAAGCATCTCTCTTGCTATTGTTATTCTAAGTTGCCGGTTCGGGTACGGGTTCAGATACGGGTACAGGCATGAGAATATATATATAAACATGTTCAAGAATCAAAATTATAAATTTAATTATAAGAACAATGATACTCATAAGACTAAACATAATTTCCAATAAATAGAATATTTAAATACCTCATAGAATCATATTCATAATTTGAAAAAATGTAAATACTCAAGACTCAAAATTTCATTACACAATGAAAATTCAAATTACAATCAATATTTAATTTAGTAGTCTTCAAATTCGTCTTCATCAAAAGCATCAAGGTCGTGGTCAACACTTGGTTCAATTTCATTTGAACCACAATCAATTGGATTGCCACTCTCACTAGGTGCGTCAAGTGCAGTAGTAGCCTCATCTATAGAAGCTAAGGCAAGTTGTGCAACTATAGCATCTAAATCAGCACACTTAGGGACTAGATCCCAATTCTTTGTCACACCCTCTTTGTATTCAGGTTTCCTATGTGACAAGAGATGAAGGTTGGAGTGTATATAGACCAAATCCTCTGCTTTGTTTTTGCACCCAAACAGTTGTGCTTGACCGAGTGGATGGAGTATGTACTCCAATTCCACTCAGCTGAAGAAGAACTTGCAACTTGTTGAGTTTGCATACAACATTTAGTATTTAATTTTACTTGCCGATAATATAAAGCATAATAGCATCAAATGAAAAACGAAAAAATAAATAAATGAAAAGATACATACTTGGGAGAATATTTTAATTGCAAGAGGCTGCAAGTAATTGGAGCCTTGACCATGTAGATACCACCACTCATTAACATGTTTTCTATATTTGTCTAGAAGAGCGGCAACATCACGATGTTTTGAAGATATGAATTGGCCAAACTCGCTCAAGACAATACTTCTATGTTCCATGGCATTTCGGGGACGGGGACGGGGACAGGGGGACAATAGGGGATGCGTTTCGGGGACGGCAGTTCGAGGGCAGAATTTTGGGGACGGCGATATAGGAATTTTTCAAAATATATATATATATATATACACACAATTACATATATATGTATGAATTTTTAAAAATATATTATATATAGATAGAGAGAGAGAGCAATTTGAAATATCAAATATGTGCAACATTATCAATATGACAATATGTGCACAGATAAAGAGTGTAACAGCAGTATAACAGTGATATAACAGCAATATAAAGATAAAGGTAAATACTAACAGCAATGCCAATAACTTAACTATTATTTAGTCAATGCCATTCGAATGGGGATAAAACATTTTTATCAAATATAATGAAATATCATTATAAAACATTTAATATTTAATATTTCATTATTTAATATTTAGTATTTGATAAAACATTTAATATTTATCAATTATCAAGCAATTTTTATTTATTTGACAATAAAATTAAATAGTTTGTTTAAAAATTAAATGTTTTATCAAATATAATGAAATATTTAATATTTATCAAGCAATTTTTATTTAAGTTGACAATAAAATTAAATGGTTTGTTTAAAAATTAAATGTTTTATTAAATATAATGAAATATTTAATATTTATCAAGCAATTTTTATTTAATTTGCCAAAAATCAAAACATTTTTTACTTTGATGAAAGGGGGACGCCTGGGTGTCCCCGATACGGTTGGGGGACTCATAGCTGTCCCCTGGCTGTTTTGGCGTCCCCTTTTATTTTCTAGCCGTCCCCTTTTTTGGGGATGTGTTTCCTGCCATTTCCTAGTTTTCGAAAATTAGAGGGGACACCTGGGGGACGTCCGTTGCCATTCCCCCATCCCTGAAATGCCATAGGGGATGGGAACGTAGGGTTTGGGGGAGGGGATGTGTCCCCGTGTAACACAATAATACTTTGGATATTTTCATCTGAAAATATCTTTCTAAATGCAGCCTTATAGCCAGCAACAACCTCCCCATCCCTATAAGGTGGCACCCTCCTCAGCAATGAAAGTACCTCTTTGCTGTAATACTTTGGTGACAAAGCAAATGCTAAGAGATGTAAAGGGGTGATCATCTTGTTCCAATAGTCAACAATAATCTTTTGCATAGATTTGAAAAATGTTTTCGTTGGGTCAGATTCCTTGGCATCTATTATTGATCTTATTTTTTCCACCATGGAATCCATGCCATCATAAATTTCACCCAAACATGGGGATCAGTATCAGCATATCTTATCATGCTCATAATGGGCTTGGTGAAATTTAAAACATATTCCACACGAGCCCACCACTCATCATCTAAGATCAATGCTTTTACTTTTTGGGCTCTTTTTGTGCTTGATTGCCTCCATACACTCCACAAGCTGTTGATGACCATAAAACTCAAGGTCTTTTGCACTTTCACAAGTCATCTTAAGATGATTGCGTGAGATGCAAATCAAGTTTCGACAACCTAACATGGTATAAAAAATACATGTCACAAATCAATAGTGAAAAATTAAAAGTAAAAATTATATTAAAAAATCAAATTTAAATTACCTTTAACAACTCCAACTTGGAGGTGGTCCTGAAGATGGCTTGTGACATATGATGATTAGTCACAAACATTTGGATCTCTTTGCCCTCCGCTTAGATTTGTTTGACTCACTCAATTTGTGTGCCAATCTTTTGCAATATCAAATTGAGTGAGTGGATTGCACATGGTGTCCAAAACATGTGACTATATGTAGCTGTAAATTTTAATGATAAGATTAACATGCACAGAAAATTAATTCAAAATGACACAGTACACAGCAGATACCCTGGGAAAACCCTCCTCTTGAGGAAAGAAAAACCCAGCCAATAATATCTCTTATATTATTGATTGTTCAATATGAAAGTTACACATACAATGAGCTAAAAGAATGGCCAATTACACAGCACCACAATTGATGCAAATCCAGATCTGAGATACTCAATCTAACTGTAGATATCTCAGACTTCTTCTTGATTACAAACTGCTCCTTCTACAAACTGAGTATGAATGAAGTCGCACTTGAATAGATATGAATGAGTGTGAATATCGACTGAACTGAATGAATACGAATGAAGGAATGTGATGGATATATATATACAATAATCAATGGAAGGATGTGTCTCCTCAATAACTAAAAGTCGGCCTGATCAAATATTCACACCTCTTTACAAGAGGTCGGCCACCTTAGAAAGTCGTGCCACTTCAAGAGGAATGAGGTCAGCCTCATAAATGCTTCACACCTCGTCATTAATCAATGTATAAATCAAAGTATGTGTCTCTTCATTTAATCGCATATAATAATTAAATAGATGAAGTCTACATTTAATTATTATCTTCATAATATATATGCTGGAAGAAATCAACGATGCTGCTCTAACATCAACAGTAGCCTCCACTATAGATCCAATTGCTCTACAATTTTTAGCATTGTTCGTTATGACTTGGACAACACTTTCAGACCCCACCATTTCAATGGATTCTATGAGGATATTGGCAATAAAACTTGCATCTTTTATTTGCCCTTCACAATCGATTGCCTTCAAAAACATCATCCCTTTAGGGGACATTGCTAGAACATTGATCAATGGTTTATTTTTACAATCTTTCCATCCATCAGAAATGATGGACACCTATTTCAGGCCATGTATCCTTGATTACTCTCAATGATGCCTCTATTGAAGCTTTCTCCGTCGCCAATAAGGTGGTTTGCACCTTTTCATATCTAGGACTCACATAATCAAAAGTTGTATTGGAAATGGTTTTCACCATTTCTCGCCAATAAGTTGATCTAACAAGATTGAAAGGAAGTCCATTGCCATAAATGCAATGAGCAATGCTTTGGTCTGCAATCTCCCTTGCTTCATTTTTGAAGGCATTCTCCAATGGGCCTCTTTTTCGTGTAAATGAAACATTATCTCCTTCAAAAGATGGTGGCATTTGTATGAAAGGATGTGGACTAGTTGATTGTGATAAGCCACTAGGAGGTCTTTGCAAGCTTCTCTTGGCAAGAGGATGCGCCATAGACTTTGATTTATTACATGCCATGTCAGCCTTCTCTTGTTCTTTAATATAAGCCAATATTTGGTGTTTTGGCAACCTCTTTTTACTTGGCCTGAGGCAAAATTTTATTCCTTGTAAAGGAATAACGCATAAATGAGCTTTCACTTGAAAGTATGAGCTCTTATACTGAGTTCCACATTGGCTACAACGCCAAACATAACCCCCACCATCGGGAATTTGTTGAATTGCTGACATATGTCGCCAAAGAGGTGACAATGCATCATATTTCAATTGACTCTCTTCATCTGGGCCAACTGAACTAGAACTACCAGCCATTCTGTATGAACCTAAAATAAATAAATAAATAAATAAAACAACAATTTTAGTTTAGAAAAAATTGGCATTATAACCCCTTATTATGCATAAAAAGTTCTTAAAAAAATTCAAAACTTGCCAAAAAACAAAAAAAACTTGAAAAATCTTCAAAAAATTATTGAAAATTTGAGAAAAAGGAAAGATTCACTCACCTTTGATGGTTGGATCTTCTTTGTGTAGTTATTTCTCCCTTTGTTGCTGTAGATTGGAGTCCTTTGTAGCTCTCACCTTCGAAAAAAAAGATAAAACCTTCAAAATCCAACAATGGCAGCTTGGAGACAAAAAATGGTGTTTTTGGTCTTTCGTGTTTGTGAAATGACTTAGTTTAGGGCGACCAAGGCAAAATATGTGTTTTTAGGTTTGAAAAGTGTTTTTTTAAAAAAGTTTTTGGCACTTTTGGAGGCCCTTGCTCTGCGGGTTCTCTTGGGTATGCCTAGGTACAGCCCAGGTATGCCTAGGGTTTCACTCGGGGCGCTCCGGCGGAACCCTGGATGTACCTGGGGCCATACTTGGGGCTGTACCCAGACCCAGACCGAACCTGGCCGGGTACGGGGGGGCTTTCAGAAGAACTTGGCTTCTTTCTTTGAATGGGTTTAATCACTTTAATTGGATTTGGAATTGGCCTCCCAAGGTAACGAATGGGATAGAGCTTTGGATTCATAAAAATTGCAAATATCTTTTGCAAAAGTGCACTTAAAAGATAAATGCTCACAAGATTCCAAAACATTGCATAAACTGCAAAAAGGGGAGATAGATCAGATTCAGACAAAATGTCACAAACAACAAGCTTCCTAATTAACAGCAGCCATAAAAATATTCTTATTCATCAACTTATGGTCTGAGGTCTTAGATCATACACCTGATCATTTTGATGACATGTTGATTTGTCTCTTATATATGCCATTTTGTTGTGCCATATAAGGAACTATAAACTGCTTCTGAATACCAAACTTAGCAAATCATGAGAAAATTATTTGATGTATATTCATAACCACAAACATTACCATATATCAACTTTAAAGTTTGATAGTCTTGCCAAAGTGGTACTGTAATATAACTTCCCAACCTTTGAACCTGTAGCATGTGCATAACACAATTGCTTAGTATTTCTGGTCGGAGGTAGTCCAAACACCCTACACTTTCTATTCCATAGATCAGCTTATGAGATGCACATACCAGTGATTGCATTCAAGATCAATGACCTGCCTTGAATGCCCTTCAAATTTTATCTCTGGTCAATTAAAAATGCATCAACTGAATAGAATCCGTTTGAAAAATTGATAATTTTTTTGTCTGTCAGAATAAAATTCCACCTTAAATTTTTGTTATCTATTTTTTTCATTAAATCAGGGACATAGAGGACATTGGAACATTACAAGCCTTCCTATTGGACATCTATAACACAACATTACCTTGACTCTGGACTTAATGTGGCCTGCCATTTCTGAAAATATTCATTTCATTTTTAGAATTTGTTCCATCAAATTTTGTAGAATCATTTTTCTGGGTTGTAAAACCACTTAAACTTCAAGAGAGTGTTTTAGTGATAGTACAAATCTGGAAAACCTTTCAAGGGCAAAACATTGATAACCAACTCTTTTGTGTTGTTTCTTCATGATGGCAAATAGCATTTCCACATGGTGTGCATGGGTGGGTGCACCCACTTTGAGGGTAGATGTACCCCAAACACGTGTACCCATTTGCAGCTAGGACTTCACTAAATCATCATGTTCTCATCCTTGGGATAGTGGTTATGGTTGTGTACTTGGTATTTTGGAATTTTAGGGAGTACATGACCTTTTGTATCATTGCTAAGTATGAGGAACATATATAATATAGAACAATGCTAATATTAATGATATAGGATATTGTCCATTACAGTCGTCAGGAACCACTTGAGCTTACAGTGTAGCTGCCAGCCAAATGCTTAATACAATACGATATGGGCTAGAGTGCCTAGCAGGTCCGCACTAGACTTTGAAGTCTTTTAACTTTGGTTTAACACTAAGAACTCTCTTGCCTTTTAAGGATTTATATGTTTCCACTTTGTTGTACCCTTTTGAAACTTTCATATTGTGTCAATCTTTTAAACTGAAGCCTGTTATTTTCCTGCATACAAGTCATGATCAAGTTTTGTCCCATTTGCTTGTTTTGTTGTATTTCTATCCTTTCTAATCTTTGTAGGATTGCGGAACAAAGTCCTTCAAGTCATTCACCTAATGGAAGAAATGAGCTTTCAGAGGAACTGGTAGAAAGTTTAGATAATTGGCTGAGTCATGAAGAAATGTGCCTACATACAGGGTTGGGTTACACTTGAAAGAAGGAAAACTTGATTTTAAATTTCAAAGAAGCACAAGACATTATATAGGTGTGCACCCTTACAAAGAAAACTTTGCTTCAATTTCATGACAGTGAAAATCCTATACACAGATGTGCAATTGTGGAGTAGGGATGCACTTTATAAAGGAAAAGTTCATTTGCAAATCAAAGGTATAAAATTCATGTTGCCAGGTGTACACTTCAGCATGATGGCTTCACCTATACATAGGAAGTTTCAAAATTTTCAAAGGCAGTATGAGAAATGCACCTGGGATGTTGAAATGCATGTTTTGTCTAGGATTGTGCACCTTGTAAAGGGGATCCAATGCATTTCAGTTCAAAGAACAAAGGCATAGGCACATGCGTGTGTGTCAAAGGAAAAATGCACTTAATTAATGATGAAAAGCTAGAAGATAGGTGTGCAGTTGGCGTCTAGGCACACATCTGAATGAAACAAGTGGAAAACGAAATCAAGGTTAGTATTAAGGGGCACAGTTGAGAGAAGGGGCACACCATTATAGCAAATGTCTGATTAAATGTTGATAAGGAAAATCAATAGATAGGTGTGTGTTTGATGCTGAAGTGCTTGCCTTGTAGTGGTGAAAGGTGTGCCTAAAAGAAGACAAAACAATTTTAAAATTCACAACTTTCATGTTCAAGTGTGCACTTGCAGGACAAGGTCACACCTCACGAAAGGAAAATTCAATGTTTAAAAAACCTACTTATTAAGTGCACACTTGAGAGACAAAGGCACAACTCGTAAAGGAAAATTTAAATTTCAAATGCAAAGATTCAAGACTAGTGTATAGGTGTGTGTGAGGGGTTGTATCGTGCACCTCACTAAGAGAACTTTCAAATTCAATAATTAGGTGCACATATCAAGTGGACATGTACACCTCACCAAATGGATATTTCAAATATCAAAATTAATGTTCATAGGTACATACATGGTGATGGAGTGCACACTTGTACAAAGGAAATCAAAAGTGAAAGTTCAAAGTCCTATATGAAAATGTATTGGTGCCCGTTTAAAGAAGAAGTGCATGCCTATCAAAGGGATTCAAAACGTCAAAGTGAATTTTTAGGGTTTTTAAGATATCTTCAGAGGTTTAGCCATGACCAGAGGAAAAGCTATAGAATCGTCAAAGTCATACAGAGCTATCTATCGAGAAGTCTGTTTTTAGCCTGTACTTCACTATTTTCAATCCAATAATTTAATTAAAGGGTTGCATGGTGTTAGTTTTAGTATTAGAGGATCAAATTTTGTAATTAAAGTTGCATTTCATGGAATTAGTTATTCTCAGAGTGGAAGTAGAAGTTATCTTTTTATTTATTTTCAATCAATAGCTTTGTAAACTTTATAAATAAGTGCAATTCTGCACTTAGAATTATAATAGTGATTTTCAAGTGTGCATATTGCTGAAATTGCCATTTACTAAATTCTAAGTTTCAATATTCACTTGTTTTTGGTTGGGTGCAATTCAAATATTATTGCAAGCTTTCTATTACATTTATTGTCAAAAGAAGTCTTGCAACTTTGTGTGTAATGCTTTTGTGCTTAATGTTTGTGTGACTTCAATCTAATCTTGTTTCACTTGTGGTTTTTGATCTCTATGTTTAATTGAGAATCATAAGCATCCTTTAGTTGTGTTAGATTATTTTTTATAGTAGATAGATTTATATAAAACCTTTTGCCTATCGTTGAAGTGCAAGTCAATCCTTTGGCCTAAGTGAATCCAGAGAGAAACACATTTATTTTTATTAAACATAAGTATGAAACACCCTGAAAAGCATTGTACAAATTGTAAATAAGCAAGTGCATGTTTTGTATGGTATGTCAGTTTTGTTTTATAGGGAGCTTCCCCTTCTAATTGGAAGAGTGATTTACTGCACATTTGTTTTGTTTTGTGTTGCATTGAAAGGTGCAAATTAAAACGCTTACACACCTCACAACCAGTGAGGTGTACACAAGGTGTATGTTGTTCCATAAGGGTGTTATGAAAGGGTGAAGAGTGTCACATGAGGACTTTTGAAGCTTTCAATGCACAAGGCCCTTACTTTGTATAGATAGCAAACACATAAAGTGGCAGCAAGTGTAATCACTGTAGGTGGTTTTCAAATGTATACTTGCACGACTTTATATCACTTTGTTGATTATTGAGGTGATTAGGCTTAGACAGCTTGAAGTAGTTAAAATGTGATATGATGTGATGATTCACAGAGCAGAGCTGCGAACCATTTAATCCTATTGAAGAAAAGGTTTTTGAAGAAAGTATCCCTGGGTATTGGCCAAAATTCTTAGCTGAGCTAAGGCATTCAATTACTATCATTTCAGTCAAACAAAGATCTGAAAACATTTAAAGTAAGTTGTCAATTTTAATTTCCAAAGGTATTCATCATTAAAGAACAATACACATATCTGATGACTATGCTTCAAGAATAACCTCTTTCTGGCAATTCCTGAAATTGTTAATGACATTCATTTGTTCTGTTCTCATCTCTTAAACAATTACTGCTAATATTTATACATGATCACGACCTTTTGATGGAGGCTGGTAGTCTAAAGTTTATCGAGAAACTCCTCATGATATTTGAAAAATTTTTGTTAAAAGGCTAAGCCTTAAGGAATATGCTTCAGAACCATAAACTCCTCAAGCTGAGCATAGTCTGGATTCTGATCAACCAAAGGTATGGTGCTGTTCCAGAGATCATGCTAGGTAAAATACCAGTGGGGAGTCTTGAGCCATCTCTACCTCTAATAAATCATGGTTTCAATTTGTGTAGTTTGAAATGGTCCGTATATTCTGGAAGCTTTTCTTGTAGATGTTTCCACATTGTATGGATGTTACCCTCTCTAGGATGGATTTCTCTGCAGGCCAAACTGACAAGGATGTCTTTTCTTGCAAGTCAACTGACTGATGAAGCTCCAGTGGCTGTCAAAAGGATTCTAATGTTATTGGTGATAGTCAATAAATTGACTGTCCTTTTTCTAGTCAAAATTTCCTGGTCTATAACAATCAGGTGATTTGACAATGCTTGTAGTCTCTGAAAATGAGGTCATTAGAAAATTCAAAATATAGTTTCATACATTCAGAAAGTGTTCTGTGAAATTTTCTACAAGCATTTTCCAATCATTTGTAAACACACCTTGCAAAGCTTTTTCAATACCCTGTATGATACGGGTCAGTCATTTTTTGTCTTATGTAACATAGTCACACATGTTTTGGGCAAGCCATTCTGCATCATTAATGGGAAATCCTTCTTGTTTGTTGCTTTTTTCGTGAAAAATCCAATGTTTTGATTCTCCAATTTGTATTATATCTTATCCGCTATTATTCACGTTTGTAATGCCTCGGGCATCTTGTTTCTGAAGAAAAGCTGATGTTGTATACACTAAAATTATGTCTGGCAAGTTTGTCTCCTTATTAGGGTTTATAGTTTTGATGGATTTTCGCATTTCAGGTTTACGAATCAAACCATGGAGACAACAATCTGGTGGGCTCCATCCAAGGTCCTTGTAAAGTTCTTTCTTCTGAGAAGTATACTGAAGAGATTCAGAAGAGAAGAGAACTTATGGAAGGAGGAAATGAGAGTGATGCATTTCACCCAATCTTCTTGTGCAAGTACGTTTTTCACCCTTTTTTTTTGGTTTTTACTATCAAAGGCCCATTTTTAGATTAAATCCAAATTCCACAAAATTAGCCACCATGGTGTTGGATTACTGGGAATATTTACTGAATTTTTTTTTAAAACTTTAAGTATTTGCAATCAACATATATTTATCAAAGTTATGATATTTCCAGAGTCCATTTTAGTAAATTTGATAGCTTCTGGAGTAAATGATATTTGGTTAAGTACCTGCAACTATACACAGTCTAATCCAGAAGCCATCATATTTATAATATATATTTGCTTAAGTCAGGCAAAATAAGATAACTGGGGGGGGATTTTGGAGTGCTGCTAACAAACAACAGTTTCTGAATATCTCCATTTGTCTGTGGCTGCTTAGGCTGCAATTATATCACAACTTTTGTCTTAGTGTCTCCTGGCTTGTTCTTATCCCTGACGAAATGAATGAACTCGATTGCCTAATAAGTAGCTCAGATGCAGTTTGATTTCACTACTCAAGATTTTGTATGTTACATGCAGTGATGTATAATTGTCTTTGATGTTTTGATGAATAATTTAGAGTCTCTCTGGACAATCAAATCTCTAAATTCCCCCCGGTTTGAATTTTTTTGAATTTATAATAAAACTTGAAATTATATATTGCTTTTAGTTACCGGCCTTGGTTTTTTGATGGAAAACAAGAAAACTAGAACCATTATGTCTAGTGCCACCATCATTTACAATTTTACTGCATGAAATTTCCCTTTGGAGACCTGTCAAACATCAGCCTTTTGAAACTTGAAGGAATTAACATCTGCTGTTTATCCATTCTTGCTTGAAAGGTCAGCCTGTTGACTCCGAGGGATAAGAGGAATGTTTTCCAAATAGAATTAAGAAATTTAAGTATGCTCGAAAGGGTTTCCCAAAGGCAATAATCAAACACTGAGTGATATGGAAATCAGGTACAGAAGCCACTTGGGTGATATGGACATGTAGGGGACTTAACAGTTGTTAAAAAAAGTTATTAGTGATAGCTTCACTGCAGCTGAATCTGTCTATGATAGACTCAAATGATGTGTTTGACTGTGGGCAAACATGTCTCAGATTGGACACATCAATAGAGACTGGTTGAGAAGCGGAGTTTAGTGTTTGATATCATGTCTTTCAGGCTTCCTTCTGAACTCAAATGTATGCAACTCTAGGGCCTATAATATTCTCTTATAAACATGTTGAAGGGGTTTCTGATTACTGTAACTATGTATTTTTGCAATGGTCACATGGTCTTGCATATGTTGGTTGGGAAGACTAGGGAGCAGTGGCATTGCTGTTTAGGTGTTTGAACATCAAATTGATTATGTAAGATGTTCATAAAGTTGTATTGAAGGCAGTAAAATTCTGTAATTAGCAAGGAGATAGTGGATGGAAGATGAAATATTTAAGACTTCTGGAGTTTTAACCAATATAAGGTTTCTCCAAGTTAAATTTTTGTGTTCTCTCCATTTTCATGCTTTTCTGTGCTCTTTAAATATTGTTATAGTCTTCCTTATTTCTCTATGCACTCATCAACTACAATTTAAGGAGTTTCAGGTCTGTTTGCTTTAAAATCAGAAACTACATTAGTTCAAGTATCGATTGGGATTGTTGAGATTGTGTTGATAAGGGAATGTAGTGAAATATACTCCCCATTTACAGATCATCTTCACAATGCTGGACGCTGATCCTATACTCTTGGCCTAGGCCTTAAAACAAACCGAGTCCCTTGGCTTCATCTCAAGAAAATCCTCAAATAAAGTTAATAAAGAATCATGTTTCCCTCTGCATGTGATTGGAACATTTTTTCTGAGCTGATGCCCATTGAGCTCACAACCTTACTGGTGCCAGCAGATTACCTCTGCTTCAAGGATTTCGGGATAAAGGCATGGGTTCTATGGTCCCTTCTTTTTCCTCACAGTTTTCTGATCTGTTTGGATTTTTTGAGGAGCATGATTTAAATTCAAAGTTTATTCTCTCTCTCTGCTTCTTTATATAATAATGGCGATGCATTTTGTCTGTGTTTTGGCCAGAATTTAGGCTCTCTTATCTCTTGCCATTGGCAGTTTTATGCTTTCAAGGTACATTTGGGCACTGGTACTTTGAGCTTGGCAGTTGGCTGTATTTTGTTATCCACTTTTCATTTTCTTTCTGGCTAGGTAAGTGATGGAGTTTATTGGGGCCCTTGCCATTAGAAAATAATCCAAAATACATACATTGAGACTAAAGAAATACAGAATGTCTAAATGGGTACCAAACCTACTTGCCATTGAAGCCTGGAAACCCTTCACAACCTAGAAACTGAAAAAAACGAAGGCTGAAACCAATAACAAAAAACCTGAAGCTTCAAATATGATCTCAAAAGAGAAGCAGCCAAACTTCACCAAGCAACTAAATGAAATCAAACACATGTTGTGAATGGAAATAGAGGTGTGGAATACACTTCTTACACCAATCTATGAGAGGAGGTATGTGCACAAATTAAACTAATCATATTGTTACAAGGAAATAAACACAAAGACAATATACCACAACAAAGTGATTTATGTGTTGAAAATTCTTTTGGGAGGAAAACCCCACACTCCAAAGCAACACAATGTATTATTAGTATTCAAAGATTACAATACACTTGTAGAGTCTAAGCTTTTACAAGGGTGTCACCATAAGAGATCTGGAGTGATTTTGGCAGCATAATAGTATCTACAAAACTCACTATCAAAAGCTCTGTATTAGGCACCCCATAAATACGAAAAACAATATATGAAACCATTAAATAGTAACTAGGAAACCATGAGCTAAAATCACCCAAAATTCGACACCTAAATCCCTAATTAAAGATCTAATGCCCAAATCCCAAGATAAGTCCACAAGATAAAATAGCATTCCTTCCACATAGCATAAGCTTGTCATAACCCACTCACCAACTTGGGCATTCCATTTTGGCACTGTTATCTTCATTTAAAGATGCCTTATGACGTGTCATAACATGCTTCATGATTTGGTCAATAAGTGTAACTCCTCTTACAACTCAAATGTTCTTATATTTCCAATGTGTGAGGCCCAACTTTTGAAGGTCATAGCTTTTGATTTAGGAAGTCAATTGAGCCATTTTAAAAAAAGTTATAAAGCTCAAAAATCTAGGTCACAAGCATTTAGGATTTGATGCCAAACCATTTATAATTTTTTGAGGGCCAAAAACAACCTCTACAACCCAAAAATTGAGTTTTTCTATTGTACAGCCCAAAAATTGCAATTTTGTTTTCTTAACATTAGGATGCAAGGTTGAGATACGTTTCCTAACATTCATTGACTTGTTGAACACCTTGCAAGAGCAAAGGGCATACCAACATTATCAACTAATTCCTAGGGTTTGAGGACAATAGATTCACACCATCACTTGAATTTCGCTATGCCCATTGACATTCATTAATGTATTTGCAACATTTTGTGAAGTGCCAACTTTCTCTAGTATCACCTTTCCATCTTCTGCCATTTCACAAACAAAATGGTATTGGACATCAATAAGCTCCATCTTTGCATGAAAAGATTGGGTTCTTTCCTAGACATATGGCACTTTGATTGTCACATATAATTGTAATAACTCCTTTATATATAACCCCACATTTGAACACAATCTCTTAAGTCAGATGGTATCTTTATAAGCATGAATGGTTGCCATGTACTTAACTTTTGTAGTGGACAAGGTGACCACAAGTTGTTGCTTGCGCATCCAATTGATAATACTATTGAATAAAATGAAAATGCAACCATTGGTGGATCTCTTCCTATTGATATCACTTACCCAATATGAAATCCACAAATCCACAATTATTCATTGAGTGTCGATCCCCCATAGAATCAGCATGATAGCAAAAACAATATTGAGCGGTACGTCACAAATATCTGATAACCCTCTAAATTGAATCCCAATGTACTTGTCCATGGTTAGCCATGAAACAACTAAAAACTCCCATTGCTTGGGCAATGTCTAGTCTACTATAGACCATATGAGTAATTAAGCTTCCAATAACAGTAACATAATGTACTTGAGCCATGTCTTCCATTTCATTAGATGAAATTGGACAGTGATCTATAGATAATTTGGTTCCCACTAAGATAGAAACACACAATGGTTTGCAAGATGTCATGTAGAATCTCTTCAATGCTTAGTTCACAAATTTCCTATGGCGTAATCGAAGCTTTTTATTCACTCCATCTCTTCTCATCTTCATACCCAAAATATATCTAGTAGCCCCTAATTTCATCATAAATTGTGCCAAAAGTCGAGACTTCAAGTCACAAATCACATCCTTATTGAAAAACAACATACCATCAATGCTTAATGCAATAATAAAGAATCAATTACCATCCATCTTAAAATAGATACATTGAATTGATTTGGATCTCAGAAATCCCAAACTCAACAAAAAGGAATTAAAATTTTGGTACCACATCCTAGGAGAGTGTTTGAGACTATACAAAGACTTTTTCAACGTATAAACCAAAGATTCTTAACCTTCTTCCATCTAGTGCTTTGGGTGTGTCAAGTAGATCTCTTTTTTCAAATCACCATGAAGGAAAGTTGCCATTGCATCCATTTTCCCTGTCTCAAGATCAAAGATTGCTACAATAGATAATAAGAACTGAATGGATGTCAACTTAGCAATTGGAGAAAAAATCTCACTATAATCAATTCCCTTAACTTGGGATTATCCTTTTACAACCAGTCTATCCTTGTACTTCTCGACATTGCAATCAGATTAAATTTTCCTTTGAACACCCATTTATAAGCAAATATGTTTTGACCATCGAACAAAGTTACTAAGTCCCATGTGTGATTTTTCTTCAATATAACCATGTTTTCATCCATAGCCACTGTTCAGGACTCAAAATCATCCATATCCAATGCATCATTTACAATTTTAGGCTCATCTACGCACATAATCAAAGCAAAAACATATCTCCTATCAAGAGGATTATACTTGCTTGGTTGCTATCTATAGCATATCTTATATGTGAAATTACCATATTGTGTACTACGTCAAAAGCAAATTTTGAGATCAGATTAATGATGAATAGGTTGTAAAAAAATATACTTTATAAAATTTGGAATTTGAGCTCTCCTCTTAAGTCCTTCATGAGCTTCTAGTTCAATCTTTTTAGTTTTTGAGGTTAGTTGAACCACATCTTTCTTCCCATCATTTTCTAGTCATAACACCATAGGAGGAGGCTTAATCTCTTTGAATATAACACTTCTGCAACACAAAAATATCGCTGTCATAGGGTATCAAAGCTTGTAACCTTTCACACCAATATGATAACCGATTAAAATACACTCAACTGACTTGTTCTCCAATTTTGGATGCCTATCCTTGGGCACATGAGAATATGACTTGCAACCAAAAACATGTGGATGTTGTAATGAGAGTTATTTGCTTTAGCAAACCTCCATAAGACTCTTATCTACAAGAGTTCATGCAGGAAACTTGTTGATCAAGTTACAATTTGTAGCAATTGTTTTTGCCCAAACTTCTATTCCAAGCTAGCTTCACTAAGCATATCCTAGCCCTCGCCATCAATGTCCTATTCATTCTCTCTATAACTCCATTTTGTCAAGGTGTATATGGAGTTGTGCTATGTCTCTGTATTCCATCCTCTTTAAAAAATCTATGAATTTGTTTTTGAACAAAACTTATTGCCATTGTAAGTTCTCAAAAGCTTATTCTTCCTACTAGTCTGATTTTCTCCAAGAACCTTAAACTCTTTAAAATGACATAAGACTTTAAAATACTTCGGAGGAAATACACCTATGTCCTTCTGGTGTAGTCAACTATGAAAGATACATAATACAAAGACTTTGAAATTGAAGGAACATTTATAGGACCAGAAACATTAGAATGAATTAGATCTAACACCCTAGAAGATTTGTGAGAACTTGAGTGAAACTAAGTGCAGTTTTGTTTACTGTATATGCAATGTTCACATAAATCAAACATAAGAGCACAACCATTCAAATCCTTTACAAGATTTTTATTTATTAGGGTCCATAGACCCTTGTCACCTTATGTGGCTCATTCTTTGGTGCCATAACATTGTCTTCTTTGCATGTAACTTGATTTTTTGAAGCAAAAGTACACTTAGGTACCCAAAAAACATGACCATTAAAAGTAAATGCAATACTCCTCTTTGTTTCTAGTTTCAATGGTGAGTGTAGAATTTGCAGACCTCTTCACTATAGGAACAAAATAACTATTGCACTAAACTATGCATGCATCCAGCTGAAATAGAGTGTCTGCACAAACACCCTTACAAGATTTTTATTTTCAGGGTCCTTAGACCCTTGTCACCTTAATTTGCAGATCTCTTCACTATAGGAACAAAATAACTATTGCACTAAACTATGCATGCATCCAGCTGAAATAGAGTGTCCACACAAACACACTTACAAGATTTTTATTTTTAGGGTCCTTAGACCCTTGTCACCTTATGTGGCTCATTTTATGGTGCCATAACATTGTCTTCTTTACGGTGGTGGTTGTATACTTTTTCTCGTAGATAGTAATAATAGATGGAAGCTTTGGTTATTTTTGGTTCAATTATCTCCAATGCTTTGCAAATAGGGTTGTGAGCCAATCCTTTATGGTTTCCTTGTAGGGGTACCATATGACATTGTGGCAATGTCTTTTTATAGAGATTAGGATTTGCCTTCTCTATAAAGTTAATTTTTGGATGGAGAATGCTTTCATGTTGGATCTAGTGCTCTATGTACTAGGAATTTGGGTTTTCACACTATTTTTGTGGCTCTTGGGTGCATAACCTAGTTTTACTAGCTTTTTTTTTTGAAAAAGATTAAAGTTTAAATATATAATGGTCTAAACTATGGATAAAATTATAAAACATAGCTATTTGTTTACTCATGCGAGTGTCATTTGAATAAAACATATACTTTGCTAACAATGGATAAACATAAAATATAAACCTAAGTAGATAGAATAAAATAGAGTCGTGAGAAAATGCGAGTTTTCACTACAACATGGGGGAGGGAAATCAAAGTTAGGGCACAAAATTGAATGCTCAGTGTTTTGATTGTTAGCATCTATCATCATATGTTCTACTCCCTTGAGGACATTGACATGACCTAATAGATTGGCCTAATCAATTGTTTGAACTGTTGTCCATGGTTGACAAAGGCTCCAATTTGTTTGGGTGTGGGAGCTAGTTGCATGTGCATTATGGCATGAAAGGTGATCCTATTGAAAAAAGAAAGTTTTGCCAAGCATGTCAAGGAAAATCATTGCCTTCTACCAAGAAAAGAGTATGAGGAAAAATAGTGAAAGTCAAAGACCAAAAAAAGGCACGGTTCATTTTCGGTTCAATAGGATCTTGTCAAGTTTATTTTAGGTTAACTTGGGTTCATCTAGGATGAACTCATAGTATAAATGTTGTCCCCTATCCGATTCGGCAGATAGATTGATGTAGATCTTGAATTGGTTTGAACTAGTGTTGGTGTTTCAATTCGTACCTCTGGAATGCGAATTAGGAACAAACAACTATGCACAGTTAGATTGCTCTTCAAATTAGGAGGGGAAGCTTAGGGGAAGCTCCCTCTTTGTTGATTACGCTTAACAAGAAATACTAAACTACTGCCAATCTTTTTATTTCTCAATTGAGAGCACAAGGTTATAAAACACTTTGCGTTGCAGCTGAGGTTTTCTCTGGTTTCGTAACTTCAAACTACAACTAAGCCTATTCTAATAACGCTTCTAATAACTCAAGTAAATTTAGAGCCTGAGAATTAGAAGTAAACAAGGAACGATTTATTTGACACAAAAGCTTAAATAAGCTTGCTTCTAGAATACACCCAAAGACTCATTGTACTTGTTAGATGTAAACTGAAATAAAGATTATAAAGCAAAACATAAGACAAAGTACTGAAATAGATTGAGACAGTAGATTAGAGCAAGATAGGCATAAGATTTCCTTCCTTGATTTTATAACAGCAAATACACTTCTGGGACAGCAAATTATAGCAAAGTAGGCTTACAACATGCGATCAAACCATATTACACTTGAAACAAAAGTTAATAGACACTGAATAGCAAAGTTGTAGGCAAAATAGGCTCAACAATTTGTTATCACAACAACGGTTAAAAATAAATGGGCAAGGCTGCCCTTATTTATACACAAACAATGAGTAGGGAACCCTAAAATCTCCTTTTTTTTAACAACTAGACTCGCCAACATGCAAGCTTTATTTCTAAGACTAAACAAAAGATAACTAACAACTAACAACTATCCAACTGTTAACAATCAGTTAACTGGAAAAAGCTCCAACTATACATTGATATTTCCGAGGAATAGATAAGCACAAATGATAACACCCAGTTTAACTTGGAAAAGGCATCAAGTTAATTGCTGCCTTTACTTGAGTTCTATTCCTGAAAATCTTTGCATGCTTCAACTGGTAGTTCACTCATTTATAACTTGGGAAATCATATCCTTCAAAAAGCTGTTAACTGCCTCTTCATCAGGAACACTGATACTATCTAGAACAATGTATTGTTTTTTCAACATTTCTTCACCATCTACGATCAGACTTAGAAATTCTTTTATCTCTTTAGCTGCTTTATCAAATTTTGTTGACATTGCGGCAACATGATTCATCTTGCAGGCAATAGGATCACCATTGAAACTACCATGGACAAGGTTCTAAAACTCTGTCTGCACATCACTGAGATCAAAGTAAGTGCCATCTTCATGTCGATATTGACAAGGGATCTGCGACACAAACGTGCTTACAAACTTGAGAGTATTAGCAACCTTTTGTCTATATCCAACCAATTCTATAGAATCTAGATATTCCTTTGTAGGTTTTTACTTTGAAGAGGTGTTGTTCTCTCCAGGCAAAAAGCTTCTTCTTGTGTTCTTTTGTAATGATTGAATCATAATTTGTCCTTAAGTCAGAAATAACGATCACATCTCTTGGTTTCCTTTCCGCTATATTCTGCTCAAACTCTTGAATCCTTGAGCGAAGATCATGGGCATTATACGTCAATTGGCACATTTCTGCAAGTATAAATCTGCCCCTAGTGATGAATTCTTCTATCCAATCTCTCATATGTTTTTCGTATATGACCAACTGACTCAGCTAATGTTGATCTATAGGTGACTCTAGAATTTGTGGAAGCAACAAGGTGGCCTGTGAAGTACCATGAAGGAGATTGGAAATATACTGCCGCAGTTGCTTAACCTCAATCTTGAGGGCTGCCTTATCTTCTTCATCCTTGAGCACTCATTCCTTCAGATATCAGTTGCAACCTCAAAGACATTCACATCAGTATGTCGAGTGCTTCTATCAAGATTGGCTTTGACAACTTTGAAGTCATCAATTTCAACCTCATCAACATTCTTGTCCTTTGGAGGTGTGGCAAACTCAATGATAATCTCGCCTTCAAAATTCTTCTCCATATGAACTTGCTTCTTAAGTTTCTTCTTTGTTGTGTCTTGGTAGATACTATCAAGCTCTGCAAAGTTCAACTAATAAGAAAGCTTCCACTTCTTCCTACCCAGCAGGTTCTCAAGCACGACTTCAACTTGTGGCACTGACTCAATTGGAACTTTTGGTGCATCTGCTGACTGTTCTTGCTAATTCACCTTTTCCTTTAAGCTCTTTGTCATTCTGCTAATCTTTGTATCTTTTGGAGGATTGCTCATAGCTTTCACTCTCGGTTTTGATTTAGAAGGTAGAGATGATTATACTATTGGCGGCTTTGCAATTGGAATAGCTAAATTCCGTGTCCTCTTACTATTCAGGAATATCCTGCTGCTCTTGATAACTCGGCTTGTTCTTTCCTTGATTGAGGTGCCCTCTTTGGCGAACCAATCAACTTGTGAAAGTGATCATTGATCAACCTGATCCTTGGCATACATGGGAAGTAGGACTTCCCCATCATCATTTGACAAACCCTCCACATCTTCTGATAAGAAATCAGCCATCTGCTAAAGAGTAAGCCTGCTATAATTGTGCCTACGCACTTCAAACTCATCTTCACAATAAACCCAAAAATCTTCAATTGTAGGTTTATGTGCATGATTCTGACCAATACGAGTTGCGAAGAAACCCCAAGGATCATACAAATGTCTCTCCTTGAAAAGCTTGAGACCAAATTTTGACATTTCATCACTCATCAACTTAGCATCATCAACTGTTGATCTACATATGTATATGCTCATCTCAAACGGGAAACTAAATGTAGGCTTGCGTCTGTTATGCAAAAATGTGTGCACTTCATGTATTTGCCTTAGAAGTTCCATGAACATGACCTCATCCGTTGGATATCTAGGTAGCATGATTGGATCACCTGAGAAGCCATATATCCTTATGTAGGAGAACGTGGGGAATTGGATAAACCAATCAGCCCACTCCGCCATTGCCAATCTAGCATTTGTTGAAATCCGTAAATGCAACTCGTTATCAAGATCTTGCACCATATGCATCAAGAATAGATCATTCACTTGCTTGTAACGCCGCTCAGATTATGGAAACTCTAATTCTTGTGTAATGATCATACACATGTTGAACACCTAGAGTTCCAATGACATTCAAACTTCTAAACTTGCCTTGAAAGGCTATTAGATATACAAGGTAGGATATCATGTGGATTTCAAAGGCCTTGAAGAACTTGTCATCTGATGGTGGAGACTGTCATTGATTAGTGTTGGCTAGTCATAGTGTTCTACTCTGTCAACAATTTGAGAAATGATGTAAAACATCCAAGGCTGAAATTTATTGGCTTTTGCTTGACCTGTGATTCGGTTGAGCAAAGTAAACACGACTGCAAATTCTTCCTTGAACTCATTGCACCCAACATTCCTTGGCAAAGTATTTTGCTTCTCTTTTAGCCACTTTTGAGCCATTCTTTTCTGGCACTTGTCCTTTTGCGCATACCACACACCCTTTCACATTCTTCAATAGATATGAAGTTTTCTGTGCATGGTGGTATTGCAAAACACTTCTCAATATCTTTCCGCTTGAGGTTGCAAATAATACACCCATCTTTTGATATGATTTCTCGTGAAGTTGGATTGTAATGCTTGACACAAGCAATTACGAATTCAAGGCTTTGCACCAAGATGGGAATAGAAGTTGCTGCAAGCAAACCCAAGATGATCAAGATTCTTGACTGCAATGTTTTGTGCGCCTTCCAAAGCATGCAAATCAACAACTGGAAACACATGATGCAAGTTGGTTTCGTATGTTCTCAGGTAATTGTGGAGCAATACTGATTTGGTCTTGATTTCTGTTGGAGAGTACTACATGTCAAAAAACTTGACTTTTGACTGTAAACACGCCTATGTTTGGAAAAGTTCTGCACAAGAGCTAAAAATAGATCGCTGATTGTTTTTTAGAAAAAGGCAGATTTTCGGAAGAAAGCTGAGGTCTGAGTTTTGTAGACAATCTTATTCTGAAGAGACCTAAATCGTTAGATTATGAAAGATTTGAGTTTTTCCCAAAAAAACAAGATCATGCAAGATTTCCTAAAAAGTAGGGTCGAAAAACTGAGGTCTGGGTTTTGTAGACAATTTCGTTCTGAAGAGAGCCAGATCATTAGATTTTGAAAGTTCCTGAACATGCGTGATTTCCTAAAAAATAGGGATTGACATGCAAATTTCTAAATTTTTTTATCTTCAAGAAGAGTGAAAAACAAGTAGACCTAGATCAATGAAACTTGAAAATTTTGACCACCTATTTCTGAAACATGATGCCCTAGGAAAAAAGACCATGTAAAAGCGTGCCTCTATGCTTCCCAATCTTGAATCCACAAAGAACACTGAAAAATTATTTCGTTTGAGCCTCCAAATCTTGATGAGAAGAAAATTTTATGTTTCTTCCTTTGAAAGCCAACCTGTGAATTATGAAAAATGAATGCTAAAAGCTCTCTTAAATAGGGTTTGGAGATAAAAAAAACATTTTCATGCAAAACCCTAAAATTTTGGAGCCTATCATGAAAAAATATTTGACTTCATTTGCATCAAAACGGAGAATTCCTCTTTTATAGGGCAAAAAAAGCATGCATATGAGGATGTTTTCAAAAATTTCTAAGGCAAGTTGACTTGGGCGCCTTCCTTAAAATAAAGTGCCCAACTTCACCAAAGAAAAATTTTCATAATTCAATTTTTTGCTCGTTTCTATTAGTTTTAGGATTAGAAATGTAAACAAGCAAAAAATCCAACACAGTGAACAAAGAACACAACATTTTTACCTTGGGAAAACCCCCCTACTCAAGGGGGAAAAACCCAACAAATAATCTCTTCTTATATATCAGAATAATAAGAGCAGAAATCTGCTTACAAATCAGGCACTTTAAATTTGGCCAAGACTCATACAAAAAGTGTATGCTGCTTCTCCTTAGCATATAATAAGTCTTCTACAAATAATCAGATCTGCTGCTAAAGAAGTGCGAACTATTGCCAGGAATGAGAAATTGGAGTGAATGATTGTGATGATCAACTAACAAGTCTTCACTTTCCTTAAATACAAGTTAGGCAATCTCTTCTCTAGGTCGGCCCCTAGAGAATATAAATATTGTTTAAAACATGAAGGCCGACCAGCCTTTAACTATGAGAAAATAGCTCTCGAAGCTATAAAACACTAACACTCCCTCTTAGCTAGGGAGGTATTCTCCAGATATCCTCGTCATGGAGTCTCTCAACATGACACCCATAATGGCTACACCCATTTGTGGGAAACCACATCTCAGTCTTAGAGATGTGCAAGAGTTCATCACGGAGTTTCTCAACGTGATGTTGTCATGGAGTCTCTCAACATGACATCCACCATGGCTACTCCCATGTGTGGAAGGAAACATATGTACAAGTGTTCATCATGGAGTCTCTCAACATGATATCATCATGGACTTTCTCAACATGATGTCCACCATGGCTACTCCCATGTGTGGAAAGAGACACAAGTACAAGGGCTCATCACGGAGTCTCTCAACGTGATATCGTCATGGAGTCTCTCAACATGACGTCTCATCTCAGTCTCAGAGATGAACAAGGGCTCACACCTCATATTTCTCCGTCTCAGAGAAATATACACAAGGGCTTTCACCTCATATTTCTCCGTCTCAGAGAAATATACACTACAAGGGCTTTCATCTCATATTTCTTCTTCTCAGAGAAATATACATTACAACAAATCTTCATGATGATGTGACTCCCTTTGAAGCTCCAAGTACCCACATCGACCTTCTAACCTCCTCCTCCAAGGTTGCCTTTGTTGGTTTGTTAGACTCCCTCTGAATGTTATTTCCTCCTCTTCAAAGAAATTGATCGCAAATTCTCCATCCAAGGCTGACCCAACTTTGTGCCCTCAAGTGAAGAATCATGAGAGTTATGCACCACCAACTCAGTCCTAAGGCTGCAAGCTATGTTCATTTCTCCAACCAGCATGACTTCCTCTCAGGATGCCTCAAGCTCTTCCTCCCTTGAATTCCTAATGCAATCTCTCATCATCCTTTTGCTCCTTGAACCATTCTGCATTTTAGAGAGATTAATAATAGTTCATAGAATCAAACTACCCCAAAGAAATATATAGACCAACGCTAGAAACATACATGATTCACTATTCCCAATGTTATTGCATGAATTAATATTAACTATATGATTATTTAAATCCAAGATCATTAATCAAAGGTACAAACATAAAACACTTATCTTTTTATTGTTGGTACACCATTGAGCTAGACCTGTAATGGTGTTTCATCTTCACCACCTTCACTCAATGTTGCCATCAATTTACCCTCATCTTGTTTTCATACCAACTGTTGTCACCAACATCTTGCCAGAACCATCTCGGACCTTCATTCCTTTAATTTCCTGTATATACATTCTAGTTGATAATGAAGACTCAGCTCCAAGGTTTAATTCAATCTCCAGACTTTCCACCAAGCTCCAACAACTTCAAACTTGGAATATAATCTGATAAATATTAGCACAAGCTCGATAGCTGAAATAATTGGAATATTTCAAATTCCTCCTCAAATGCGGCTCCTTCTGTAAAGGCGTCACTTCTTTTAATGTTTGCCCGATTCTTCAATATAATTCGGAAAATGTATAGATGGCTTCCAATTCATTCGCCCGTTCCTCTTTAATTTTTCCCAACGGAGTAAATAAAGATTCCAAATTATTTTGTATTGCTTAGCTTACTTTGTCTGCTAAGTCCTTCATGGATTTAATAATATTTTCATGTAATAAGACACGATAGCTCCTGAAATATTTGCCCGATCCCTTACCTTCAACTTTCAACCATACACTACCTTCCCAAACTATAATTTTAAGCCACCCTTAGGAAATAATACGCTTTCCCATGTATTAAGTGATGAATATTATAGAGATGCCTACAACGGCTAGAACAAAGAGCTTCAAACACTTAAGCTTCCCATGACTCCCCAAACTATTGCCACGGCTCTTCAAAAATAATCTACGTTAGATATGACTTTTGGGCGGCTTGCTTAAAGACCACGGCAACTCCTCGAAGGAATTAATTAAATAACATGGCTTCCAAACAATCTGCCACTTCAACTTCTCCGTACCTCCTTTAAGCTCACGGTATAGTAAATATTAATTCAAATTCCCTTAAATCATTAAGCGACACCAAAGTAATATGAACCGACTCACATTGAGAAACCATGCGGCTTTAGAACTCAATTGCGTTGGAATTAATATATTCCCCAGTTGCCAAGTATGTGGGAAGCAGCTCCCGACAGCTCAAGTATATTCCAACTTCCACCACGAATTTCCTTATTTGCTTTTATTCCCGTCACTTAATAATTTTTGAAGACCCGGTATCTTTTGAATAATTGCGACCTCGGTCCCAATATCTAACAGCTTGTGTAAAGAGACTCCGAATGTCTTATTCTACCTGATTACAAACTTTGTCTTATTCTTCTTTGTCTCATCCACCCGACACATCATTCAATGGCCATATCTCTAAGCAGCACCCATTTTGCAATCAAGCGGTGACTCTTATCAATCCTCACTTTTGCAAGGTAGAGAAAAAAACACGTGCAACAGCAAGAGTGTTCACAAGAAGCCAAACAGATGCAAACAACTGCCCTGCCAATGTCTTAAAAGCGTGATCTCCATACCCAACTGAGGTCACCGACATCACTGAAAGGTAAAAAGAATTGGTCCAGCCTGAATTTTCCAAAAAGTGCATTACTGTGGTTCCAACACCAATACAAAATGACCACTCCAAGAGCAAGTGCAACCTTCATGCGAATCCGCATTCTGCCTTTCTTAACATCTACAGTATATGTTTTGGCAAGATCATGGTGGCTGCCCTCCACAGTGTGAAGCAAAAGATTTTCTTGCTTGTCCAAAACATATGTCACCAATCCCTTGAGCAAGATGTCAATAAACCCAAATCCCAAATCAAAACATGTTCAATTCTTCTAATCAAACCCGCTCTAATACCATGTTAGTTTTAGGATTAGAAATGTAAACAAGCAGAAAATGCAACATAGTGAACAAAGAACACAATATTTTTACCTTGGGAAAACCCTCCTACTCAAGGGAGAAAAACCCAACAAATAATCTCTTCTTATATATCAGAATATAATAAGAGCAGAAATCTGCTTACAAATCAGGCCCTTTAAATTTGGCCAAGACTTGTACAAAAAGTGTATGCTGCTTCTCCTTAGCAAATAATAAGTCTTCTACAAATAATCAGATCTGCTGCTAAAGAAGTGTGAACTGCTGCCAGGAATGAGAAATTGGAGTGAATGATTGTGATGATCAAATGACAAGTCTTCACCTTCCTTAAATACAAGCTAGGCAACATCTTCTCTAGGTCGGCCCCTAGAGACTATAAATATTGTTTGAAACATGAAGGCCGACCAGCCTTTACCTAAGGGAAAATAGTTCCCGAAGCTATAAAACACTAACAGTTTTTGCTTTCGTTGAACACTGCTTCCGACTTTGATGATATGTCAAATTGGCATTGTCAACTAATAATCTCTGTTTGACCATGGCAATCTCATCTTTGACCACTGTTGAAGTGATCCCTAGCTTCGTATTGGCATTTGACAACACTTGATTGTGATTGTATACCCTAGAAACTGCAGACGGAGGTTGAATTGAAGCAAACACGGATGAAGTGAAAAAATTCTTAGTGTAGGAAGATTAGGTGCCCTCCTTGAAAAGAGGCGCCTTTTTTTACCAGACTTAGAATATTTTTTGAATTTTTCAACTTTTTAACTTTTACTTCCTCTGTGGCCGGTACCCCCTGTTCAAGCATCATTTTTCGCCAACCTGTGAATAACTGAGACTGAAGGTCAGTCAATTTGGCAAACCTGATTGAATCTAAGTTGAATGATACCCTCTGCCAGCCTCAAACACTCCATTTGACTAATTTTCCAAGATTTGGAACTGGGTTGACGAAGACGTTTTGACAAATTTTGAACGATTGAAAGATATTCTAAGGCATGAGAAAAAAGGCACTTGGCTTTGCCAGAGATAGAATATTTTTCGTGTTTTTCAACTTTTCTTTGACTTTCTCCGTTTGTGTGAAACACCTCCATTTGATTTGCAATTCTCAGCATTCGTCAGGTCCTCTGAACTGGATGATGGATTCGTTGAAGAGCTTGAACATATTTGAGATGATTTCCAACTTTTCAAACCCTAAAAATTGCTTTTGATTACCTTCTACGCAATTGGAACTGGGTTGACAGAGGAGATTGCATGTTTTCCGAAAAAGTGGCAAAAAATTCTAAGGCATGAAACCCTAGGTGCTTTCCTTGAAATAAGGCGTGTTTCTTTTCCAAGCTTAGTTTTATTTTCACGATTTTCAATTTCTCCTCGTTTTTCGTTCACCACTGTTGCTGATTGTGAGCCGCGTTCACCATTGTGTGTGCATGATATACATAAGCTGAAAAATGGCTAAGGCATTGACTGCTAGGCTCCTTTCTTTTCCAATGTTAGAATAGTTTTTGCAAATTTCACTATTTTTAGATTTCCCTCCTCCGTTCACCATTTCTCGTGCATCTTTCGTTGTTGATCGATCTGTGCAACATTAGAGACATTGTAACTGATACTTGGCAATTGACCTTCCTCCATTGATGACCTCAGAGGTCCTAATTTATCTTTTGAAAAAGCAAAATAGACCCACTAGAGAAATATCGACCTTTTGACAATTCTGACTGGACCAGCTTGATCAAGATGGGTTTTTAACCAATCAAAATCAGTTTGAGTCTTGGAAACAAAGATTCTATTTTTAGAAAATTTTGCTAGCATTTGTTTGACAACAAACCCTAAATCACGTCTATCTTTAGAAATTTCTAAAAATAGATTTTTTTTTTAGAAATTTTGACTTTTGACGACATTTTTTACCAAAATGCCTTAGTGAAGCAAAAAAATTAATTTTGGGCATTACAACTAGACATAGATCTAGGGCTCTAGGTCGACAAATTGACAAAATAGCTAGAAACACCTGAATGGTAGACTTCATAATTCACAAACTTAATCTAGGAACCACGTGTAAAAAAGAATTGAATTGAATGATTTAGGGGTTTATAAATATCAACAATAACACAGACCCTTACAAAATTATGTTGAAATTTTAGCTCCCATTTTCAAATTTAGTGGAGGCTCCAATTGTGCCTGCCAACAACTTAACTAAATATGGATTCCTTAGCCCCAAAGGGAGTCTATCAAATTGAATCTAGAGGAGCATTTTGGTGATTATTTAATTCTGAGGATTAAAAAGGGGTTTCCACGGGGCTTTCAAACAAACCAATTTTGCCTAAAAACCAAGGACCATAGTTTGCAAACTCATACTCAAGAGAGTACCTGGCAGGCCAAAAATTTATGACTTGGAGAGTATTTGACAAAAGCTCGGCAACTTAAAAAACACTTCATTTTTGAAAATAAAAAAACAAAAAAATTATGCAAATTATTGCTACAAAATGTGTCAAATGAGTTTGGTGGGGGTCTAGGGGTAGTACCCCTTGTGTGGTCTGAGGGCAGTATCCCCGGTGTGTTCTTTGTAAATGAAGACCTTCAAAATCACACAAACCTTCATGACACATTATTTTATATAGCCAAAATTTGGAGTATTTAACCCATTTTTTTTCTGTGATTTTGATGTGGTGTTGGCAAGGCGAGTCAAGTCATCAAACTCTCTGAGTTCTTTTAAATACTTAGTAAAAATTCTCGCATGTACTTGGTGACTCGCTGAGTTTGTAATCTACGACAACAACCATCAGTCCACACAAATTCCCCATCATCTTGACACTGAAATTGAACCAAAAAAGAAACACTTAGACAACAGCACCAAAGTTGGACAGTTGACATTACCCCAGACAATTTCCATCCAATTGTAAAACTCTTGAATGGATGGTCATTTACCCAGAAACTTGCAAACCAAAGAACAACTTTCCTAGTCCCTAGATAATGGCTTGAGATTGTCTTTGGGAAGGATTAAATGAGGAGAATCCTCAGCCATTCTGAACAGAATTTCCCCGAGGGATAGAGACTCTGAAAGGAGCTTTTCATCTTTGCACAGAATAGGTGGAGAACCAGTATCATTGAAACCAACCTCCTCCATAAAGATAGTCATTCCTTGAAGCCTCAGATGGAATAGCAGCAACCAACTTTGGGGACAGGCTCCTAGTAACTCTAGAAATCCGAGATTTGGAGAAGTATGCACAGCAATGAAATGGGTTGCTTGCATTTTTACATTATACAAAAACCATTCTCTCCTTAGGCAGTTCTGCTGGCTGTGGAGCAGATAATGCATGAGACACGAAAACAGGTTTAATCCCAGTGAGTGAGTCATACTCTGCTCTGTCTATATCCCCTTCATCACCACCTGATGCTCTTGCTAATCTGCTGAGTGCTTCTCCCTTTGCACTGCTAACCCTAGGTACCTTCCCTTTCCTTTACATTCATCATTGTGTACACTAATCAACTCTTTTCATATCATAATATATATGATTTTTTGGTCATAAAAAAATGATAACATACGTGATTCACATTAATATATTGATTTACACAGCCTAGCATCTCATTGCATTGGGACATTTTATCGTAATAACTATGTTATGGATTGGTAGTGTTGTTTGAGCTTCGCATGAGATGATCTTGTGGATGATCTCTTGGGTAGTTTTTCTGCTATGTGTCATCTATAAAGATCAAAATTTAATCAGGGGACCTCATATGCACTTGTTGCCTTACGGGCAGTGGCATGTGGTGGTTGGCAGAAAACACTTACCGACAACTAACAGTAGCTACATAAGAGTAACTGAATACTCATTCACCATATGGCACTGCTCATATTTAATGAAAACATTCTAGGAAGCTCCTTAGGTACCTACTTCTTGATTATTTACTGACTCATTATTGGTTAAGTTATTCTCTTATGATAATTGAAAGCTATAGTTATAAAATTGTCTATTTTGTCAGTTAATCATTTGCCTCGTATAAAATTGTAGAAACTTATGTATATCATTCTAAATCACTATGCCATATGTATATTTATATAAATTTTGAGGTAAAATAATTTTTCCAATGTAATATAGTTTAGTTGATGTCTTGGAAAGTCGTATCTTTATTTCCATTTAAAATGTAATCTATTCTTTTAAATGCTTGTTTGCAGATCATGCATGCCCCAATTAGTTTCTAATTTGTTCTTTTTCTATTTCAGGTGGTTTTATGATGCACCAGAGGGAGTTTTCCGGCCGGTTATACATTGACATATTTAATTATTAATTATGATGTATATTGGTGGGTGATGCCAAAATCTTAAATTTCTGCTGATAGGTATGACAAAATCTAAAGCTCAAATGTACCAAAGCAGTTTTAAGTGATTTATCATTTATGTGAACTCTATGAGTTTCTTATCCATTCAACTGAAACAGTGTGTATTTTTACAAATTAGAGTCCTATTTTTAGTCTATATATTGTACACTCATGGGAGAATTTACTCTCTACCTATCGTGAACTCCTGGGGGAACTTTCTTAGAAATCATGTATTTTCATCTTTGCTCATTGATATTTGCAAACTGGATAAAGAAGACTGAGCTTATAAAGCAAGAGAGGAATTAGCAAGTAAACATCAAATCTTTGTTTCCCAAATAATTACTTAGTATGTGTCTCATGCCATTATTTAAGAGTGTTTTGCAGCTTAGATTTTGGTCGAGAATCTTAGAGATTGAACCTAGAGATATAGTTTGTCAACATTCGGCAGCTTTGTGAGCCACTCTTGTTATGTAAATGGCAACTGCTATGATAGTGGGTTCAGTCCTCTAAGTCAACTTGATTGCATTTCATTTGCCATGTCTTTTGAATTGCAGACAATTGTTTTGCCATGATGCTGTAGTTTCAATAGCGAATAATCATAGCAACAATGTGGGTCAAATACATCAGTTGAGAACTAAAACTCCTAGAGTCTGTTTGATTATCTCCTATTGAATATCTGTAAAAGTAGCTACCTCATCTTTTTTTATAGGAATTGGAGCATATCCAATTTTGGCCGCTCTTTCAAGAGGAACTGACTAAAACCAAAAATGACAGAACCCTGTAACATTCCACTCCTTTGCTTATGTCCAATTTAGATGTGAGGTACAAAGAGGGTGATTAAAAGAAATGTGATCAATTCATAAGTGATCCCAATTGTGGGCAAGAAAATTGAACTCGGTAGATGTGTTACCTATGACTACTACATACTCTAGAGATGAGTTGGAGCTTGAGAGTGCTATCGTTCATGAATGGTATTGGGGTGCACCCAATGAGAATGACATTTATGGTGGACCTGACAATACTAATTTTAGTCTTGAAAAAGCCTTCTGAAATTAATGTACGGTGGATAATTAAAAAACCTTATGACATTGACAGTGGACCCTATAAAATGTATTCATATGAAAAAGTCTTCTCCATTAGTTGGAGTTTTTCATTAAAATTAATTAATTTAAAATTAAAATTAATAAATAATGGTTGATCTTTTTCATCATTACACTTCACCCGATTTTCAAAAATGATGTTTTATATTTCACTTTTATTACCACCATTTCGTATCAAATGCAAATGAGCGTAATTAATCTTGATACTGAGCAATTTTTTACTCTTTTAGTCGCCCATTTTTGTGCTTTCTTTTCAATGCAATTAAAAATAAATAAATATCAGCATTAAATGTCAAAGAAAAATGGCTGAAGATTGATGATTTCTTTGGTTTGTGATGCAGGCAATTTGTATTCTACACACCTGGATATTTTTCTTGAGATGTGATGATTGCCATGTCACACTATTGGTTCAATGGTTGCAATGACTGGGTATGTGCATCGTTATGTCTTGTGTACCCTATAATCTCTTATGTGCGACTTTTGTTCCCCTCAATACAAGAAGCTTCTCTTCGGAAGGGAGGTCAATATGAGTTATTCTTCTGTATTTTTGAATCTGGGGTATTTATCTTCTGTTGCATTAGAACTATTAATTACCATCCGCTCAATTGAAAATACAATTGTCTAGACTCAAGATGATGGTTTTATTTCAAGTATTTCCATTTTACTGAAGCTGCATTCATGCTTCAGTCAAGGTATCTGCAAAATCTGCTTGAGTGGATGCAAAGTTTATGGGAAAAAGTCATCACTTGCAGCTGTATATCTAGTTTCATGAACTGTCTTTTGGATGTAGAAGAATCAAATGCTGATATTTGATCTCATTTTGACCTTGTAATCATATTTTTTTTGCAAATGCAAATTTGTATCAAAGCTCACAATTTGATAGCTGATCTGAATGAGTCAATGCTTCGAGTTAAAAATAATTGATTAGTAAGTTTTTATCCAAATCTACTTTTGTGAGCACTTTCGAACTTTCCACCATAAATTTTGATTTAAGATGGCATTAAAATTTTGTCTACCTTAGCAGTCTTTTTTTATTGCCTTAGCAGTTCTTGTTTTTTGGATGTAATTAGAAGTAATTGGCATTGAAGCATAAAGCTATTGCCTCGTTGTATTGTTATAACAAATTGAGTTCTTTCTACTTCACAGCTGAAATTGTGAAAGTTTAATAATGTTTGTAGAATGTATATTTCTCAAAACAAATAGTTATTAGAGGCTGCAATGTTTATTTTTAATGAATAAAATATATTATTTATACAGTATAATTACAAGAGAATCTGTTGACAGAATCACATCAGCATATACTAGGATGATTAGCAAAGAAATTCTGCTGCAAATTACATCAGAAGAGCCTATGACACATCCAGCCGTAACTATCAAAAAGGCTGCTGCGAGATACACGTAGACATATCATAAAGAAGAATTCAGTTAAACGTCATACTATGATCAACTAGAGTATGCACATGAATTGTCCAATGGCAAGATTTTAAAAGCATTTAATTTTTCTCAGAAAAATGATAACCAATGAGAGGTTTGTGGTTGATTTTCCCTATTGCATGGTGTGGAACTGCCAAGGGTTGAGTCACTTGTTCTTGAATTGGGGCCCGCTGCCAGTTGGCCCTATGCATTATTAGATTGGTGGAACTTTCTCCTTGAAATGATTGGCCATTTGAAGAGGTAGAAAGCTCAGCCTGCTCTTTGTATGATTTCCATTATCTCGCAATGTGTCATCTGAAAGAACCAAAGAATGATTATCCAGAGCATAGTTTAAAAATTCGGATTTGACAATTACTTGGCAGACCCAATTTTTAAAAAAACTCAGAACACGACAATAACTCGCAAATTTATTGAACATTAATTTTAAAATTATTCTTTAAAAACATGCATATTACTAAATTTATTAGCCATATTATTGATTTTCTTAATATATATAAAATTAAAGTTTTAATACACTTAATAAACCAAAAAATGATTTCAAAGTTCAATACAAAAATTTGCAATTTCTAAATCAACAAAAATTACAAGTCATAATTTTTTATTACAACTAAAGCTTAGAAAAGTTCATTGTCACTATGAGGGGGTCATGGAAGTGGATGGTAAAGCTATGATATCTTCAACAAGAGACAACAAGAGCTTCAAGCATAGAACCAAGAGCTTCAAGTATAGAACCAAGTTGTGTATGTGATGAACTTGTCTATGATGATTTTCCATACTCACCTTCAAAGCCACATAGGTTGTTACTGTCATGTCCCCTTCTAGTTGACATCTCTTAGAGCACAGGATTAGCCTATTATGCGACCCTCGTAGGCTGATAGGTTGGATAGAGGGTCTTGATGGAGTTTGGCTTAGCTTCAGTTGTCAGTATTTGATCAGTTGGCTTTCGTTCGGGTTCATTCAGACACTTCTAGCCTGAGTTGCTATTTTTAGCAGTTTTTGGCACGTAGCGAAGCACCCCTGCTATTTTTAGCAGTATGGATTGATCAGGTGCAAAATCATCCACTTAGTCACCAGCTTCAGACGGTTCGTGAATCAAACTCTTTTCGAGGGAGATTAATATTTAATTGATTAATTAAATATTAATTATTTTTGGAGCATATGTTATAAAGTTACAATATTTTAATATTATAACTTAAGTGGACTGATGAAGGGGTCGCCCATCATGGAAGGGGCCAAATTGGCGATTATATTTTAAAATAAAAATTTGATCAGAGACTATTGAAAGAATTAAAATAATAAGTCGAATTCTTTTAATGATCCCTATTTTTAGAATTCGCACTTTTCAAGAGTATAAGGCATTTACATTGGAAATCGAGCCATTATGTTATTATGAATTGAAAATTGATCAAGTTTCTTCCAGAGCATGGAAGCCTAGGGTTTTAGTCTCAGAGCATTGGGGAACGAGCCATCTCCAGTGAAAGCAATTCAGAGGTTGTGAAATATCTTCCGATTTATTGCCAGGCAGAGGGATTTCTTCATTCAGAAGAAATTATAGAGCATTCATAGTTGATTCATCTTCAGGGTTTTGATCAGAGAAATCATTCGAAAAGGGGTTTACAGAGGTGGCGCCTATTTCACAAGTTCCAGACCAGGCACATAGGAGCCGTACATTTTATTAATTGCTGTTACCAGGCCGTACTTCTGCTGTACCTGGCCGTACTATCTTTGGAAAGGCGTGTTCTTGATCTTGATAAAAACGCCTATCTTTCTGGCTTCCAGTCTTCACCAAATTGGGCGCTAGGGTAACTGGGATCATTTGAGCTTGTCAGATAGGAGGAGAAGAGCAAGTTCCTTGCAGCCGTACCATTATTTGCATTCTTTCAACTGGCAGCAATAACCAGGTTTTCTCATAAAAATATCATTGCCTTTTGCTTGCATGCACCTGGATCTTATTTGTAATCATCTTAGAAGTTTAATAAATAGACTGGCAACTGGAGATTCAATAATTTCTATCATTTCCGGAGTTGTGTTATTTAATTTGAATTTATTCAGTATTTCTTTTCAAAATCGCAATTTCTTATTTCATGCAAAAACATCAAAAAAATCAAAATACACCAAAAACAAACAAAAACAGTCAGATTCGAGAAACAGGGGAAACAAGGGTTTCTACAGTGGTATCAGAGCTAAATCTTGCCATCCTGAGGGTTTAGCAATCTTATGCAGTCACAACATATTGGGTCTCACAGGTATTACACACGCAGGCGAGCCTTGATTGACAGGCAACAGGGTTCGATCCGGCAACCGGAAAACATGGGTGATAGAACAGATATTCCTAGAACAGAGATTCCTCATAATCCCAAAGATCAGGACGATGCAGAGGTTTTAGACACTCTCAGAGACTTACGAGCAGGTCAACGACAGTCCAACGATGTGCTACAGCAGTTGACAGTAGCCATCCAGAGGTTGGGTACACAGAGGAGACCGTCACCTCAGCGTGAGGAAAACAGGAGTGATGCAGGATCTCGGAGAGCACCCAGGACTGTTTCACGGACAGTAGATAGGCCCACTAGGCCTACTTTCGCGAGACAGGAGCTCGATGAGGCTATTGCAGGTGAGGAGCGCGAGGAGTTGTTCGCAGATACACTTATGGCAGCGAACAAGGAGTGGGAGTTAGTACCACCTGATGTCAGAGAGAGGATTTCCTTTGACAGATTTGTTACACAGAGGCGAGAGCACCACAGAGGTCAACAGGATTGGAGACCTAGATACCAGAATCATGACCTGAAACATGCTACGAACAGGCTCAATCTAGCGATGTTCGATGGTAGTGGTAAGGTCACAGCTCAGGCCTGGATTAGTAAGCTGGACACGTTCCTTACATTGCGCCCGATGGCTGAGAGAGATGCTATCAGATATGCAACACTGCATCTTGAGGGAGTAGCTTACGACTGGTGGCACCATAGAATGGTGACCCTACAGCATGACCGGATCACATCCTATCAGGAGTTTGTTGACAGGTTGGTGGAGCGGTTTGACAGGAAGGATCCAGAGTCCTACTTCAGAGACTTGGCTCAGTTGAGACAGAGTGGCAGTCTGGAGTCGTATATTGGTGACTTTCAGAAGTTATCAGTTATGGTTCCGAATATTTCAGAGAGACGACTTGTGGTACTTTTCATGGAGGGTTTGACAGAACCATTGAGAGGCTGGATCAAAGCCTTTGATCCTCCTTCATTACAAGAAGCGATGAAGAAAGCTCGTAGTATGGAGTTGGCAGCACCGTCCAGTAGATTCAACTCTAGAGGTTCTTCTTTCAGGGACAATAAGGGATTTAACAAAAATAGAGAGAAGTTTGATTTTAACAAAGAAAAATCAGATTTCAAGAATGATTCAAAGGGTAAATCAGCACCACCACCTTTGGATCGAGAGGCCCTTAACGATCTACGCAGGAAGAAGCTTTGCTTCTACTGCAAAGGTCCCTATGACACCAATCACGATTGTCCTTTAAGGCCTAAGGGCAAGGCAAATCGAGTGATGTGGGCGTATTATGAGGATTCAGAGTCAGAGAATTCCGAACAGCAGGAGAGTTCTGAGGAGTCAGAGTCAGAGGCTTCAGAGCCTAAGGCAGAGGCAAAGTCAGAACTTCAGATACAAGAGGCACGACTATCTAGCATTCAGCAGGAGGGCTCATTCAGGATTTGTGGAGTGTTGGCAGGACAGATGGTCATTACCCTTCTTGATACAGGAGCCACACACAATTTCATCGATGCTAGATTCGTTGAGAAATACGAACTCATCACTGAGGAGTTCGAGGGCATTAGGGTTAAGGTGGCCGACGGTTACACTCTTAGGTGTGAACGCATGATCAAGGATCTTCCTTTACGCTTGAACAATTATGAGTTCAAGGCTGATTACTATGTAGTTAACATGGGAGATATTGATTTGGTCTTGGGCATGAAGTGGCTTCATTCACTTGAGGAAGTCACTCTTCGTCTCAAGGACATGGAGATCCGTTTTGATGTTGACGGGAAGACACATATCCTAAAAGCAATTGGAGATAGCAACATCAAAACAATTTCTTTTCGTCGGATGGAGAGGCTCATGCGACACGACATGGTAGAGTGGGCTGCCCAGTGCACATTGGCACCTATACAGGAGGGACAGCAGAAGACTGAATATCATCCCGACATACAGCAGTTGAGAATAAAGCATGATAAGGTATTCAGTGATATTCCACCAGGGAGACCTCCAGATAGGGGCATTGAGCATATTATTGAGCTTAAGGAGGGCGCCAAGCCCGTTATGATTACGCCCTATAGACATCCCAAGCGGCTGAAAGATGAGATCGAGAAAACGATCAAGGAGTTACTTGCTATGGGTCACATTCGACCTAGCAAATCACCATTCGCTTCTTCAGTTGTTTTGGTAAAGAAGAAGGATGGCACCTTACGCATGTGCATTGACTACAGAGTCCTAAACAAGAGGACTATCAAAAACAGGTATCCAATACCTCGTATAGACGAGCTTATTGATGAGCTCCATGGTGCATGTTACTTCACTAAAATCGACTTAAGGTCAGGGTATCATCAGATCAGGGTTCGTGAGCAGGACATCGAGAAGACTGCCTTCCGTTGTCATTGTGGGCACTTTGAGTTTGTAGTGATGCCATTTGGGCTCACTAATGCACCAGCTACATTTCAGTCCACGATGAACAGGGTTTTTTATTCACTGCTGAGGAGATTCGTATTGGTCTTCTTCGATGATATCCTTATTTACAGCAGGACTTGGCAGGAGCATTTGGCTCACCTGGAGACCGTGTTGAGTATTCTGGAGAGGGAGTCCTTGTACGCCAAGGAATCCAAATGTGATTTGGGGATGACCGAATTGTTATATTTAGGTCACATTATCAGTGGAGAGGGAGTGCAGATGGATCCTGAAAAGATCTGTGCTATTATTGACTGGCCTACACCGGCAAACCTGACACAGTTGAGAGGGTTTCCAGGTTTGTGTGGGTTCTATCGCAGATTCGTGAATGGTTATTCACGACATGCAGCCCCTATGACAGATTTACTGAAGAAGGGTGCATTTATTTGGACTTTTGAGGCACATGAGTGTTTTATGAGATTTAAGGAGTTGATGACTACATGCCCTATGTTGGCACTACCTGACTTTTTGAAGCCTTTCGAGCTTCAGTGCGATGCATCAGGTGAGGGCATTGGTGCGATGCTTATGCAGGACAAGCACCCTATTGCATATGAGAGTTGTAAACTCAGAGGGCCAGAGAGACTCTACAACATTTATGATAAGGAGATGCTCGCTATAATGCATGCCTTAGCAAAATTTAGACAATATCTTGTTGGCAGCAAATTTTGCATCAAAACTGATCACAACAGTTTGAGACACTTCCTAAGGCAGCGAGATCTCAATGATCGTCAGCAGAAGTGGGTGAGCAAATTGCAGGCATATGACTTTGATATCTCGTATATCAAAGGTACACAGAATGTAGTAGCTGATGCTCTTTCACGCAGGCCATATTTGAGCTCTATGGTTCACATTTCAGAGGATTGGAGGCATATGATTGTGGCAGAGTATGCCAAGGATACTTGGGCCTCCAGCATTGTTGAGGGATCGACGATTGATACCAGGTACACGCTTGTAAATGACTTGATCATTTACAAGAACATGATTTATTTGGTCCCAGGTTCAGAGGTGAAGAACATTGTCATGCGAGCCTTTCATGACGTGCCTACGCAGGACATCCCGGGTATTTCAAAACCTACAGACAGATACGGGAGAGATTCACATGAAAAGGACTTAAGGCAGATGTTCTTCAATACATGCGTGAGTGCCTTGTTTGTCGCAGAACAAGCAGGAGAACACGTACCCGGCGGGTTTATTGCAGCCACTTCCGATTCCTGACAGGAAGTGGGAATGCCTGTCGATGGACTTCATTACGGGCTTGCCTAAAGCCCAAGGACGGGATTGCATATATGTAGTTGTGGATCGGCTAACGAAGTATGCCCACTTCTTTTCGATTACCACTACTACACAGCTACACAGGTAGCAGAGGTCTTCTTTCGTGAGGTATTCAGACTACATGGATTGCCTCGGAGCATTGTGAGCGACAGGGATAGTCGAATCTTGAGTCACTTCTGGCAGGAGGTGTTCAAACTCTGTGGGACCGAGCTTACTCCGAGCACCAGTTACCACCGCAGACTGATGGGCAGACGGAGATAGTGAATAAGTGGGTGGAAGGGTACCTCAGGAATTATATTGCAGGGCAGCAGAAGGCGTGGGTCAAATGGATTCATTTGTGTGAGTATTGTTACAACACGACATTCCATATGACCATTCAGATGTCACCTTTCATGGCGTTGTACGGTTATGAGGCGCCGAGTTTTCTGGATTTGCTACTGAGTGACAGTAGAGTGCCGAGTGCTGGAGACTTGTTGCAGGAGAGTCAGGATACTATGAGGGCTCTCAAGGAAAATATCGCCAAGGCACAAAATCAGCAAAAGCAGTACGCGGATCAGAAGAGAACAGAGAGGCATTTTGAGGTGGGTGACATGGTTTATCTTATGCTGCAGCCCTACCGTCAGTCCGCTCTTAGGAAAAGTGGGTCAGAGAAGCTTAAGCCACGGTATTACGGTCCTTTCAGGATCCTGAGGCGAGTTGGAGAGGTGTCTTATGAGCTTGAGCTTCCGGCAGAGAGCAGGGTACACAATGTTTTTCATGTATCACGTCTCAAGAAGGCGTTGGGACACCGTGTGGTACCTTTTGCAGTTTTACCTCCCTTAGATGATGAGGGAAAGTTGATTTTAGTACCTGAGTCTATCCTGGAGTACAGAGAGCGACAGTTGCGTAGGAGGACTATCAGGGAATATTTAGTGAAATGGAGAGATTAACCTGTTGAGGATGCTACATGGGAGAGCGAGGATATTCTGCAGCATCCGGAGTTGAGATTGCTTGAGGACAAGCAATTTCAAGAGGGGCGGACTGTCATGTCCCCTTCTAGTTGACATCTCTCAGAGCACAGGATTAGCCTATTATGCGACCCTCATAGGCTGATAGATTGGATAGAGGGTCTTGATGGAGCTTGGCTCAGCTTCAGTTGTCAGTATTTGATCAGTTGGCTTTCGTTCGGGCTCATTCAGACACTTCTAGCCTGAGTTGCTATTTTTAGCAGTTTTTGGCATGCAGTGAGGCACCCCTGCTATTTTTAGCAGTATGGATTGATCAGGTGCAGAATCATCCACTTAGTCACCAGCTTCAGACGGTTTGTGAATCAGACTCTTTTCGAGGGAGATATTAATATTTAATTGATTAATTAAATATTAATTATTTTTGGAGCATATGTTATAAAGTTACAATATTTTAATATTATAACTTAAGTGGACTGATGAAGGGGTCGCCCATCATGGAAGGGGCCAAATTGGTGATTATATTTTAAAATAAAAATTTGATCAGAGACTATTGAAAGAATTAAAATAATAAGTCGAATTCTTTTAATGATCCCTATTTTTAAGGAATTCACACTTTTCAAGAGTATAAGGCATTTGCATTGGAAATCGAGCCATTATGTTATTATGAATTGAAAATTGATCAAGTTTCTTCCAAAGCACGGAAGCCTAGGGTTTCAGTCTTAGAGCATTGGGGAACGAGCCATCTCCAGTGAAAGCAATTCAAAGGTTGTGAAATATCTTCCGATTTCTTGCCAGGCAGAGGGATTTCTTCATTCAGAAGAAATTACAGAGCATTCACAGTTGATTCATCTTCAGGGTTTTGATCAGAGAAATCATCCGGAAAGGGGTTTACAGAGGTGGCACCTATTTCACAAGTTCCAGACCAGGCACATAGGAGCCGTACATTTTATTAATTACTGTTACCAGGCCGTACTTCTGCTGTACCTGGCCGTACTATCTTTGGAAAGGCATGTTCTTGATCTTGATAAAAATGCCTATCTTTCTGGGTTCCAGTCTTCACCAAATTGGGCGCTAGGGTAACTGGGATCATTTGAGCTTGTCAGACAGGAGGAGAAGAGCAAGTTCCTTGCAGCCGTACCATTATTTGCATTCTTTCAACTGGCAGCAATAACCAGGTTTTCTCATAAAAATATCATTTCCTTTTGCTTGCATGCACCTGGATCTTATTTGTAATCATCTTAGAAGTTTAATAAATAGACTGGCAACTGGAGATTCAATAATTTCTATCATTTCCGGAGTTGTGTTATTTAATTTGAATTTATTCTGTATTTCTTTTCAAAATCGCAATTTCTTATTTCATGCAAAAACATCAAAAAATCAAAATACACCAAAAACAAACAAAAACAGTCAGATTCGAGAAACAGGGGAAACAAGGGTTTCTACAGTTACATTTGCTTGCCATTCAACTTTAGCCATCTCCAAATTAACAATCTCATTAGTAATAAATAGTGGATTTACATCCTTAGGTTTAGCCACCCAATCTAAACATTGATAAATGTTGTTGAGGTCAAGTGTATGATTTGTATCTTGCCCTCGTGCCTTCTTTTTATGTACTTGAAGGTTGGACCACACAAACACAAGGTCATTCAAGAGCTTTTGAGTCAATTTGTTGTGTTTTTTGTGTGGATGGCCTCAAACACACTCTAATTGGGTTCATAATCAAAAGTGCTACTGGAGTTTGATATGATGCAAATGACAAACTTTTGAATATTAGGTGTTCTTGCAACAAAATCTTTTCACCACAAATTTGCAAGGATGACATTTATAACTTTGTAAGATATTAAATCTTTTATTAAACTTAGAGCTTAAAATAAAATTAAAAATAAATATAAAAATATATATATATTTTTTACTTGGTTGTACAATGTCTCTTACCAATGTGTAGAGTTGAAAATAATGCCTCATTTACCCTCTTGTAATTTTGTAATTCATCATGTATGAGATTTCGAAGGTTGTCACCAAGGATCAACTTCTCAATACATGTGTTGAGACCAAGTAAACATTTGCATTTGCTCTAAATGAATGGGAGACAACAAAAAATGGGTTCAAATAGTAGGCAACAACATGAATGTGTTGGTGGAGTTGTCTGTTCCACCTTTGATCAATAATGCATAATATAGATTAATATTTGGTTCTATTCGATCCATACAAATATTGAATTGCTTCTTTGGTGTTATCCATGGTCTCATATAAATACCCTATAGGTTTTTGTCTCCATCCACCAATTGTAGAACCCTAACCAATAGTTTTGTAACTTAAAACAAGACAGTGTGTGAAAAGAAAATTAGAAAATTAAAATAAATTAAAATAAAATAAAATTATAAACAAATTAAATTATTACAAAAATTTGTAAGTGTAAATATTTTTTCAAAAGAGAAAAATTTGATCAAAAATTTATTGTGATGATCTAAAATTTATTGTGATGATCTTATCCACAAACTCGACAAATGTATCTTAAAAAATGGTCTTTATGAGCCTCTTTGTTTCAATTTTTTTGTAATAAGGACTCTCCAACCACCTTTTGCTCATAAGTGTAGATGGCCATGTTAATAAATAATTATATTGTAATCGACCGTACTAATTAAATAAATGTTGTAGTCGGTCGTACTGGGAATAGATAATAATAGTTTAAATAATACATGCATAGTTTAAAGTAAAAGTTGGATTAGTTGTCGGGCAGGTAGTTAGGAAGAGTTGCCGACGGTTGGTATCCCAACCAACCTCAGCCATCTATATATGAATCTTGTTATTTGTAGTCGAGGACGGTCAATTGATATGTATTGTTGAGATACTTCATAAAATCAATCATTCCATTGTGTTGTGCAATTACTCTTACGATTGTTCTGTGATTCAAATGTGATTCATATTCTAGTACGTACATTATGTTTGTGAATTATTCTCGTTTACTCCCGTAGTACACTGAACACTACCCAGTGACTAAACATTTGGCTCTGTTGCCTGAGCGGACTAGGGAATCACTCGTCATGGCAGCGTAATGGGTCTCCTGACAGATGAACTTGTAAATAGCAATGAGGAAAGGGAAGACCTATTGACTGAAGATTTTATCAATCTGTGGAAGATATCATTACGAGATCACGTACATAGGGAATCCTGCAGATGGGAGATCCCTGAGGAAGTTATCTAGGATAGGTTGGAAGTGAACAACAGGGTGAATCACCTCCTGAATCGTATGCCCAGACTGTTGGCCCGTCATTTCATTATTCTACAAGACTTGAGAGAAGAGGATCAGGAACGCCGAAAGCAACAAATACTGCAGCAGTACGAAGAGAGAACCAAACGAGAAGAAGAGGAATGAGACACTAGCCAAAGACGTACGTCTGCTAGTCAACAATGATCGCCTGAATAATTTTTAATGCCCATACGACCGAACAAAGACAAGAATCGAGTACCTGGTGGGCACGAGACTCAAGAGGAGAAGGTTCGGCGATCACTCAAGTTGCAAGAACAAGAAAGCCGACAAAGAAGACTAAAGCAAGTTGGTAAGGAATTTGATGAGGATCTAATTGAAATAAACCAGAGTATTAAAAGAACACATGAGAATCTGACAAGAATAGATACATCCATTGAAAGAGCACATCAAAGTTTGGTGGAAGGAAGGGATGAAGGACCCTTTGGCACCTCGTACGTAGGAAGGTATGATCCTTATGAGAACGAAGATGAATTAAGTAGTAGCATCAGACGTTTTTGGGAGTTGTCCTTATCAGACAATGAGGAACGACTGACGAGTGGAAGATCTAAGCCTAGTACCCCAAGGCGGAGAGAGTATCGAAGGGAACCCCAGGAGACTTAAGGTGTTGAGGATGTTGATGCAAGATGTGGGAGTGACTCGTACGTGGCCGAGAGTGCAAGTGATGCACCGGAACGTAGCGGGGAAACCAGTCTAATCGGGTCCAATACACAAGGAGGATAGCGGGGAAAGATGGTGACTCTTGAGCGGCAGAAGCTGTTGAAGTTTACAGGGAATGGGATAGAAGATCCAGTATGACATTGTAAAGCATGTGAAGCCATTTGGATAGCAAGCAGACAGGATGATCCAGATCAGTGGTTGAAAGCATTTCTAGCGACACTCAGAGATAGTGCCATCAATTGGTACTCTGAATTAGATCAAGCACACAAAGCTACATGGAGATTATTGAAGCAAGCATTTCAAGAGGAGTTCAAACTCATGCGGGATGATAGCGAGATTGTTGCAGAGATATACAATACCAAGCAAGGAAAGCACGAGAGTGTGCGGACCTACAACCGAAGACTCAAAGATTTGCTGGGGAAATTGGAGGCACAGCTGGCCGACAGGTTGAAGAAAAGATGGTTAATCGAGGGCTTGTTTCCGTCATTAAGAAAGAAAATGAAATTCGTACCTCCTTCGTCATACGCCGAAGCATACAATCGGGCAATGGACATAGAAAGTGAAAATAAAACATCCTCCTGAGGGAAAAAGAAGACAAACGACGAGGAGAGTACGAACGACAACAACGGTGAATCCAAGATTGTACAAGCACTCAGGAAAGATATGATGCAAATGATGAAAGAATTGAAGGTCGACAAGGAGAGTATGAGAGAAGCCAGAGAACTGTGGTGTACGGACTGCAATGCGGAAGGTCACACGAAGGCGAACTGTCCCAAGATCTTATTCTGCGATATCTGCCAAGTGATGGGACATTCCGTCAAGGAATGCCCATACAACTTAAAAGCAAAAAGTGCACAAGTACTCTTCACTCATGGAGAGCCATCAACACCGCCGAACACACCACCAAAGCCCCAATACAATAGCAATGCATCCCCTGGAGGTTACCGAAGCAACAAAAGTTCGAGAAACATGATACAGTACGATGCAAAAGGAAGGCCCATGATTCAATGCAGGAAGTGCAACGAATGGGGCCACTTCGCCAGGGACTGCCAGAACGGTCAAGGTTCGGGAGGGAGATTGTGTAAGTGGTGTGGACCAGGCGATCATGAAGATAATGAATGCCCTAAGCAAAAGGGTATCCACATGTTGGAAGTAGAAGAACAAGAGGTACTGGCGATCACCAGAGCACAAGCAAAAAAGGCCACTTACCCAGATCCATGTACAGAGAAACAAAGGATGAAGGAAGCAAAAACCGAAGTGGAACTGGTGATGGCGAAGGAAAACAAAGTACCTTTGGAGAAGCCAGGAACCTCTTGATGGTTGGAGGCAGAAACCAACATTATACGACAGGTATTGTAGACCATCGTACCAATCAAAGTAACTGATCTTCTCCAGACTATGCCACAGTTGGGACTGGCGATCACAAACGTCGTTGGGGATGGCAAGCAACTACGAGTGGAGGAAGAAGGCAAGAATTGGTACCAGAACCGCCACCATACGGTGAACAAACAATCGACCCAGTATTGCTCACAGTGAACATCGAGAAGATGCCAACGATCGTGCATATGGAGATTAGAGGGAATATCTTGACAAATACTATCGTTGACGGAGGATCGGGAGTCAACGTTCTACCCGAAGACACATGGAAGAGTCTTGGGAAGCCTACACTCTGGCCGCCAACATTCCAACCGGTTGGTGCTGATCAACATGGTATCAAGCCGTTGGGAACGTTGATGGCAAAGAAGGTGACGATCGGGATACAACTGTTTTTGCTAAATTTTGTTGTCATCCCATTACAGAGGAAAGCATACAATGCACTACTTGGGAGAGGATGGCTGATAGCAGCGAAGGCAAATCATAATTGGAAGAGGAACACACTCTTGATCGAGAACAATAGGCGGAAGTACATCATCGACTTGAAGAACTAAGTTGTGAGCGAAGAATTGGCTTCCTTCAGATCTGAATCAGATGGAGGTGAGTCAGATGTGGACGAAGGAAGGAAAGCTATGGAACTGAACACCAAGGGCGTACTTGAACTCAAGAGTTGTTTGGAGGACGAGACAAGCTCGTTGAATGGCTTATTTCATTGGCAGATGGAAGACTATGAAGTGTTCCATCGAGAGTGTAACATGCTACAAATCGGGGAAATCAAGGAAGAAGAGAAATAGGGAATGCCTAGCCATACACTTCCAACCGAGTATGAAGAGTACAAAGAGAAAGTATTGGATGATACACCAGCCGACAAGTTGGAATATGAAAAAGTATGAGGTAGTGAGAGAAAGTTAGAAGAAAGGAAGAGAGAGGAGAAAGAAAATGAAAAGGAGAGAAAGCACAAAAAACTAAAACTAAAAATAGAGGAAAATAAAAAGGAGCAAAGTGGAGATAATGAAAAAATGGAGCAAAATAAAAAGAAAGTTAAAAAATTTAAAAATTGAGGAGAGAAAAAATCCAAAAAGGGAGGAATAAAAGAATTAATAAGACAAACGTATTACATGGAGTTGAAAAAAATAAAAGAAGTGGAGAAATGGAAAAATTAAAGCCGACTAAGAGAAGAAATATTAAAATAAAGGGAATTAAAATAAAAATTCTAGCCATTGGCAAAATTGGGCGGCTAAGAGAAAAAGTGATCAAGTTAAATAGAGTTTGGCAAAATACAAAGGCAAGCACTTCCAACGTACAACCTTGTAGAGGCGAGTTAACTTGGGCGAAGGTCAAAACAGGGCAAAGCAAAGGTCCGTATGACATCAAAATCAAAAGAAGGGACGTACGACAGCAGGCACAGTTAAGCACAGGGAAGGAACACGGGAGAAAAGCTCTAAACGTACGTCATCCTCAGACTCTCTTTATCGTACAACATTCACAGAGGTTTCATGTCGTATGGTATTCAAAGTGCTTTGAAGTTGTACGAAATCCTTACATCGTACGACATCTAGAAGAGATTTTAATTGTACGACATTTACAAAACTCCATCGTATGACATTCACAGAGTTTGCAAATTGTAAGAACTTTACTAGTTATCCAAGTCGTACGATGCCCAGAGGTAATTGAAATTGTACAGCATCAGTTGGAAATTTCCAATCACAGAGTACGACATCTAGCATTGCCTAGACCAGTTGTATGGAATTGTAGTCCTGAGGTCATACGGGATTTGCTCCTGGCCAGTGATAGTAAGTGGCACTTACCAACTCTCCAAATCGTACGGCGTACAAAGGCTTTTTTTGATCATACGACATTTCAGGTATATTCAAATCATACGACATTCCAAGTACATTCAATTCGTACGACCTTCACAGTTAGAGGTCTCCTAGGTCGTACTCCTAGGTCGTACAACATCCATTGTTAGGGTTCAACATACGACATGTTCTAAGTCTGTATTTGTACAGAAATTGGAGTGTCGTACCATCCATTGCCGCACCAAGCATCGACTGGGAGAAAGTGAAGTCTAAGAAAAACAATGCAAAGTCAGTATTTTTTGGCTTCGTCAACACTGTTCAGAACCTGTGGAAAAATCATGAAAATGAGGCGCGCGATGCAGTTTCGAGTGGTTTCAAAAGTGTTAAATTGGTCTTGGCAGTGGGGGCACTGCCACTCGACCCCGCCCTGTACCCTGTGAGGGGCGTTGCCCCTCGACCCCACTGGGGGCGTTGCCCCCAGACCCCTGCAAGGGGCACTACCCCCAAACCCCTGCAAGGGGCGCTGCCCCTCGACCCCATTGGGGTCGTTGCCCCTAGACCCCCATCAAATTTATTGGAATTGCCAAATTGCAATACAACCAAGCATCATAGTACAATTACAAGAGCAGTTGGCAGCTAAGCAAACGAGAGTGGCAGCTCTTGAGGAGAAGTTGGCAGAGAGGGATGAAGTATTGGGTTAGTTGATAGAGAAGGATACCTAGGTGGCCGATGCACAAAGACTTTCAGCACAGAGGGAGAATCAATTACAGGAAAACTACGAGGAGTTGGCATTTTTTGTTTTCAGTCATATGGAAGACGACTAGTTTGTAGGGGGGGATGATGTAGACGGCCATGTTAATAAATAATTATATTGTAATCGACCATACTAATTAAATAAATGTTGTAGTCGGTTGTACTGGGAATCAATAATAATAGTTTAAATAATACATGCATAGTTTAAAGTAAAAGTTGGATTAGTTGTCGGGCAGGTAGTTAGGAAGAGTTGTCGATGGTTGGTATCCCAGCCAACCTTGGCCATCTATATATGTATCTTGTCATTTGTAGTCGGGGATGGTCAATTGCTATGTATTGTTGAGATACTTCATAAAATCAATCAATCCATTGTGTTGTGCAATTACTCTTACAATTGTTCTGTGATTCAAATGTGATTCATATTCTAGTACGTACATTATGTTTGTGAATTATTCTCGTTTACTCTCGTAGTACGTTGAACACTACCCAGTGAGTAAACAATAAGCATGTATTTAAGGTTAGGCAATATAGATGTTATACTATGCAAGGTAATGAAATTATTGGTAAAGCGTGGAACTCTTGAACACATGAGCTTTGTCATTAGTGTACCATGTCATGAGATTTACAACCCACATGTGATTGTCGATATATTTGGTAATATTCTTTGCATGTTCCATTGCATTTTTCATCCAACTTAATTTCCTAGTGTTTTCAAGGAGAAGGTCAATGCAATGGGCAACATAAGGGCTTTAAAACAATCTAGAGTGATTCACCTCTAATATGTTACTAGTGGCCACATATGTAGATGCATTGTCCATTACTATTTGCATAACATTATCCACTCCAACCTCCATTACCTCTTCATCCAACAAGCTACACAAGGTTTCAACATTTTTTACTTCATTAGAAGGATCAACTAAATTCAAAAATCCCAATCGTCCTCTAAATCCATTAAAAAGTTAATGAGTGTTTTATTCTTGGCATTGGTTCACCCATTAGATAACATGCTGCATCCATTGCTTTTCCAAATCTTTTTGTTTCGCTATTAGCATTTATATGTTTTTGACCTCATCTTTCAATAATTGGCCACTCAATTCAAAATTGTTTGGGGCTTCAAACCCCTTGCTATGCTCAAAGTAGTAACCAACTCCTTCCAATAAGGATTTGAAGCAATATTGAAAGGATACTATTGTAGTACCAAAATTTAGCACATGCTAATTTTGTCTCATGATGCAATTCCTTATTTAGCATCTTCCAATAAAGGTTGTACACTAGGGGTGTTTTGAGAAAAAAAAAAGGAATTTTGGTTGTCCACACAACCTAATCCTTGTATCCATGGCTCAATGGAAGAAGATCCCTCTATATCTTCTCCTATAGATTGTGAGATTTGAGAGTCTCATTGCCTCTGTTGTCCTCTTTTTTTTCTACTTTTCTTTGCTCAAATGTTGAAAGGAGAGTTCTCACCTCATTTTGCTTCAATACATAATGTAACATCTTGACAAAGAACTAGTGCAAGGTGATATTTTAAACAATTTATACCTCCTCTCCTATGTTCAAAAAAATAGTTGTAAATAACCATTCCCTTTTCTATACCTTTTGTCCCATGTTTCCAGCAAGAGTCTTTAAGCTTGATGATTTTCTTAATTGTAGTCATGGATGCCATATTCTTTTCAAAAAATGGAAATCAAGACTAGAAAAAGGGAAATAACAAAAACTAATTCGTAGTGTAGGCCTAACTCAAAATAAGATCATTTTTAACAAGTTATCCTTATTGAATTTGAAATGTTTTGTGATGGATGTTGGATAGCTGATAGCCCTTGACAACAATTTTTAAAATTTTAAATTACATTTAATCTTAAATTATTCTTGTGCAAGAGGTGCACACATAAAAAAACTAAGCCATCTTTTAATGGAAACTTAGGCTTCTCACCACTATAAATTGCTTGAAGCATCCTTATGTTTGTTCGATACTCCTATCAAGGTTGGAACATTTTAGATTATTTAGACAAACAATGAAAACCTTTGTAAGAATTTAAAAGAAACGAATGTTTTGTTTCAACATTGAAAACAAATAGGTTTGATTTTGAAGTGATGTACCTTGTCCACATATTAAACTTTATAGGTAAAGGAGTTAGGGGAAAAAATTGCCAAAATATTTATAAGAACTGGTAAGTTATTTGTTGAGCAGAGTTGTGGCATAGCTTCAATATTTCATGGAAATGTGATAAAGAGGCAAGATTTTCCCTCCTCAACCTCTATTTGTATTGACAAATTTTCATAGCAGGACCATATTTCAGTACAATAACATAAAAAATTTATGAAACAAAAGACAAGATTATTTGTAGTGACAAATTTTCATAGCAGGACCATATTTCAGTACAATAACATAAAAAATTTATGAAACAAAAGACAAGATTTTAAAGGATATATATATATATATATATATATATAGTCTTTTAAGACAACCCAAAATGTTGCAAAGGGCATGTAACTGTATAGATTAGTATTTAAGCTTTGTGGTACATATGAAACGCTTCTACATATCACTCAAAGTATGACAAACATATTCATTGACATACACACCCCTTGCGATGTTGGAAGACTAAAATAGTGAAAGTTTAAATGCTCGTGGCATCTGAAGCAACTCACAATTGCAGCATCTGAAACTGTTGAACCCTTAGTAGTTGATGTCTAAAAAATGTGAAGTTAAAATGATGCAATCACATCAGATTTTATTAGATTTATTTGGTAGAGTCAAATTGTAACTTGCGAGTTTTTGAAGAGTTTCCGTAAATTTTTTTTTGGCCTAGAATCACGGTGAGTTTTTGTAATAACTCAGTGATGAGTTTTTTAGCATGTCACTTGGCTCCAATTTCGATCCATGATTACTTGTAAGTTCTGTGAGTGATTGCAAAGTTTTTAATCTTTGATTCAAAGTATGTTAGTGATTTTATATGATTGCATTTAGTGTGTCCATACAACTATTCATTGTCTCAATGGGCTCCCTATTTTCCCACTAGGTGAAGAAGCCATAGACTCATTTCTGAATGGGTTGTCACTTTTGAGTATCATTAAATGCTTGCTTTGGGTAAGGGTGCCTTTGGAATTCTCTTGAAGAATAGGAAATAGATTTGGATCAATTTTTTAATAATCTCAAGGATAATGTGTCTAGGTCTCCTGGCAAAGCCAAGGGGGGACAAAAAAAAAATCTTTGGGGAATGGATGATAGGAGAGAGTTCTAATAAAAAATGGGTGGGGCTAAAGAGAGACCCAGTTTGGTAAAAGTGGATTAGGGGTGACTCTAGCCTTGTAGGTGTGATGGGGTAAACCTACCATAGAAATATTTTTTTGGCTTGCACAACTTTGGGGTAGAAATGGGTGACTAAAGTGTAGGAATAGATTCCATGACAATAGGGGGAATAACCACTTGGTCTAAGTTGACATCCATGAGTTAAGAGGTCTCAGATGAGGCAACCAAAGGTACATATGTGCTCTTCTTAGTTTGAGTGCACAACTCCTCATCATCCATTGGAATCGAGTTTTTCAAACCACGTATGACTACCTTCTTTCCTCATTATTGATTTCAATTTTTTATTTATGGACGTGGATCTCAAGAACCTTCTTAGCCTTTTTCTTGTCTTTGTTTTTTATAGACTTAAATAGGTTTTTGGTGGTTCTTGGAGCTTAGTAGAGTCTAGGTTAGACAAGATTGAGTTGTTGAGGGAATGAATGAAGTATTTTGAGCGATCTATATATAACATAAAAGAAAGTTTAGAGTGAGACTAGTAACAAATATTTTTGTTAAGAAGGGAAGGCAAATAGTTTTTAAAATTAGAGGGTAAATGCCATAAACAAAGTGCTAATGATAGATTTAGGAACACATTTGTTTTGCTTGTAAGGCATTTATTTCTTGTCTTATCATTCCTTTATCCTATTAAAATATTATCAAAGTTCATGCCAACTTTGGACTATTATGTGTGAACATTGTAAAAGTCACCTACAAAAATATTAAAGAGTTTGAAATAACTGGGTGTTAGTTGAGGAAAGTCATTGCAGTTGATAAGAATGTTTTGGATGTTCAAATTGAAGAGGAACTTAAAACCATTGATGCATAACTAATATTTAATTTTTAGTTGTTGAGTTTGTAGACAATAAAAATAATTATTTTTTTGTCGAATGTGTTTGACGGTGAGATCTACCAGAGCTCTAATAGGGTTTACTATACTTCCTCACAAGACCACAACTTCCAACTCACAAATCTGCTCACTACGTCATCCTAAGTGTCATTCCAAAGTCTTTAGACATAACACTTAATGTGATAACCTAGTTAGCACCCAAAAGGTTTGCGGTATTCCTAGTAATCTACCAAATCATAAGTATGTGTTACCAATTGGTTATGATCAATATCTCAAAGAATCCGGTGATGCATTCTAGAACCAAACCCATATCTATTAGGTATCACTTCTTAAGAGAGAATGTTGTAGATCAAGAAGTCATTGGAATATGTACCTACAAAGGAACAAGTTGCAAACATCTTTACAAAGGCACTATATAAGGACACATTTAAGTATCTCAGACATAAGTTAGGGGTTGTTGCTCCTCCTAACTAGATGCATAGTTGGTGCATCTATCTAGAGGGAGCAATTAAAGATATTTTTATCCCTGGATTGATAAGGGCTACCTCTCAGGGGGAGTAGGTAGAAGGATGTTAAGGTTTGTGCAGACAAGGGGAGATTGCATGTTGTTGAAAGGAAGACCATTTTCCCTTTGCCCTTGATGTCAAAGGGGGAGAAAATTGCATATCAGGTCAAAGTTTCCATCAATGCCAAAGGGGGAGATTGTTGCATATGTTGTCATTGATGTCAACATAGTGGTATTGTGGAAGGTTGCATGTGTTGCAATCTATGTGATGATCAAAAGTGTTGTGAAGTTGTGGTTTCATCATTTTGATGAAGAATGTTGTAATTGTGGTCTATAATGTTGAGAATGATTGTATTCTTTGTCTCTTGATGTAAATCATTGCATTAGTTGTGAAAGAAAGCATGAAAGACTTTCATATAGACAATGGCTCAAAAAGTTGCACTGAAGAAGCTCGAGAGAATGCTCCACATTCCTCCGCATGTAACTATATTTCCATGCATTTTGGAAGTTAGACAAAGGTAGATGTGAAGTATGCATGTTCCCGATTTTAGGACATAGAAGTTACTGCAGGGGTTCCAAAGCTAGCTAAGTAAATATTGTGTTGTTGCAGTCAAGAAGGTTTAAAGGAATGCTCTGCATTTCATCGCTTTTGAACATGTGGTCTTTCGGTTTGGAGGATGAGTTCATATTGTCTATCCATTTTCTCATTTCAAGTTTTAGGTGTTATGGTGTACCACAAGTTAGGTTTTCAATGTTCTATCTCAAGATTGTGTTTTTAAGGTTTGTTGGGCTTTGTGTTTGTTTGCTTGCGCCAACATAATGTACTGTGAAGTAGTGAAAGGAGTGTGTGAGAATGTTTTTGAATATCATTCGATGCTTGTGAAGTGATCTACATGAACTTGTTTAATCTCTTTGGCATTGTGTTTGGTTTGGGGTTATTGTGTGGAAGGATAAGTATTTACTGGGTCAACATGGTATGTAGAGGTGTTTGTGCCAAATCTTTGATGTGTGCACCAACATGGGAATGTGTGCTAAGGTAAAATAGGTCTTACTTATCTCCTAGCTTGGACCACATTGATTTATACTTACCACAGATGCTTTGAAGTCAATTCATTATGGTTGTTACACGTTTCATGTTTACACATTTTAGCTTGTATGACAAGGAGAAAACTTTTGAAGCTTATGGAGGATATAAATAGAAGATCAAGTTTGTTGTAAAGTGTGTTTGGAGTGTTCAATAAATGATATATGAAAAATGTGTCGAAAGTAGTGAGCTGAAGGTAACAAAGTGTATATGAGCATGCAGAGAAGTGTATGAAGTGTGTTGAAGGCAATGAGCCGAAAGCAACAAAAGTTGTTGTATAGGGGAAGTGTGTTGAAGGCAGTGAACCGAAGGCTACAAAGGTTGTTTAGTAGAAGTGTTGCAGTGGTGTTTATTGAGTGAATTTCATCAACTATTTTGTACAAAGGTTGCAACCTCATTATGTAAGTTTTGTTATTGGCAGGGAGTTGTTAACTTCTTTTGGTTGAAACAATAATTTTTTTTGTAAATTCTATTTTTAATTTGTGAGTTTGGATTTGGATAGTAGCTCCAAGCAACTTGCTCACCGTGGTTTTTCCCTTCTAGGGTTTTCCATGTAAGTCCGGTGTTATGATTGTGCATTTGTGTTTTGATTTGTATTAGTTACTTTATCTGGTTAAGGTAGTAAGAATTTTTGGTTAATAAAATTGAATTGGATAATTTTGTGGATATATTGATTCAACCCCACTCTTTGTATATCATTGTGTTTTAATAGTAATTACATCAACTATGGTAAGCAATAAAAAAATGATTAATATGAAAAAAATCAAATACTAAAAATAAATAGAAAAACACTAATGAAATCCTTTCAAGGCATGGAACGGTTTAAGAACCGAATAGAGTAAGCCCACAATAATGAGTCCCAAACTTGGGACATTAGATTTTTCACTTTGAAGGGGGTTAAAAAGTAGGAAATACCTTCATTCTAAGGTATTTTTTATTGTTTCCAAATTAGCAAAATATTACCTTGAACAAAGGTATTATTGTATTATTAAAAAATATCAAAAAGGCAAGAAACAACATTTTTAGACATTTTTTTTTCACATTGCATGTGCTTTGGAATTTCTATGCACAACGAGCCATCACTTTCATAAAGCATGACTCTTGAGGATTGGTCTCTAGGTATTAATCACACACATTTGTGTTCCTATTGCAACATGTGGCTTCAAACAAAGGTCTCTATAGGTCAAACTTATAAATCTTCATTTTGACCTTTTACTGGTATGTATTTTTCAATACCAAATGTAGATTTTGATTGATATTTACAAAATTGTTTATATTAATATTTATTTTTGAACCCTAATATGTTAAATTGAAACCCTAAACAACTATTTTGAAATCCTAAAATATTTAGTTGAAACCCTAAATTGTTCATTTGAAATCTTGTAGCTATTTTTAACTATAAAATATTAAAATGAAATTCTATATAATTATTTTTTAACCATAAAATGCCAAATTGAAACCTTGAAAAACTATTATAAATATTAAAATGTCTATTTGAAACTCTAGTTTTTAGATTATATATCCTAAAATATCTATTTCAAACCCTAAATTCTAAATTATAAAGCCTAATTTATAAATAATAAATCCTAATTTCTAATTTATAAATATCTATTTAAAACTTTAGTTTTTAGATTATAAACTCTAATTTCTAATTTATAAATGTGTATTCGAAAGCCTAGTTTCTAAATTATACCCCCTAAAAGTAAGACACCATGGGTAGGGGTTATTTTCCTAAGTTTAAGATAAAGATTTCAAAGAATCACCAATTATAGACATTTATAAATTAAAATTAGGGTTTATAAAATAAAAATTAGGTTTTGAAATAGACATTTTATGGTTTATAATTTAGAAACAATGATTTCAAATAGATATTTCTTAAGTATAAATTAAGGTTTAGAATTTAGAAATTATAATATTATGTTTGTGTTGATTGTATGATTCTATTATTCATCTATTTTAATATTTAGAAAAGAATATAATAGAATGAAAAAAAAATATAATTATATAATTGTATATATAGAGAGAAACAACATTATACATAGTATTTTCCATTTTATTTCTATATATTACTATCTCTTCTTTGTTATAATGCAATCTATTGTGATTTTTTCCCACTTCACTTATACATATGTTTTTTCATGTTCTCTTTCATGTTTTTATATGTTCTAAAATAACTGGGGATGATACAAACTACCTAAAGACTTTTTATTTATGTTGATATATAATATTTTGCTTCATTTTTTTGTATTTTCTTTCAGTAATTCTAACATCAAGAACCAAGAAAAATTTCTCTCAAGTGATATATTTTATTTATGCATCAAGGATACCCAAGCATTTCCAAAATATGCTTTCTTTCCCACCATCTTGACCACACACCATTTGAACCTTTCCTCCTATTCCTTCCGAGCACTTTCCATGATGAGTAGAAAGTTATAAATCATATGAAAATTTTGGTATTTCAACCCTTCACCATCAACTCCAACAAGCTAGTAACTTATCCCTACCCATATGTTGAACAACATGAGCATTATCATGGTTATGAGAATTATCCCCTCCATATATATCGTTATCCAAAATTTAGTAATTCTTAGAATTTCATAAGTGGACAAACCTTGGTAAAATCCTTCCTTGTTTTCCTAGAGATATCAAAACTCAAAATCATGCCTTTATAAAGTAAAAATTAATAGCATGCCCATAATTTCTTGAAATAATCCTTTGTTACGAGCCTTTATATCTTCCTAGTTGCATTAGGTTATACCCTTATTCATCTAGTCTAATCTTTGGTGATGACCCCATGCATCTTCTTTGCTACTTGGGGTTGGATCATGGAGAAATGTGTACAAATTTTGATATAAAAGAATGCAAGATGAAGAGATAAATACAAAGCTATATAAAAATGATTTGAAGGTCCTATCAAATAAAAAATATTAAAATTACCTTTGTCAAGTTAGAGGTCTCCTAGTTATTTCTTTAATTGTCTACTCATAATCCCCATTGGCCTGTCCGCTATGAGCCATTCTACACTTATCCCAATGCTAGGACACCCTTCTTCCCATTCTATCATTTCTTATGAATTGAGAAGCACAATTTTTTTTATATCATGTCTCCCTTCATAAATTAATTCCCTAATGCCCAGATAATTGACTTCCTCCCATAATACCTCAAAATCTAAATAAAATTATGCTTACAACTTAAAACAAATCATGAAAATTCACTGTTCAATTTATTTATCCACTTTTCCATTTGAACCTTAAGTATCACTATCCATGCATACCGCTCCATTTACACATTTTCTACACAAGATAAGCATACAAGAAAAAATGGAGCAATGAAATTCTTTGAACTTGATTTTTTTGAGAGAATCTTTCTAATGTGACACTCTTAATCACTTATTTTATTTTATGTTGTTTATATTTTTCCCTTTTCTTTTATCCATCTGTTGTAGTTTATATTCATATCCTTTTTTTCCATCCTCTTTTTATTTCTTCATTCCTTATTGTGTGCTTTGTTGTGTGTTGAGACACATCCCACTTTCAAAATTTGGAGAATGATGACACATTATTTAGCCATTATTATACATTCTTAATATTAGGATTGACCCCAACCTATATTGTGAGATTTGGTTCATCCACTTTTATGTACTATTTATTTTCTTTTCTATTTTATTTGAGCTCCTACATACCATTAAAAATATTTCATGAAAATCTTTTGTATAATCCAATAGCAATTATTTTAAAACTTATTATGATTATCATTTGATGCTTCATTATTAGTCCTTCTAGACTATTCCTATTTCACCCTTTCTAGACCTTAATTCACTATGGTTAAATATATTCATTTCACCATAATTGTATCATACTTGGAGCAAGTTTAGTGTTTCATCCTTGAATGATCCCTTAGGGGAAATCACTAGAAACTTCCTCTTGAGATTCATCACCACTTATCTACTAATTATAGTGGTTTATAATCATCCATATATCCTCTTCAACCTCACTATTACCATATATTCCAATCCATCATTCAACTAAACTAAAACCTCAAGCCTCATTATAAAATCAATTTGATCCTTCTCACTAGTTTCCTCATGGACCCTTGCCATTTATTTACACTATCTTTCAACCACTCTTGGGGACAAGTCCTATGATATTCTCCTACTCATTATTTTATCATGGAATGACTTAAGGGAATAATATTTATCTTGAACCGTTATGATCCTCTTTTGAATCTTGACCTATAATAAAATGTAAAAATGAAAATCGTGAATATTTGACAACAACGTCCAACCGAAAGTAAAACATGGTTACTAATGAACATACTAGACATTAATTATCTTTTTCACCTTATGTTGATTGGATCTTCACTCTTATGCTATTTTTTCAATCAACATAGTTGGGGCATATATCTTTTATCAAGATCACTATTCACTCACCCCTTTGACCAATCAACTAAATTATTCAAAATTACAATCAATCTAGGTCTACCCTATTAAATCAATCAAGCAAGAAAATTAATCACATCAAATTTCCAATAGTGATGGATCCCTCCTCATTTTCCAAATAGTAAAGGCTCTGAATAAATTTTCTAAACCAACCAAATATCAAATAGGGGTGAATCCCATTGAATTTTCCAAATGGGTTGGCTCTCATAAAAAGTGCATCATCAATCATAAAAAAAGTTACCTTGAATTTTCTCCATATTTTAATTTATGTTGCTAACTAAAGCTTCCCACTTGATCATGTTTCCTAATTATCTATTATCAAACTTCCATTAGTATGTCACTAACACAATTCCCATATATTTTTATGGAGTGAATCTCCATTCGTTCTTTCTATAAAATATAGTGGGTTAAAAGTTTCAAACAATCTATGGCATCTATCCAAGTCATACACACACACACACGCACATATATATATATACATACATACACATATATGTATATGTGTATATATGTATGTAGGCAGGTACATATATACATGTGTATGTGTATATATGTATGTAGGTACATATATGTGTATGTATGCATATATCTTATTGGGGCTTCAAAATAGTCGTTTAAGGTTTCAATTTGAAATTTTAGGGTTCATAAATTGACATTACAAATATACATGTATGTATGTATATTTTTATAAACCTAGTCTACATCAATCATGGATTTTCTATGTTATCTCTTAATGTAAACATATATTGCATATCATTAACCCCTAAGTTTTTAATACTTAGAAAACAACACTATAATGGAATGACAAAATAATATATACTTACATACATACATACATACATACATACATACATATATATACATACATACAAACATACATACATACATGCATACATACATACATACATACATGCATGCATGCATACATACATACATACATACATACATACATACATTTTAGGGTTAAAAATAGTTCTGTAGGCTTTCAATTAAATATTTTAAGGTTTCAGAATAGTTGTTTAGGGTTTCAATTTGACATTTTAGGGTTTCAAAATAGTTGTTAAGGGAATTTCAATTTAACATTTTAGGTTTCAAAAATAGACATTACATATATGTATGTATGTATTGCATGCATGTATGTATAGATACATGCATACATACATGTAGATACATACATAAGTACATAGATACATTTATATTTATGTTTATGGACATGTGTATGGACAATTATGGACATGTATATGGATATCTATATAGTATGTATGTATGTACATAAATGCATACATACATATATGCAATGTCTATTTTTGAACCGTAAAATGTCAAATTGAAACCTTTAAAAACTATTTTGAATGTGTAGAACAAATATAGATTCACTTTTTGGATATAAAAATAAGATCACTAGATTGTGGTTAATTTTTAGATGATCCACAAACTAATGGGGTTTATAGATCAAACCGTGAGAAGATATCATATAGTTTACTTCACATTAGACATTCATTAGAGAATATTAGTGCTTATTTTGGTGAGACTTTAGCAACTATTCTCATCCAAATATGGGAAATGGTTTTTGGTAATGTTTCATTAAGGACAATCCAAAAAAATGTGCCAAAAGAAATTATCAAAAGGGATTATTTTTCTTAGTATGTCCCCAAAACTAGTGTTAGGCCATATCAGGTGACCATATGTGTATGCCCTCAAACGACACCATTAATTTACCCTATATTTTTTTGTTTCCCATGGTCAATATCCTAATAATTACCAAATTTCATTATATTTTGAACAATAGTTATACATTGAAGTTCATTTAGGCCTCAACACAAACTATTGAGATTTACCTCTACATTTGGGCTAGGGGTGTGAAAGGGTGTACAATATGGATGCATATCATTGTGTAGATTGATAGCTTCCTACCTATAGGAGCTTGGTTGTTGGGAGGATGCATGTGATATCTTTGTATCTCTATAATACTGGTGATCATGTGGTCATTGCTTCCCAAAAGAAAAGTAATTGATAATATTGTTGAGATTAATATGCAAACTTAAATGATATCTATAGATTGCACATGGGACATTACTTGAAGATGCATCCACATAAGTCATATTCTCACCTAGATCCCTATCATGTTGCAAGCATCCCATATCCATAGGATCTAGAAAATATTACTATTGATGGTTAGATTTAGAGGGCGGCATGGTTTTTTCTTGAGGAATTGATGAGGGCATATCAAGTGATATAATCACAACTAGGGATCCATTTATTAGATGTTAGTTCATATGAAAGTTGCATCCTTGTAGATTCAAATATTCTAGTAGCTAACTTGCAACAATTTGATGTAGATGTTGGAGTTGGATCCTTTGGTGGGCTGCAAGAGTCACACTAGAGTAGCACAAGTTAGATATACTAACCATTGTGTTGCTCCATAGACATTGATTCACTTTAGCAGGTTGTAGTAGCTCAAATGATTTCTTCAAGATTGATATCATCATGCCTTCATAATCCATTCCACACACCATTTCTACAACTGCTAGATGAGATCACTTTAGATGATTCAATGGATTCCATCATTGTAGCTAGAGATGGCGATATTTAGGGTCTTGGTATATTGACACAAGTATAAAATTTTAAAAATTTTGAGTTAAATTTATATCATAAAATTTAAGCATATGCTTGTAGTCCTACACAAATAAATTATATTAAATTAGTATTTAATTTTTTATATGTATTTGTAGCTCGGGCCAATAGGTGATACTCCTAATTTGAGGGTAGAGCATGTACGCATTCGTGCTTCACTTAGTGACAATGGAAAAATGAGTTAAATTAAAATTCATACATTTATTTATCTCATGTCTAGGTATGCATGTATAGGAAACATGTGTGTGCGTGTATTCTATTTTAATTACATTTTTGTAGGGTTTTATGCATCTACCAGAGTATGATTCTCACTCCTAGGGTTGCTTGACTAGGAGTTGACATGTGTATAGAAATGTGTGTGGACATTTATATTTATGTTTTTGGACATTTATGGAAATGTATATGAGCATTTATATTTATATTTGACTAGGAGTTGACATGTGTGTGGATATTTATTTTTTATATTATTAACTATAATAATGAAACCAATTACTATGTGCTAACCTTGTGGCTTGAATACGTTTGTATAAGAGCATAGAAACACATTTTTATGTCCTAATTGTTATAATCATTGAGTGTAAGTGTGGATTTACTTGCCTTTATAGTCATATCCATGCTCTGAGAATAGAAAATCATAGAACAAAAAATATTTGATTATGAAGTTAAATCTCATCTTGAATTTAATTTTTATATGTCTACATATTCAAGTAATCCACTCCAAAATATTATATATCATGATACAATTTTGAAACTACCTTGAAAGAGATGATGAAGATGCAATATTTTCTCATGTCTATAAAATAGACCCTCAAATACTCCATCAATTTCATACTATATTTAATGTCAATATATATTTTCATAAAATACACATTTCTATAGCTCCTACTTCAAATGATAGAGAGAAAAAACTGTAAGGACACATAATTTGTATCTGATGGCTAGGAAAATGGCTAGGGACACAAATATGTGTTTGGTCTTTAAAAAGAGTAAAAAAGTACTTACATTTTAATGAGAACTCATATGAGATTTCATACTCTTTTTTTTCCATAATCAAAACCTTATTCATAGAAATTTTGAACCCCTTATTTGTAAAACAATATGTCCATGTTATAAAAAAATAGATATCTAATATCAACCAACAAAATCAAATCTTATTTATCAACAAAGCCAATGTTTAGAAGATGTAAGAAACTAATTTCTATTTTAGGTTGTGACATGATGACTTATCAATGCTATTGCTAATTTAAGAAATGATGAATATGATATTTGATCTCTTATATGCTACATGGTTCAATCCTTTTACAATGTACAATTATTTATCACAACAAAGAGTAATACTTGTATAAATATATGCTTAAATAATAATATACAATCTACTAATAGCATTCCAAATTGGAAAATACAAATAATAGAAATTGGAATTCCATATAAATGAACTAGAAGTGGGTGTGTGCAAGAAGTTGAGTCCACTTTTTGGCCAAAAAGTGGAAGTGTTTTCCCTGATTTTCAGTATTTGACACATTTGACCTTAAAATTTGAAGCACTTACAGATGAAATCTTTAAAAAAGTCACTAATCATAAAATGTAGTGCTCGGAGTCTAGTTTCCAAATATGTAATTTATTTCAATACCTAGATTGTACAAATTGAGTTTTAATAGGCATTTCTAAAAACCACTGTTTAAAAGTCATTTTTTTTTACCATACCATGCACGTGTACGACATCCATATTTTGACTTAAATTATCGTATTTTTCTAAATCCTTTTGGGAAAAATTTTATGACTCACTGAAGCTTGCTCTTGATATTTTTTTGTAATTTTTTATTGAATATTTTTTTTTTGTTAATTTTTTATTAGGCAGATTTGTCGTTTTGAAAAATCGTCATGTACGACATGCATAAGATGACCTAAACTTATCATTTTCTGAACTTTTTTTTTTTAAATTGAAAAGAATTGTCTGAAGTTTGCTCTCGTGTAGTTCGTTTGTCAAAATGTTATGTTGATCAAAAGTTATTAAATATTTAAAAACCCTAATATTTAAAGTTTATGGACTAGTTTCATTAGAAATTAATTGAAAAATAGAAAAAATAATCCAATTGTAAAAAAAATTATATATTTGGAATCTACATTATCTCATCTAAAATGGGTTTTAATTTCGTCAAAAAATTTGCAAAAAAAGTTGTCAGCCATATGTCCAAACTCGGTATTTTTCTCTGACATTGTTAGGACCTTCAACTTGCAGGTCAAACCAGGTTGAAGGCCTAGGTTTAGATTCCCAATGCTTTTCCTCAACCAAAATACAAGGCAAAAACCCGCCTACAAAGAAAACCCAATTTCAATTTTTTTGGAAACGGGATCCCGTTTACAAAGTGGGATCCCGTTTTGTAAAGCGGGATCCCGTTTTGGTTCTACAAAACAGGATCCCGTTTTCAAAATCGTCAAAAATTGAAAATTTCCATTTTTGAAAAATTGATCCCGTTTTGAAACTTTCCATTTTTGGAAAATTTTCAATACAGGATCCCGTTTTGAAAATTTTTCAAAAACGAAAATTTTTAAAAACGGGATCCCGATTTTAATTTAGGCTCGGGATCCCGAAGCTAGACGGGATCCTATTTTTTAAAAATGGGATCCCATTTCTTAGAAGCGGGATCTCGTTTTTGCAATGTCGATTTTTTTTTTTGGCTAAGGAAAAAACTTCCACGTTTCGTGGACTCAACTTCTTGCACTTACCCAAGTGAACCAACTAAATTTTGGTTTGTATGGTTGTCTTGAAAGGAAAGTAGAGCGTGGAATACCCCCTCCTAATACTAATATTTACGAGAGAGAAGCAAATAAACCATTTAAATCTTTGCAATTATAGTTCATTTAAGATGCACATATTAAAAACACGAATAGACAATAAAACATCAACATAGGCTTTACGTGGGAAAACCCTTTCGGGAAAAAACCCACACATGAAAGTAGAGATCTCTTGTATTACAGTAAAACAAATATTACATACAAGTTCAGAGATATGCTATTTCAGGTGCTTTTCCATAATGAAATCGACAACACTTCATTACATTTTGATCTTCTCTTACTATTCCAATGTGCTATGACATTGCATATATACTTCTTAAGCATTACATGAAAACTATCGTTCTAACTTCCATACCAACCAAATAGTCATTTTCTCTTCCATGAAGTTCTATCAGAATGTCGAAGAGACTCTGAAGCAACTCACACTGATATAAGAAGGTCTCGACAATATACCTTGTAGCTTTGATTGGGAGGGCCCTATTGCCTACGTGTCATCCTTGTCATCATTATACAACTAACATCATTAGTATGACTTGATATATCAACCAAACATTTGTCGTGTAACGCCCGTTGTGCAAACCCCAAAGGACAAACATTGCACATAATTTTTTTTTATAATACAAAGTAAACATATAACGAAACATTAAAACATATTTACATTGCACATTAACATCATAACGTCAAGTCCTCTGGGGTACGCGGGGTCACATCACATAAACAACTCATAACGAAAGATTACACATAAGGATAATAACTTAACTAATCTAACGTCCATCATAACGATTACAATATCCATTTTCAAAAGATAACATACATATATCCATAAGCATGAGTATAATTACATCACGTGGTACAACCATATTAAATCCCATAAAATATGAATGGTTACAAAGGTGCATAATTAATACATCATTGTTTGATACCTTACATGTTCTCAATAAATACAATGAAACCTCCCATACATGAGGAATAAATACATAGTATAAAAATGTCAGAAATACAAGATGAGAATCAGGTACAAACTCCAACTAAAGAATGTTGAGAAGAACAAACATTGATGGGGAACCCAACGGGTGCGGAGCATGTTCCACCTGACCACGTGAGTTATAAATAACCCACCCCCCATTCTCAGAGGTGACAAGGAAGTAATCACGACCATGAATGCCACAAGACAACTCCAATAAAGAGTAACATAGTACAATAAATTCAAAAGCAACATCAAGAATACATCGACATGAACGAAAACAACAAAGGCTCAATCACAATGACTTAAACTATAAAACACATCATAAATTAACCAAGGCAATAACCATTAACTACATACAAATTAAATCTGAAAACAACAAACATAACACACTTCCATAGGCAACCAAGAAAACAAAGCACAAGGGCAACAAGTGGAGAGTGTCATTGCATAGCCTACATGGGTTATCTTGGCCCTTCATCCAACATGAGGCGCCGACCCCCATCTATGGTTATCCTGGCCCTTCCTCCTACTTGAGGCGTCGGCCCCATAGGGTGACTCATACAGAGCCGTTAACCTCTCCTAAGGACGGGGTTATGACTTTTCCGACCATGACCTTCTCGGTCTACCATTAGTCTGTGATAGCCCTAATGCATAGACGAGGTATCCAAGATTATCTTATATATTTTTAGTACCCATCCCCTAAGTTCTATTATTAGGTTTTCACTTGTTAATCTACTCTTACGTGGGTTATCCTGAGCCCTTCCTCTTATTTGAGGCGTCGACACCCATTAAGAGCCACTCTCCCTGAGACCCCAACACAGTAAAAAATCAAAGGTTGTACCAAAAAGAACAAAACATTAAATCTCAACCAATGATATGCGAGGCATTACCCATCTTGCTAAAAACATAATCTGAGTCCCAACAAAGCTCGTACAACCCTTTCACACTGATGATACCAAATAACATGCTATAACAAGAGCACAAAGAACGAGGATAAATATCCAACAAGAAAGTCACGCCTCTGGAAGCCTAAGGTTCACAAAATCAATAGGGTTTCCACATCGAAAACAAAATTAGAACAATAATCTAATGGTAAAAGAAAGCCCAACAAATTCATAGGGTTTCAAATTCAATCAACATAATCATCTTTCCACTATGATAAACAACCATTTTTATTCTATTACATAATCTCTATTCCTATAATGAAATGTTTGCAATAAAAATTCAATGATAAATAATTTTACCTTTTCCCAATAATCAATACAGCCATAAATTCCATTTTCACAAAATAAAATAATATATCATCATTTTTATTATATATATATATAATATTCATGCCAAAATAGAATTTATTTAAATATTATTTTATATAAAAAAAATTATAATATAAATATATATATATATATATATATATAAAAGATTTAAATCATAAAACAAAAATAAACAAAGATAAAATAAAACTTTAATTGTTGTTGTCGCAGACTGCACAACAGTCCATATGGACTGTTGTGTGTAGTCCGTAGTCCGCGACCCACAGGGAGAGGGGTGGGTACGGCCGAGCCGTCCCCCCTAACCCCCAAATAAAATATACTTTCCTTAGCCTTAAAAGGAACGCCCATTGGTACAATTCAGCCCCAACATAAAATTTTGAACCACAGTTTCATATAATAGTATGAAATATACATGTAAATATATATATTTATATATATGTATATATATTTCTATAAGATTGTATATATATATATATACATTTTCAGAAGATGAACTTTTCCATAGCCAAATTGTAAAAAAAACACAGTACATTTTCAGAAACCCAGTTTAATTTCTTCCATAAGTTTGCTATTCAATAAATTCTAAATCCCAAAAGTTTTCTTTTTCTTTCACAGAATAACATATTTATTTTTATTTTACTTTTGAATAAAAAAAAATTAAAGCATAAGAAAATGGAACTTGGAGTCCTGTGCTGTTAAAAATTTGATGAAACTTTGCTTGATCCCAATAACCTTTTCGAAGAGCTCTCGTTCCTTCCTTCAGAACTTCTCCTTCAGATTTCCTTGCTCAATTTTCTAATATAAGATTCAATCCTGAAGAACCTCTCTTCCAGAACAATGAAAACTAAATAACTTTCTACAGAAAAGAACAAGAGAGAGTCTAATTCTCAAACTCAATAATTTGGTGTAACTTCTATAAATTTTCCCCATCAATCAAAAACTCACAATTTTGCTTATTATAAAATATATCTCTTCTTTTTCGATAGCTCCAAAAAAAATCCAAATTAAAAGAAATTTTCTAATTTTATTCCTAGATTTACAGCCAAACTCAACACTCATTGGTCATTTTCAGCCAAACTCAACACTCATTGGTCATTTTATTCCCAGATTTACAGCCAAACTCAACACTCATCTTTTCTCTCTTTTATTATTTTTTTCCAATTTAACAACACTTTTTGTTTTAATTCTGATTTTGCAAGCTTTACTTGCAATTCACACAATTTAATATTTTTAATTAATTTATTTCATAACTAGCATATATATATTATTTTAATAATAATATATATAAAATACGCGTGCTCGAGGCGCCTATTTTTTAATCAAATTTTTATAGGCGCCTCAAGAAGGATATCTCTCGGCGTATTTTATATATATTATTATTAAAATTATATATATATATATATATGCTAGTAGGAGTCGTGGTGCAACATGCGATATCATAAATAAAAAGTAAATTAATTTATATTTATATTTATTATTATTATATATTTTATTTTAAAATTATTATAATAATTATAATATTCTAATTTTTATTTATATTTATTAAATATTTTATTAGAAAATTATTTTATTATGAAATTATTATAATAATTAAAAATATTCTAATTATTTATTTTTATTTATTATATATTTTATTATAAAATTACTTTATTATAAAATTATTATAATAATTAAAATATTCTAATATGATCAGGGTTAGGATTAGGTTCAAGGTTGGGGTTAGTATTAGGGTACGTGAAAAGATCAAGGTTAGGGTTAGGGTTATGATTAGGTTTAGGCTTATTAATTTTTGTTTAGGATTAGGTTTAGGGTTAGGCTTACAGTTAGGATTAGGGTTAGGGTTAAGGTTAGATTTAGAATTAGGGTTAGGGTTAGGGTTTAATTAGGTTAGGTTTAAGCGTAGGGTTAGGGTTAGGGTTAGGATTAGGGTTAGGATTGGGATTAGGGCTAGGGTTAGGGTTAGAGTTAGGGTTAGGGTTTAATTAGGTTAGGGTTATGGTTAGGATTGGGATTAGGGTTTAATTAGGGTAGGGTTAGGGTTAGGATTTAATTAGGGTAGAGTTAGGTTAGAGTTAGGGTTAGGGTTAAATAATAATAATATTATATAATAATATTTTAGTATACTTTTAGAATTAGGGTTAGGTTAAGATTGATTTGCAAACATTAAATTTAAATATAAATCTTAAATTTGAATTTATATAAAGTGCATGGATATTTAGAAGGCATTCAACTTTTTCAATTTTAAAGATCAAATGAAATTTCATATATATATATATATAATTGCAATTAGGGTTTTATTAGGTTAGGGTTAGGATTACATTTAGGATTAGGGTTAGGGTTAGGGTTTAATTAGGTTAGGTTTAAGCATAGGGTTAGGGTTTAATTAGGTTAGGGTTAGGGTTAGGGTGAGAGTTAGGGTTAGGGTTAGGGTTTGGGTTAGAGTTAGGGTTAGGGTTTAATTAGGTTAGGTTTAAGCGTAGGGTTAGGGTTTAATTAGGTTAGGGTTAGGGTTAGGGTGAGAGTTAGGGTTAGGGTTAGGGTTTGGGTTAGAGTTAGGGTTAGGGTTTAATTAGGTTAGGGTTAGGGTTAGGATTGGGATTAGGGTTAGGATTTAATTTGGGTAGAGTTAGGGTTAGAGTTAGGGTTAGAGTTAGAGTTAGGGTTAGGGTTATATAATAATATTTAATAATATATTATTAGGGTAGAGTTAGGTTAGGGTTAGGGTTAGGATTTAATTATGTGATGATTAGGGAGGGTGAGGGTTAGGGTTAGGATTAAGGTTCGAGTTAAGGTTAGGATTAGGATTAGGGTTAGTTTTAGGGTTGGGGTTAGGGTTAGGGTTAGGATTAGGATTAGAGTTTAATTAGGTTAGGGTTAGGATTAGGTTTAGGGTTAGCATTAGAGTTAGGGTTAGGGATAAGATTAGGGTTAGGGTTAGGGTTAGGATTCCAATTAGGGTCAGGATTAGGTTAGGATTAGTGTTAGGGTTAGGGTTAGGGTTAGGGTTAGGTTTTTTAATTTTGTTTAGGGTTAGAGTTAGGATTAGGATTAGGGTTAGGGTTAGGGTTAGGGTTAGGGCTAAGATTAGGTTTAGGGTTAGGGTTAGGATTAGGATTTGGGTTAGGGTTAGGTTGATTAAGTTTGTTTAGTTTTAGGGTTAGGATTAGGGTTAGGATTAGGATTAGAGTTAGGATTAGGAATAGGGTTAGAGTTAGGATTAGGGTTAGGGTTAGGGTTAGGGTTAGGATTGGGGTTAGGGTTAGGGTGAGGGTTAGGGTTTAATTAGGTTAGGATTAGGATTAGGATTAGGGTTAGGGTTAGGGTTAGGGTTAGGATTAGGGTTAGTTTTTTTTTAGGGTTAGGGTTAGGGTTAGGTTTTAATTAGGATTAGGGTTAGGGTTCAGGTTATGGTTTAATTAGGGTTAGGGTTAGGTTTATTAATTTTGTTTAGGGTTGGGGTTAGGGTTAGGTTTTGGGTTAGAGATATATTTATTATATATTTTATTTTTTTATATTAATTAAATAATTTATTGAAAATACAAATTGAATATTAAATTTTTATTTATATAAAGTGTGTGGGGATTTATCAAGGCATGAACTTTTTTTTATTAGGTTTATTAATTTTGTTTAGGGTTAGGGTTAGGGTTAGGGTTAAGATTAGGGTTAGGGTTAGGGTTAGGGTTAGGGTTAGGATTAGGGTTAGGATTTAATTAGGTTAGAATTAGGGTTAGGGTTAGGGTTAGGGTTATAGTTATGGTTAATGTTAGGGTTAGGATTTAATTATGTTATGATTAGGATGAGGGTTAGGGTTAGGATTAAGGTTCGAGTTAGGGTTAGGATTAGGATTAGGATTAGGATTAGGGTTAGTTTTATTTATTTTTTTAGGGTTAGGGTTAGGGTTAGGATTAGTTTTTAATTAGGTTAGGGTTAGGATTAGGTTTAGGGTTAGCATTAGAATTAGGGTTAGGGATAAGATTAGGGTTAGGGTTAGGGTTAGGGTTAGGTTTTTAAATGTTTTTTAGGGTTAGGGTTAGGATTAGGATTAGTGCTAGGGTTAGGGTTACGGTTACGGTTAGGGATAAGATTAGGGTTAGGGTTAGGATTAGGTTTAGGGTTAGGGTTAGGATTAGGATTTGGGTTAGGGTTAGGTTGATTAAGTTTGTTTAGTGTTAGGGTTAGGATTAGGGTTAGGATTAGGATTAGAGTTAGGATTAGGGATAGGGTTAGAGTTAGGATTAGGGTTAGGGTTAGGGTTAGGATTGGGGTTAGGGTTAGGGTTAGGGTTAGGGTTTAATTAGGTTAGGATTAGGATTAGGGTTAGTTTTTTTTAGGGTTAGGGTTAGGGTTAGGTTTTAGTTAGGGTTAGGGTTAGGGTTCATGTTATGGTTTAATTAGTGTTAGGGTTAGGGATAGGGTTAGTTTTATTAATTTTTTTTAGGGTTGGGGTTAGGGTTAGGTTTTGGGTCAAAGATATATTTATTATATATTTTATTTTTTTATATTAATTAAATAATTTATTGAAAATACAAATTCATTATTAAATTTTTATTTATATAAAGTGTGTGGGAATTTATGAAGGCATGAATTTTTTTTTATTATGAAAATAAAAATCAAATTTCATATATATATATATATATTCAATTTTTATTATCATTTGTACAATACAAAAAAAATTAAATCATTTAAAAGTTGAAATTAACATTGGATAAAATGTGATAAAAAATTTAAACATTTTCTTAAAAAAATTTAACTTATATTTGAGGAACATTTAATATTTCATATAGATTTGGCACACATATGTTGTCGAAAGAAAAAATATTAGAAATGGAAGACTTATATGTTGATACACATCTAACCCTAACCAAATTACTATATTTTATCATTTATTATATTATTAATTAATTTAATCAGCTAACCCTAATTGACCTAATTGTAACCCTAACTAAACTTATATGTAATAGTTTAAATTTAACAAAGTCCATTCATACTTAATTATCTAAATTTTAGAAACTTCACATATTTGTTCTAAATCTTATCTTTATAAAATATTTTTTTGATTGGAAAAGATTGCTTAGATAAATCTATATAAAAAATGATGTCTTATTTTAAAAAAATCTTAAATATTTTTTAATTTGAAGTATATTAATTTAGAAAGTTACTTTTATAAAATTTATTAAGTTCTTTCATTACATTTCTAAATGTATAAACTTACTTTCATAAACTTACATTTCTAAATTTATAAAATTATCTTAAAATCTTTAGTGAATTCTTTAATTTAGTTTTTTTTAATAGATATATTATATTTTTTAATAAAATAGAATATGGATGAATTTTTAATTTTCAAATGAATTTTTCACTAATTGTTTATCTAATTAGGTATATGTAATCTACTTTCAAATACCCAACAAAAAATTAATATATTTTAACATATAAATAAAGTTTTGATATAAGCTGATTTACAATAATAAATCTTTAAAATGACACCAAACAAAGTTTCTAAATTAATTTCAAAATTGGAATCTCACTTTTATAAAATTTATTAAGTTCTTTTATTACATTTCTAAATGTATAAACTTATTTTAAAATCTTTAGTGAAATCTTTAATTTAGTTTTTTAGTAGATATATTATATTTTTTAATAAAATAGAATATGGATGAATGTTTAATGTTCAAATGAATGTTTCAATAATTGTTTATCTATTTAGGTATATGTAATCTACTTTCAAATACCCAACAAAAAATTAATATATTTTAACATATAAATAAAATTTTGATATAAGCTGATTTACAATAACAAATCTTTAAAATGACACCAAACAAAATTTCTAAATTCATTTCAAAATTGACATCTCACTTTTATAAAATTTAGTAAGTTCTTTTATTACATTTCTAAATGTATAAACTTACTTTCATAAACTTAAATTTCTAAATCTATAAACTTATTTTAAAATCTTTAGTGAAATCTTTAATTTAGTTTTTTAATAGATATATTATATTTTTTAATAAAATAGAATATGCATGAATTTTTAATGCTCAAATGAATATTTCACTAATTCTTTATCTAGTTTATGTAATCTACTTTCAAATACCCAACAAACAATTACTATTACATTTTTCCGTAAACAGAGACAACTTTTATTAATAAATATTTGTTATTCAAAGATGACACCTATGGGCCATAAACACACTTAATAAATAATCCATTAACTACTTGAGAAAGATGATGCTACATGGCAAGAAGAATAAACGATTTTAGTAACTGATATATTCACTGTCATCTCTAATATTATCTTATGCCTTTTTCAAAATTAACAAATTTTAAATGCATGAACCATTAACTGCCGAAGCATCTGATAAGAATTGGTTATAGGTTTAGCAAACTTTCTATTCCGAATAGAAAAGAAAATTGTTAAAGAATGAAACATCATTTCTCTTTAAACTGGAAATAAAAGCAAGTATGGATGCATCGCTTCATTCACTGCTTTTGCTGTAATATTTTTCTCCTTTGCTGCTTAGAAGAAATAAGTTCGATTGTTCAGGACTGAAGAAAAGGCATTGAAAGAGAAACATAGTTTTGTACTCGAAGGCGGATGACAACGATTTGAATCCTAAAATCATTCTTTTGTTTCAGTGTATGTAGATATGACAAAGCGTATTAAACAAAGGAGTGCAGCAGAGACCAAAGGTTCTGAGAATATGTTTTCTCAAAAGAGTAAGATCTCTGTGCTAATAAATATGTTCATCAAGCTTATGCCTGCAATTTTTGAGGATAAAGCTAGCCAGCCTCAAGAAGAACCAGAGTAAAAGATATCCCTAAGGCAGTTTGAAAATATCATTATATCAACAAAGAAACCACTACTTCAACGAGGAACCAGTCTTACCCCTGGTTTGAGCCAAGACTAAATTGGAAATCCCTCTTTGTGAAATTTTATCTAATAATGAATCTGAAAAGTTGATTACGTTAATCAGAAGTCTACTTTGGGTGTGAAAGATACTACGAAAAGTGCTAAAGCGAAGATATCTAGTCATGTATTGATATGATGAGAGAGACAAATACAAACCTTGCAGAAGCAAGAGTTGCTAACTACGAAGAAATGAAGGATATTTTAGAGCTTGCTCATGTTCATGAGTGAAGCAAATTTGAAGCGGGATAATGAAGTACCTTGTTAGCAAAGAAAACACAAAAAAGAGAAGACCCAATACCGCCTGGTGTAAATCATTAAGATCTTTCCTATGAATCTCCTTGGGATGAATCTGCACCTTAGACGTCTGGCAGTTTGAAAAAAGAACAACAGTCTTACTGTGCTCTTATTTCTTCTTTTTTTGCTTTGTTCACTGCTTCCTTAATTCAGTGCATAAGGCTTGCAACTCTTCATCTGCCACTCCCTCCTTCTCTGCAGCCTCCACCTTCCTCTCATGCACAAGTACTTTGCCCTGAATGTCTGTAGTAATGGTGTTGATTGAATTAGCATATAAAATTGGAAAAATAACATGTGATAATGCTGTCCAATTGAAAAATGCAAAACATTATGGATGAAATGTGTAAATATCTCGGCAATATGACAGGTTTCCTCAATTCATGCAACTCAAAAAGCATACCCTGTTCTTAGAGACCCAGATTCCATTAACAGGAAGGGATGGGGGGAGACAAAAAGGGTGTATCTCGATGGGAAAAATGTCAGTCCTTCATTGAAACGGTTCAAGAAGACTCTACTCTCTGCCTATTCCTCTGCAGTTGCTTCCAAACATGGGAATTCACCTTCGGTTAACCTTTAGCCATTTTTTGTATTTCGAAAATGTATAATGCTGTGTGTTATGTATAGTAATTGGAGGGGGCTCTGACTGAGGATTGGAAGAACTATAATGGCCTTATGCAATTGCTAAATATTCTTAGAGACAAAGACAAAAGTTTTCTGTATGTAGGATCACGAAATCAACTTACTGGATTGTCGCAGCTCCCCTTTTACTGGATCGCGAAACAATTGCGATACTCTGATCACTTGGAGAATAAGTTGTCCTATTCAACACACTCTGGATCTGGATTCGATTTGTATCTGCAGAACACAAAGGAAACGTAAGAAACTTCCACACTACATACAATAGCTGTGTAGTTGAAATGACTCACCATATTCAAGCAGCTCTCAACCAAGTTTCGTTGTACCTGGACAATCTGCAATTCTTTCTTCCACTAAGCTTCGTATCTGCATAATTATTCTTCTTTATAACTTCTTCCTTCGTCTTTTCCACTCCCATCCGGGGACCCTTCGTCTTCCATCATTATAACTTTTTCCTTCGTCTCTTCCACTCCCATCAGGGTACCCTTCGTCTTCCATCAGTTACGATTGTATGCATTGCACATGCTGCCGACTACACAAGATGGAAGGTGACGTGGTGTTAAAAGCGTTTGTAATGGTTCCACTTTCTTTTTTATATACTCATGTTCTTAAAAGCCTTATGTGATGTAGAACGCCTCTCGGCGTAATTATCCTCAACATACTTATTTAATTAAATAATAAAATACTAATTTTAAATAATTTAATTTAAACTTTTCCATTTAATAATCTTTAATAAATATATGGCTTTTAAAATAAAACTTTTATATTTTAATACAATTTTTTCCAACACTATTATAACATTTATTAACATCATTTAATTATATAAATATCATACAAAACACCAACGTAAAATAAATACCAAAAGTACCCTCACACAAACCACAATTATAACATGAAATAACATTTCTAAATTAATTGATCACATCATACGATAATTACTACACCACTGTATCACAATGCATGACCAAAATTAAATTAATATCACCAAAACATAATGTCATATCATAATATCCATGTCTTCAAATGAAGTAGCATAATCATCAAGTAGTCTAAACTATCAAATCCACCAATCCAAACAACAACAGTAACTATCAAAGTCTCAAAGTATCAAGCAAAAATATAAAAAGATAACAAGTCCAAACAACAACATGAGGGGTATTACATCCTCCCCCCCATGAATTCAGCTTATTCCTGGAAACCAGAAAACAAATAAGGGTAAGATTCCCTGATACAGGAGGCATCCTCCCATGTCGCTGAAGTCTCATCATTGGGATCCCAGTGGACTCGCACCTGCTCAATATCCCTGCCTCTGAGAGCGAGTCTCCTATGCTACAACACGACCACGGGCTCTAGAGCTAGTTGCACGTCCTCGACTTGTAGAGCATTCCAATCAAGTACGTGAGTAACATCAAGAAAATATGGTCTAAGGACTGAAACATGAAAAATATTGTGAATCCGCGATAGACTAGGTGGCAAGACTAAGTGGTAGGCAACATGAACAATTCGTTCTAACACCTCGAACAACCCTACAAAGCGGGGCGCAAGCTTAGAACCCTTTCCATAATGAATAGGTCTCTTCCAAGGAAGAACTCGAAGAAACACTCGATCTCCAACTGCAAACTACCGATCAACTCTATGTGCATCAACATATTTCTTCTGCCTGTCTTGAGCCGCTACAAGATGCTCTCGGATGCGAGCTACCTGCTGCTCCATGTCTCGAAGCATTTCGAGTCCAAGAACCCTGTCCTCTAATTGATCCCAACTCAAAGGGGTACAACAAGGACGACCGTACAAAACTTGAAATGGAGCCATACCAATCGAACTATGATAACCATTGTTATAGGAAAACTTGACCAAATGTAGATAATCTTCCCAACGAGATTGTTGGTCCATGACATACATGCAAAGCATATCCTCAAGCACCTGATTGAATTTCTCAGTCTGACCATCTGTCTCAGGATGGTAGGCAGAACTAAAATTCAACTTAGTCCCTAAGGACCACTGCAAAGATGTCCATAACGCAGACGTGAATACCGGATCTCTGTCAAAAATAATTTTGTGCGGTATCCCATGCAATCGAACAATGTCTTCCATGAATACCCTGGCCACCATAGAAGTAGTATAGGAAGATCAGATAGGATAGAAATGGGCTACCTTGGTCAACCTATCAACAGTGACCATGATAGTGTTGTGCCGCCTGGAAGACATAAGCTGACAATGAAATCCATAGAGATAATGTCCCACTTCCATTCTGGAACAAGATGAGGCTGTAATAGTCCTGCCAAATGATTATGCTCAGCCTTCACTCTCTAACATTCTAGACACCTAGACACAAAATTAGCGATGTCACACTTCAATCCTGCCCAAAAATATAGTGATCATATATTAGCATACATTTTCTTAACTCCAGGATGTGTCGAATAAGGAACCCAATGAGCTTTAGTCAAGATTAGGGTGTGAAGACCCTCTGCAAGAGGTACATAAATTTGGCCTACATAGCACAAAACACCATCCGAGTCCAAAGAGCAACTAGCAAATTTACCTTCCAGTGCTCTACCCGACTCAATCTCCAATTTCACCGCTTGATACCAATTATCAGAAGAAAGAGCTGCAAGGATCTGGCTCCTCAAATCAACCTCAAGAGCCACAACATATATCTCATGCTTGCGTCGACTCAACGCATCTTCCACCACATTCTCTTTGCCCTAAATATATTTTACTTCAAAATCGTATTCGCACAAAAATTTCATCCACCTTCTTTGTCATGCATTCAGGTTTGGCTGCGTGAAGATGTATTGCAGACTACGATGATCTGCATGCAACTCGAACTGATGCCCTAGGAGGAAGTGTCTCCATCTTACCAAGGCATGTACAAATGCAACCAACTCCAAATCATGTTTGGGGTAGTTTTGTTCATGATCCTTAAGTTTTCGTGATTCATAAGCAATCACTCGCCCTTCTTGCATCAACACGACCCCTAAGCCTTCCAACAAGGCATCTGTACAAACAACAAAGTCACCTGTTGGATCTGCTACTGCTAAGATTGGTGCACTAGTCAGTTTTTCCTTAAGAGTTTGGAATGCTAACTGACATTGATCGGACCAAATAAATTTCTTTCCCTTCCTCTAGAGAGAGGTGATAGGATGTTCCATCCTTGAAAATCCTTCAACAAACCATCGATAATAGCCTGCTAGTCCCATGAAACTGTGAATTTCTGAGACATTTGTGGGTGCGGGCCAATCCACAATGGCCTAAATCTTTGCAGGATCAACAAAAATTCCCTCACCTGAAATCATATGGCCCAAATATTGAACTTTAGTCTTATAAAAGTCACACTTTGCCAAGTTGGCGAACAATTGATTGTCCCTTAAGCACTGTAACACTTGTTTCAGATGTTCCTCGTGTTCCTCCATAGACTTGGAATAAATCAGTATGTCATTGAGAAACACAAGGACGAATCTATCCAAGTATGTTCAGAACACTCCATTCATTAAGCTCATGAAGATTGAAGGTGCATCAGTTAATCTGAAAGGCATCACAATGAACTCGTAATGTCCGTATTGAGTACGAAATGTTGTTTTATGAATATCTGCATCCACAAGCCACAACTGATGATATCTCGATTTGAGATCAATCTTAGAAAATACCTTTGCCTCTTTTATCTGATCGAAAAGATCATCAATTCTGGGCAAGGGATATCGATTCTTCACTGTTACTTTGATCAACTACCTGTAATCAATACACAAGCGAAGAGAACCATCCTTCTTCTTTACGAATATCACAGGTGCTCCCCAAGGGGAAACACTTGGGCAGATAAAGCCCTTATCCAACAACTCTTCCAACTGCAAATAGAGTTCCTGAAGTTCTTGCGTTGTTATCCGATATGGAGCTCGAGATATCGGCTTAGCTCCAAGTACCAAATCAATCCTAAAATCTATATCCCGTTTTGGTGGCATACCAAGTATCTCACCTGGAAACACATTAGAAAACTCCTTAAGGAGAGGGTCATCATCCAATGACACCCCTCGACTATCCTCTGACTCCAGATCACTCATAGATACTGCAAAAAGATGACAACCCTGTCAAAAGTATATTTTAAGCTGCATGGCAGAGATCATTCATAAAGAAATAGGTCTTTGAATACCCATGATCTCCACCTCCTTTCTGGGATCATCAATGCACTGCACTGCTTTACGGCGACAGTCTATCATAGCGCGGTATGCACTCAACCAATCCATGCCCAAGATGACATCATATGAGCTGAGTGGTAGGATTCTGAGGTCCACTTTAGTTGTCAATTCCCCTATACTCAGACTACAACCCTGCACAAGCTTCTCTACAATAAGCTTTGACCCTGAGGCCAATTCAACCTGCCATTTAATGCCTTGACTAGTTGCCACCAGTCTACATTGCTCAACTACTAACGAAGATATAAAAGAATCAGATGCACTGTAATAAAAGAGTATAGAAATTCTAGTATTATGCAACACACCTGGTGTATCAATGATGGTGCTCTGGTGGTCTACCTGTCGATTATCCACTGTAGCAAAGACACAATGAGATCTCCCTGCATTGCCTACTGTCAGCTCTGATCCAGCTAGCCTCTGATTAAATCTTGAGGTGTTCTTTTCTAGACACAATCTAGCGATATGCCCTTGCTGCTCACATGAGTAGCATCTAGTACCCCTGCCAAATCCTCTACCCCCTGATGGAGTGTTTGACTGCTGAAAGCTTCCTCGACTCGGTGTTGACTGAAAACTAGGTGGAGGTTGTACAAAACACTCTTGATAAGCTTGGTTCCTGTTCTGACCCCTACGAAACTGAGAATTGCCACCTTGCTAAGAATGAGAGTTTTTATTCTTCGGCTGTGACTGTTGTTGTTGCTGATGTTGACCCCCTTTAGAGGGTGTATACCTGTTCCTAGCAGATCTTGCAGCCTGTGACTGACCTCCATGAGTGCTAAAACCCGGTGTAGGTGCACTACCAATCTGTACTCCAATGTGACCACCCAAGGCCATGGCCAAATTTTCCTCTACCAAATGAGCCTTTTCAACCACAATTTTCATCGTCTTCGGTTCGAAGACTCGCACGCCACCACTAATTCAGGCATTTAATCCCTAAACAAAATGTTGTACTAACATCCCTTCATCATGGTTGATCCCTACATATTGCTTCAATTCATAGAAGTGCCGCTCATACTGTTCCACAGACATCGACATCTGCCTAAGGTCATGAAACTCATCTACCCTACATTGCCTCCAATGATCTGAAAGGAAGCGAGCCGTGAACCTGTCCAGAAATAATTCCCATGTGACCATGTTGATATCCAGATGTAACTTTTGTTCTTCCAGCTGCCACCAAGTGGATGCAAAACCTTGCAGATGCATGACTGCGCACTGAGCTTTGGTATTGCTACCATAGGGGTGCATCACGAAGCAACGATCCAAATCAATTAACCATGTTTCTGCTTCCAAACCTCCTCCAGAACCATCGAATGTAGGTGGGTGTTCTCTCATCAAATCTCTCATATGGCCTGCTATCACTGCATTCTAATCTGCAATTATTTCCCTCTGCCTTGATGACCTTACCCTTTCTCTCTCGACCCACTGCTCCTCCTCTGGCCTGGGTCCCAACCGATCAAGAATCTCTCCAAGAATGTGATGCCACTGACCGTCTAAACCAGACTGTTTAGGGTTCTAACCACCTAATGGAATGCTTTGAAGACTCTATTGTTCCTCATGCTCAAAACCATGGGAACTAGGAATTGAGGGACTTTGCCAGTTTTCTCTACGACCAACACCACGGCCTCTTCCTCGGTGACTTCCTCTACCTCGAGGCATGTTTCTGTGCAACAAGATAAAGGTACAAATGAGCTAAAGAGTCAAACACAAAGGTAGCCTAATGGACTTAACTACCCAGAGACCCCAGCGTTTGCAAACCTGGCTCTGATACCAAGTTGTAAAACCCATCGTGCAAACCCCAAAGGACAAACATTGCACACAATTTTTTTTTATAATACAAAGTAAACATATAACAAAACATTAAAACATATTTACATTGCACATTAACATCATAACGTCAAGTCCTCTGGGGAACGTGAGGTCACATCGCATAAACAACTCATAACGAAAGATTACACATAAGGATAATAACTTAACTAATCTAGCATCCATCATAACCATTAAAATATCCATTTTCAAAAGATAACATACATATATCCATAAGCATGAGTACAATTACATCACGTGGTACAACCATATTAAATCCCATAAAATATGAATGTTACAAAGGTGCATAATTAATACATCATCATTTGATACATTACATGTTCTCAATAAATACAATGAAACCTCCCATACATGAGGGATAAATATATAGTATAAAAATGTTTGAAATACAAGATGAGAATCAGGTACAAGCTCCAACTGAAGAATGCTGAGAAGAACGAACATTGATGGGGAACCCAACTAGTGCAGAGCACGTTCCACCCGACCACGTGAGTTATAAATAACCCACCCCCGTTCTCAGAGGTGACAAGGAAGTAATCACGACCATGAATTCCACAAGACAACTCCAATAAAGAGTAACATAGTACAATAACTTCAAAAGAAACATCAAGAATACATTGACATGAATGACAACAACAAAGGCTCAATCACAATGACTTAAACCATAAAATACATCATAAATTAACCAAGGCAATAACCATTAACCACATGCAAATTAAATCTGAAAACAACAAACATATCACACTTCCAGAGGCAACCAAGAAAACAAAGCACAAGGGCAACAAGTGGAGAGTGTCATCGCATAGCCTACATGGGTTATCCTGGCCCTTCCTCCAACATGAGGTGTCGATCCCCATCTATGGTTATCCTGGCCCTTCCTCCTACTTGAGGCGTCGACCCCACAGGGTAACTCATGTGGAGCCGTTAACCTCTCCTAAGGATGGGGTTACGACTTTTTCGACCATGACCTTCTCGGTCTACCATTAGTCTGCGATAGCCCTAATGCATAGACGAGGTATCCAAGATTATCTTATATTTTTTTAGTACCCATCCCCTAAGTTCTATTATTAGGTTTTCACTTGTTAATCTACTCTTATGTGGGTTATCCTGAGCCCTTCCTCCTATTTGAGGTGACAATCCCCATGAAGAGCCACTTTCCCTGAGACCCCAACACAGTCAAAAATCAAGGGTTGTACCAAAAAGAACAAAACATTAAATATCAACCAATGACATGCAAGGCATTACCCATCTCACTAAAAACATAATCTGAGTCCCAACAAAGCTCGTACAACCCTTTCATAGCGATGATACCAAATAACATGCTATAACAAGAGCACAAAGAACGAGGATAAATATCCAACAAGAAAGTCGTGCCTTGGAAGCCTAAGGTTCACAAAATCAACAGGGTTCCCACATCGAAAACAAAATTAAAACAATAATCTAATGGTAAAAGAAATCCCAACAAATTCATAGGGTTTCAAATTCAATCAACATAATCATCTTTCCACTATGATAAAAAATCCTTTTTATTCTATTACATAATCTCTATTCCCATAATGAAATTTTTGCAATAAAAATTCAATGATAAACAATTTCGCCTTTTCCCAATAATCAATATAGCCATAAATTCCATTTTCACAAAATAAAACAATATATCATCATTTTTATTATATATATATATAATATTCATGCCAAAATAGAATTTATTTAAATATTATTTTATATATAAATATATATATATATAATATAAATAATTATATATATATATATAATATAAATAATTATATATATATATAATATTTAAATCATAAAACAAAATAAAAACAAAAATAAAAACAAAAATAAAATTAAACTTTAATTATTGTTGTCGTGAATTGCACAACAGTCTGTATGGACTGCTGTGTGCAATCCACAGTCTGCGGCCCACAGGGAGAGGGGTGGGTACAGCCCAACCGTCCCCCCCTAACCTCCAAATAAAATATACTTTCCTTAGCCTTAAAAGGAACACCGACTGGTATAGTTCAGCCCCAACATAAGAATTTTAACCACAATTTCATATAACAGTATAAAATATACATGTATATATATATATATATATATATATATATATATATATATATATATATATATATATATACTTGTATAAGGTTGTATATATACATATATTTATGCATATATATTTATCTTGAGATCAACCTCTGTAAGAGGAACTGATTATATATACAAATGTATATATTATATATATATATATTCAAAAACTCATTTAAATCAAAAGCGAATACAATTTTCCTTTCATATCAATTCATAGAAAAATTGGACATTTTCAGAAGATGAACTTTTCCATAGCCAAATTGTAAAAAAAACACAATACATTTTCAGAAACCAAGTTTAATTTCTTCCATAATTTTGCATGACGGGCATTACACGTCGCCACATGTCCTACTAATGTCATCCTTCATAGTCATTTGGTCCCATGCCTTATCAACATGTCAAAGAGACTAATCATTTTGTCCTGCCGATATCCATTTATCTTCCCAATGAACCTTCGGCTGATGCAAACTCTTGTTACCTCCTATCGTCTATTGGGTGTCAGGGATCGGGGATCCCATGATCACCATACTACGTAGAGCTCAAGAAAGTAGACTGACAACCATGCCTCCTAACAAGGAAGAACAAAGTCTTTCATGAGTCAGGATTCGGGGTTTCTCAATACCTGATACCATAGACTTCACAAGTAAAACATACGATGGATATCTGAAGTCCGATTGTTGAAACCCTTCAAATTTTCTAAGTCTTGTTCAACTGCATTTGGTAAGCGATAAGCCTAAAGCCCGAACTTCAAAACCTACAAAACTTAGCATAAATTTAGCTAAGTCTTTTACACCAGTAAGTGTGAGACATGTTTTTCTCAACATTCTCCCACTTGATGAAGAACTTACTGGCTCCCAATCAATGCTCGAAGTCACTGTATCACCCTAGGCCTCAAGGCCCATCAAATTTGCATACCATCTGAACTTCTCTGTGCTCATTGGCTTTGTCAGTGCATCAACAACATTCACCAAAGTTTCAACCTTTTCCAAGTTAACCTTTCCATCTTCCACCACATCATGAACAAAATGGTACTACATGTCAATGTGTTTTGTTCTAGCATGGAAAGTTAGATTTTTCACCAAACATATGGCACTCTGGCTATCACAACAAATAGTAATCTAACCTACATGAAAACCAACATCCAAACAAAGTCTTCTAATCCAAATGGATTCTTTACAAGCAAGAGTTGTTGCCATGTACTCTGCTTCAGTAACGGACAAAGCGACTACAACTTGTCACTTGCTCATCCAACTTATTGCAACACCAAATAATGTGAAAACATATCCATTGGTGGATTTTCTGTTGTCGGTATCACCCACCCAATCAGAATCCACATATCCACAAATTCTTACTGAATGTTGAGATCTAGTAGAATAACCATGTTAACATAAGGCATACTCTAAAGCACCCTTCAAATATTTGAAAACTCCTTTCATAGTATCCCAATGTGTCTATCCTGGATTTTCCATAAATCGATTAAGAACTCCCACTGTTTGGGAAATGTCTAGCCTAGTACAGACCATTGCATACATTAAACTGCCAACTACAATTGCATAAGGTACCCCAACTATGTCCTCCATCTCAGTAGGATATTTTAGACAATATTCCACATAAATCTTTGTTCCCTGCAACACAAGAACCACTAACTATTTGCAATCTATCATATTGAATCTCTCTAGAATAGAGTTCATGTACTTGCTCTGGCTAAGCAAAATCTTTCTATTTGCTCTATCCCTTCTAATTTCCATCCCTAAAATATATATTGTTGAACCTAGATCCTTTATTTCAAACTGTGTTGATAATTGAGACTTCAATTCAAAAATCATACAGTTACCATTCCAAATGAACAACATGTCATCCACATACATGGCAATAATAAGAAGATGACCATTATCAGTCTCAAAATAAATACAATGGTCAGATTTTTATCTCACAAATCCCAAAAACAATTCATAAGTATCAAACTTCTGGTACCATATTCTAGGAGACTACTTCAGACCATACATAGATTTCTTTAACTTACATACCAGGTTCTCTTTACCTTTCTCAATGAAATGCTCTAGATGAGACATATAAATCTCTTCATTCAAATCACCTTGAAGGAAATTTGTCTTGACATCCATTTTCTCAATTTCTAAATCATATGTTGTTGCAAGTGATAAAAAGAATCAAATGGATGTCAGCTTTGCTATAGGAGAAAATATTTCCCCATAATCAATCCCCTCCACCTAGGAATATGCTTTTGCGACCAACCTTGCTTTATGCTTCTCAACACTACCATCAAGACCTATCTTTTTCTTGAACACCCATTTACTTCCAATAGGCTTTCGTCCTTTAGGAAAAGGTACTAGATCCCGTGTATCATTCTTCTTCAATGATGTCATTTCTTCGTTCATGGCTCCCAACTAGGAATCTACATCAGACATACCCATAATCTCTCTAACAGTCCTAGGCTCATCAATGTTAGTAATCAAAGCATAGGAACAACTGGAATCTAACATAGAATATCTAAACCTTTTAGGTTTTCGCTTAGCATGCGTAGACCTCCTCACAAGATGAGGCTGAGGTTCTTCATCTTCTTCAAAACTTTCAAAGCTACTTGATCTCTCCTCATTAATAGGTCCACCAGGAGTATGTAGTTCATCTTTGTTGGGCGCAAGAGGAACTTCAACTATCTCATTTCTTTCTTCTTTTATCTCTAGCTGTAGATCAAATGTGGAAGGTTTCAACTCATGAAAGATCACAGTTCTACTATAGAGCACCTTCTCTGTCATTGGGTTCCAAAGCTTGTACCCTTTCACACTGATGACATAACCAATGAAGATACACTTCACTGCCTTGTCATCCAATTTAGATCTCTTTTCGCTAGGCACATAAGCATATGCCTCACAACCAAAGACTCTAATATGTATCAATGAGGGCTTCTTACCAAACCACACTTCCATAGGTTTGTTATCAACGAGCGCTAAAGTAGGAGATCTATTAATTAGATAACACACAGAGGCTATAACCTCAGCCCAAAACTTCAGGTCAAGACCAACACCACTCAACATACTCCTTTCCCTCTCCATTAGTGTTTTTTTCATCCTCTTTGCAACTCCATTTTTTGTGAAGTATAGGGAGATTTTTTGTCTCTTAATCCCATGGTCCTTACAAAACCTATCGAAATATGTAGAACAAAACTCACAACCATTATTCGTCCTCAAACAATTTTTTTTCCTATCAGTCTGATTTTCTACCAAGGTTTTGAACTCCTTAAATCGACTAAATACTTTAGTTTTACTTATGAGAAAATATACAAATTTCCTTGAATAATCATCTATGAACGAGACAAAATACACATATTTTGATAATGAAGGAACATTAACTAGACCAAAAACAGCAGTATGAATATAATCCAAAATTCCAAAAGATTTATGAGAACTGGAATAAAAAGAAACATGATGTTGTTTTCCATATATACAATGTTCTCAAAAATCAAACTCGAGATTACAATCATCAAGCCCATCAACCAAGCTTTTATTCTTCAAGGATTTTAAACCTTTTTCACCAATGTGGCCAAGTCTTTGGTGCCATGTCTTCTCCGCTAGGAGCTTCACCTCTATAGAATTAGCACCCTCAAGAATAATGCCCTCCTTCTCTACTTGATTAGATGAAGAAGCCCTTTTCCTTGACTTCACAAAAGTACTATTGCACTAAACTTTGCAAGCATCCAACTTATACATAGTGCCAATTCATGCATTCTTAGCAAGCACTGTAGAACCTCTGGTCATCTTACAACTACCATTTGAGAAAGATACCTACACACCCAAATCATTCAACTTACAAAAAGTAAATTTTGTGCGAAACCAAGGAAATACATCACACCATTGATTCCCCTTATCCTTCCATCAAGAAACTAAATCCTAACTCTTCCATGACCAACGATTTCCAAATGGGAATCATCACCTAGATACACCTTTCCACCAACATACTCTTTGTATTTTGAAAACCAAACCCTATGAGAGGTCATGTGAAAAGACACACCTGATTCAATTAACCACACATCTTCTGATGAATGAGTTGCCAAGGATGCTATGAATGCATCTACATCATCCTAAGAAGATTCATTATTAGAAGAATTATTGTTTTTCTTTCTCTTCTTCTCTTCTTTGCAATCTTTCCGGATAGTCTAGATTTCCCATATTTCCAATATTTCTCCTTGGAATTCTTACTAGGAGACTTTATTCTCCCCTCTGACTTGGATTTAGAATTATTTTCCTTCTTCTTGCCTCTCTCCTTTGATTTTCCTCAAACAACAAGGGCCTCCTTGGCTATCTCAAAAGACTTCCTTTACATTTCTTCTGATAGTAGTGAAGCAACCACATCTTCCATCTTGAAAGTGGTTGTTGTACTCCCAATAGCCATTACCAGGTGATCCCATGTGCCAAGAAAAGAACAAAACAGGAGAATGCAACAATCTGTGCCATCTATCTTCACACCAACATACCCTAACTGAGAAACAATCATGTTAAATGCATTTAGATGATCTGCAATAGATGCTCCTTCCTCCATCTTCAAAGAGTATAACTTCTTTCTCCAAAATAAATTATTTACCAAGGATTTCCATTGATAAATGTCACCAAGATTTTTCCAGAGAATTTTTGTGGTCTTCTCTACATGGATGTTTAAAAGAACAAAATCGGCCAAGCACAATCTGATCAGACCCTTGGCTTTCTGGTCCATTGCATCCTAGTCAATTTGTGAGGTTGTTGATGGTTTGTTACTGGATACCACACCCCACATCTCTCGATCTACGAGAAAATCTTCCATCTTGATTTTTCACAACTCAAAATTATCGCCATTGAATTTTTTTATTTCTATTCTTTCGGATGTGTTTTTCATCTTTAAATTTTCAATAAGATTACAACTAGATTTCTTTGCAAAACTACTGCTAAATCTAGATCATCAAAAAAAACCATTTTAACCCAGAAGGATAACAAAGCTAGCCAAGCTCAGATACCAAATGAAAGGAAAGTAGAGCGCAAAATATTCCTTCCTAATATTAATCTTTAGGAGAGAGAAGAAAATAAACTGTTTAAAACCTTGCAATTTCAGTTCATTTAAGATGCACATATTAAAAACATGAATAGACAATAAAACATCAACACAAGATTTACGTGGAAAAACCCTTTCAGGAAAAAACCCACACACCAAAGCAAAGATCTCTTGTTTTATAGTAAAACAAATATTACATACAAGTGTAGAGCTATTCTCTTTTAGGTGCTTTTCCATAATGAAATTGGCAACACTTCATTACATTCACTCTAATCTTCTCTTACTATTCCAATGGACTACGACATTGCATATATACTTCTCAAGCATTATAGGAAAATCATCGTTCCAACTTCCATACCAACCAAATAGTCATTGTCTCTTCTATGAAGTTCTATTAGAATGTTGAAGAGACTCTCAAGTAACTCACACTAATACAAGGTCTTACTGACATACCTTGCAACTTTGTTTAGGTGGTCCCTACTAACTATGTTTCATCCTTGTCATCATTGTACGACTAATGTCATCAGTGTGACTTGATATATTGACCAAACACTCATCGCCACATGTCATGTTGACGTCATCCTTCACAGTAGTTTGGTCCCACCTTATCAGCATGTCGAAGAGACTAATCATTTTGTCTCGCTGATATCCATCTATCTTCCCAATGAACCTTTAGCCAATGCAAACTCTTGTTACCTCATGTCATCTATCAGGTGTTGGGGATTAAGGATCCCATGATCACCATACTACATAGAGCTCAAGCAAGTAGACCAACAACCATATCTCTAAACAACGAAGAACAAAGTCCTTTCGCGGGTCAGGATTCGGGGTTTCTCAATACTTAATACCATTGACTTCACAAGTAAAGCATACGATGAAACTTCGAAGTCTGATTATTGAAACCCTTCAAATTTTCTATCTTTTTCAACTGCATTCAGTAAGTGATAATCTCAAAGCTTGAACTCTAAAACATTTAAAACTTAGCACAAATTTAGCTATCTTTTCATGAGTAATTTTGAGACACCTTTTTCTCAACATGTCTTATATATTATAAATAATAAATAAGGATAGAGGAACCAAAGAACAATAAAATTTTATAACCAAATAAAAGTATACAATGTCATTTGTTTAGAAATAAGTGAAATACATATGTATTATATGTTAGAGTCACTCAAGGACTCAAGCCTCTAGGATCACCTACAAAACCAAAAACAACCTTCTATAAGAGATAAAATCAAGAACATAGATTTGTAATAATGGATGCAAGATAATATGGCCAATATGCAATAATCAAGATTACAATGGTATTGGAATGAATGAAATGTACATATGATGCCTTGATTATAAAGGAAAAGTTGTGAGATAGGATTAGACAAGATCTTGACATGTGTCTCAATCCTATGCAATGAGACAACTACCTCAACATTATTGAATCACCTAGGAAACTGAAACCAAATGCCATGATAAGATAAGAGAAGATCGCATGACACCCAAGACTTCTAGAAAGATTCCTAGGACCTAAGTAAGCTTAACATGCAAATAGGACCTATAAGTGAACTAGATAGGTAAAACATCTATTTACACCAACACCCCCCTTAAGTGCAACTTGGGAATTATATTATTAATCAAATGATGCAAATATGGGTCTCAACTACTAGAAAATGTTAGGTACCCATGCATAAATGCAATCTCTCACAAGTGGAGAAAAGGAGAAAACCTAGTGGGAAAAAACTCCTCCCTAAAAGAGAGATGAAAACAAAATTCTCTCAATGACGAGAGAGAAGGACAATACCCCATATGAGGAAAAAGAGCCCCCCCATAAGAGAGAAGAAGAGAGACCATGCAACCTCCCCTTAATGTTGAGTCTCTTGCAATGATGATAGAAGCTCGACATCAAATGTTGAAGATCATCCAATCTTTTTGAACAACATTCCTCCCCTTAGGAAGAAACAAAACTAGGATGATATGCAAGAATTACTCCCATTCTTGAAAGGAATATGTAGGAATAAGGATGATGTGTGATGTATTTGAAGTATTGTCAAGGGTCTCTATGTCAATGTTGAAAGCTGACACACTCCAAATAGGTGTTCTAGGCCACACTGTTTAAGATGACAATCCAAAATCTCCTAGAAATGGATACAGAACACTATCCAAATACAAAGATATATCCTTTGAAGAAAAATAAACCTCCTCCAAGTGCTATCTAAGAAATTCCAAACTCACACCAAATTGTGAAGAATGAACATGTAGAGAATGAAAAAGAGGGTCAGAGTGTTCCCTCACAACAACTAAATAAGGATCATCTACATCCAAGAGAAGATGTATGCAATCAATGGTGTCTCCAAAATCTAAAATGTGGGACTAAAAAAAAAACCAACAATGTTTGTCAAGTATGCATCCCAAGTAGATGTATCTCGAATACGATGTAGATCCTATTGCATCGAAACATAAGAGGCCAAAATTATGACAACACAAGCATCATTAAAAGCAATAGAAGATGGAGGATATGCAAGAAAAGATTCCAGAATGAGATATGATGTGAGAACACCCAAGTTCAAGTAGTCAAAATTCTCATCAAAATCATGGTCCACACTAGAAGTGTGATCAACAACCAAAGGAACAAAGTCACCATCAGAAGAAAAATCTCCAAAGGTGTACAAATGAGATGAATTATCAACTATACTAGTAGCAATAGTCTCTCTAGTCTCCAAGTCTCTAATGATAACTCAATCAAGAGTGAATTCCGCAATTCTCCCATCTTTACCATGGGTAATTTGATAGATGGAAAGAATATTGTTTGACAAATGAGGTACACACAAAATATTATTGAAATTTCCCTCCCCAATATCAATAGATCCCTTCCAAATTACATTCATATATATATATATATGGTTTCCCCTCAAAATAGGTGACATAGCACAAGTCTCAAAAATAGATAATATATTATGAAGATTCCATATGGTGAGATGCTCTTGAATCTAGAAGTCGTCTCCCTAGTCCAAGACCTGTAGAAGCACAGAGAGATTGAACTTTTCTACCCGATGTAGTAAACAAACCAGAATGACCTTTGTACTTAGTTGATTGTTTTGAAGAAGTAGTTGACTCAAAATTTTTGAGATGTTTCAATTCATAAATATCCTTGTTATAAAAAATAGTGTTCATCATGTCCAAGCTTCCTACGATATGAACAAGTTGGTTTCTCCTTCTTAGATGATTTCTCTTTGGAAGAGGATTTATTCTACGATTGATCTGATTGTGGATTGTTCTTTGATTTTTTTGTTTCCTATAAAAAAAATTGACTCTTTTACCTAACTAACCAACAATTCCTAAGATTTAGGTGACTTGATGAGACCCATAGAAAGAAGCTTTTGTTGCTCATGTATTAACATCTCAAAAAAAATTGTGAATGATGGTGTAGTATATATAGATCCTACAATCAACCTGAGTATGAAAGCTAGAATTAAAAGTTGCATAATTAGGATCAATTTTATTCAATGCATTGTAGACCAATTGAATGTCCTTCTTATCAATTTCACATGCTTTACATTTCTCTTTGAGATCATTGACCTTAGTGATGTAGTATTGGATGTTGTTAAAGTTCTTAGGATCAAGGATCATCAGTTCATGTTGGTATTAAGGTGTATCAACCTTAGAGAGTCCCATGTTAAAATAATTAATTATTTTCCCCTAATTTGATGATTTAATTTATTAAATGCAAAAATATAAGTTTCTAAATTTCCAAGGCACTTTGTGGGATTTGGTAGTGAGTTTGCTTCCTACATGTAAGGTATAAAGGGTGAGAATGTGAAACTTGTAACATGGGTGCTCATTTGGGAAGAGGAAAATGTTTAAACCTCTAAAATTTGCACCATGTTGACATTTGGCATTCTAATTTGGAAATTAGCATTTGGTGGGGTCCACTTGTGAGCATATTCCTTTTTCTAAAAAGTGGAAGCAACAAACAGTGACACTTGTCACCTAGGTGCTCATTCTAGCATTGAGCATTGTGGAAACCTCAAGGAGGAGCGCTAGGATGCCATGTGGCATTGGTTTGACTTGTTGACTGATGCTTGAAGAGGAAAGTTGCTAAATAGAGACAAAGTTGTCACTCAGAGTGAATGAGAGTCAAAGGGGAGTTATAAATTGGTAGGTGGCATGTTTTTCTCTAGTGGGATGCTTTGCATGTGGTTGCATGTTGGTACATGTTGCATGTTTGACAGAGTGTTTTTTTGGATAGTTAGGACCAATGCATGTTCTCTGTTCCAATTTGCATGCATGTAGAGACCGTGGAGATGACACATGACATTCTTGAGTTCCCATGATAAATGTTTATAAACATGAAAATGTTTATGTATTTGAGAGAGAGCTAAATTTTATTGTAGGGCGATGATGTTAGATTTTCTCTAGAAGAGAAAGATGTAATCTCCAAGTTTAGGTTGTGAGCCTACAAGTGTATTGTAACATTGTTGTTATGGATAGATACATTGGTTCAAGTCTACATGAGAATAAAATTTGTAATTGTATTGTAACTATTTTTGTTGTTGATAATGTAGTTGATCTGCGTTGTTTGGAGTGTGGGGTTTTTTACCTGAAAGGGTTTTCCCCAAGTATATTTGTGTTTTGTCTCTTCTATCTATTCTTCTATTGTTTAAATGTTAGTTTACATGTCGTTATGCTGCTGAAATGTTAATGGATATGCAAACTACATTTCTTTTCCTTAAGGGTTAATGTGATGTAAAATAAAACCGTGTTTGTTTATGCTTTAAGACATAGTTGTGTGTGCTTGTATCATGATAAAACATATGATACTAGAGGCATATACTGGTTCTCAGAAGGATTTTTGAGATCATCATTTCCCTTTAGCTCATTATCAATTTGATAGTCTTTTACTTCATCTGTAGTACCATACAATGTTTTCAATTTGTTCAAGCCTCATGAGAATTCTTACACGATCCAATTTGAAACAATAGATCTTGAGAAATTAAGCTACAAAGACATCCAAGAGCTTTAGTATGTTCAATCATTCACCTTATCTTTTTCTCGCCATCTGTAGGTTCAGGTACCTTATTTTCAACATACAAAGAGTGACCTTTGTTCATTAGGGCACTCCATGCATGTTGATACCGAGTTGAATAGTTGCATAATGTTAGCAAAGGAAACTTAGAATGATCCATGGTAAACAAGAGCACAAGAAAATAGATCAAAAGAATACACCAAGAGACCCCCCCAAATCACTCAATCATGAGTCCACCAAAAATAAGATTTGTCACTTTATATGTAGTGTGATTACAATGCTAGAATTGCTTTCCATAGTTTACAATGACAAGATGGATCAAAGATGTAAAATTACAACAATATCTCAAAATGAGATCCTCAAACTAAAATTACACTTTCCTAATATGATTTAGATTGAAAATGAAACCTTCCCAAGAGAAAAATATTCTCCAAGTGTCAATATGTCCAAGTGATCAACCAAAATATAAATATGCTCAAATCCAAATAAAAGATACTTGGGGCTGAATTTGGAAAAAGTGCATGATAGAAATGTACTAGAGCTCCTCAATACCTTTCCAACACTACCAAATCACGAAAAAAATGGATGATCTAGAAAAAAATTATGAGCTTGGAGGTCCATAAAGGAAAATATTAACTTCAATCAATAATGAAATTAGCTTGAGGCAAAATCTAAAAAATGGCTTGAACCATTGTGAAGTGCTCAAAATCAAAATTTTCTTGATATCTCATTTATAAAATTTTGACACCCTTGTGAAAAGTTATGGCATTTTGAAAAAAAAACCCTATTAGGGCTTGGGGGGAAAAAATTTAAGGGGTTGAGTGCTAGCCATACGTTCCCAATATGACCATAGGCTAAAAAATATTTTAAAAAATAACATTGTTGTTGATGATAGTGAGAGAGCAGGGCCCCACTAGTGGAGTGGTGCTTTGGGTGTAGGTGGGGTGGAAAATCCCCCTTCCCCCCCACGGGCCTTAAACCCTTGCATATTTGTGAAACCATAGGTTGAAAACCTCTGATTGGGACTTGTACATTGGATTATCAACTAGAAATTTGTATTAAAAAAAAAAATTAAATTTAAAAATATGTTGTGACTTGTACCTTCATCAAAGTTGTATCAAGTATGCAGACTGACAATGGATCGTACCAGAGAAATGAATATTCTATGATTTTTTTGCCAACGTACTCTACAAATTGCATTTGAATGGAATAGCATGTACAAACCATATGAAATAGTGTAGGTCCATACAATGTATCTACAACTCTAGTCAAACCCTCAAAAAATGACTCAATTTTTTCACCAAAAAAAAGTATTTCACATTAAAATAGGGATTTTTGGGCCTTCTAGACTCAACTATGAGGTTTGTTTTCCCCCAATGTGCACCCAACAAAAGCTCAAGCTTGAATCACCCTCAAATCTGAGAAGGGATTTTGCAAATTTGAAGCTCTAATACCATGTTAGAGTTACTCAAGAAATCAAGCCTCCAAGATCACCTACAAAACCAAAAAATAACCTTATACGAGAGAGAAAAGCAAGAACATAAATTTTTAATAATGGATGAAAGATAATATGGTCAATGTGCAATACTCAAGATTGCAATGGTTTTGGAATGAATGAAATGCACATATGGTGCCTTGCTTATAAAGAAAAATTTGTGAGATAGGATTAGACAAGATCTTGACACAAGTCTTAATCCCGTTCAATGAGACAACTATGTCAACATTATTAAATGACCTAGGAAATAAGCATTAAATGCAATGATAAGATAAGATAAGATCACACGACACCTAATACTTCTATAAATATTCATAACACCTAAATAAGCTTAACATGTAAATAGGACTTATAAGTGAACTAGATAAGTAAAACACCTATTTACACCAACATTATAATTCACTTTAAATAGAACATAAATAAAATTGACAATATTAATCCAAAATTGTAAAGTACAATACTTAGATGCTCCAAATAAAAACGTATTCAACAATACACATATTTATTGAAAATTTGAAGATGCTCCCAATTATGCATGTGGATTCTAAAAGAGTCCCTTAGGTTCAAGAATTTATTTCATAACAAATCTCCTACCATTCTTTGAAATGTAAAAAATCTAGAACCTAGATCATGAAATCTAAAAATTTTAAGAACCATTTAAATTAAATTTAAATGCAAGTTATTGAAGCATAAACTACAATAATTTAAAAGTTCTACAAGACATATGAGATCTAGTAAAGGTCTTTAAGGTCCACTTGAGACTCATCTTCTAACCATAACTTCTAGTGGGTCCCTAAGACACCCAAGTTAAAGAGTTCCTATAAGATAATACTATGCCATAATTTAGAGATCATATACCTAGAAATGAAAAGATAACATAAAATCCTTTGCTACATGATTGCAAAAATAAATCTCCTACCACAATGAAATTTTAAAAAATAGAATATAGAGATCATGAATTCTAAAAAAAATAACATCATTTAATCCAAAATTAAATGAAAGTTATTTCAGAGCATAAATAAAAATTTGAAAGTTCTACAAGATAGTTGGGATCTAGTAAAGCTAAGACACCTAGTATCTACCTAGGGCAATATTCTGCCATAGCAAGTCTAGTGAACACCTAAAATGAAATGAATTTTTTTTGTCTACATTTTTTATATCACTTCCATTATTTCAACTTGCTCTTCAATAACATGTAATATTTTCTCATTGTCATCTTTATCTAGTCTTCACTTATGAAATCTATGTGCATGTGAAACTAGATGAAGAGACAAATCAATATCAATAACTAGGTAACTATATTGATACACCATGTTGTGAGGTTGTTAATAAATTAAATGAATCCCACATTGAACAATTTTAACTTGTTTAAGATGTGTTCCTTGCACTACAACTAAACATGTGGGAAACAATACCCCATCACTTATTTTTTGTTTTATTAACTTCATCCTCCCTTCTATGCAATGCAATAAATAATAACTAACACCTTCTATGTTTCCATCCTTTGATATGATTACAAAACATCTCCCGCACCACAATAAAATGTAAAAAATTGAAGTTGTCATGAATTCCAACATTTAAGATCCAAATTAAAATTTAAAAAATAAAAAGTTACAAGAACTATGATATATTAATACCTTTTTTGATCAATCCTAAAATGTGGTCATAATCATTGAAATGAAAGGAATGGACCTTCAAAGCTTTCATTTTCATCTTTGTCATACGCGTTAGTAACAATTGGTGACACCAAATTCTATTCACTAACATATCCATGTTGTTGGCTCTTGAAATTATCATAATCTCCCAACATGTAGCCATAACAAAATCAAGATTAATCCATAGTGCACAATGTCCATGTTTGGCTATATGTATTCATGACACAATGCAAGGATCTCATTTTCTCTATCCTCTTACATCCATGGATTTTTTTTCTATCCACACCTACAAATTTTATAATATATATACATGTAAATAAAAAATTACAATTATAATTTTATTGAAATTACAATATTGTAATCACAATAAAATAAAATAAATATTTTAAACAAGTCAAAATATTTTTAAAAAATGCATACTTGATATCTCCTAGAACACTCTATTTGGATGAGGGTTCCTTCTTGAAGATGTACAAACCTCACATGTGAAATGTTTCTTACACGATTCAACAATATCATGAGCATCATTTATATGATCTCCCTAATAATACATTTGATGTTTTCATAGAGCACATTTGATGCAAGCTTCTACACCATCATGTTCACCCTTTCCATGTCCAATCTCAATTAAACTCCAAATGTGGTATATTTTCATGTTGATGATATTTACAAAGTGCATAAAATGGTCTTGATAATTTGAATTGTGACACGCACCCATCTAACCATACAAAATGTTTCTCAATTTTCACATCCCTTCTTGTCTGAAAATATTCAAAAAACTTCTTAAAATAGTGTTTTACAAAATGTGTGTCATGCTCTTTATCATCACTAATTTAAAGTGATTTTCTTTCTTAATGATTCATTGTAGATATGTACTCTCAACACCATCCAAATCCAATTGTGTGTTGATAACATACATGAACCATAATAGTGACCTAATTTCAATATTAATATCATGTTTGAATCTCCATTTAATGGGTAAAGGAGTAATTTTTTACAAATTTGACTACTGATACAACTATTTTAGGTGTGAAAGTATCTATAAAAAATACATCTCTTTTTCTTTTCACGTAGAAAAAATGCATATTGTATGTATGGTAGTATCAATTTATGAAAAAATTCCATAAATGTTCTAATAGGTATCTCCTCTTCTATTTAATTTAACCTTGTGGATTCTTTCCTAAATTCAGTTTGATATTTTATGTACTTGTAACTCTTGCTTTTTACCATCTTTTTCATGTCAATATCTTCATTTCTCAAAGGAAAATTACAAGATTTCCATATGTTGCACAAAGTCCTTTTATGCATTTTATTGGATCATCTACATCATCATCAAATTTATCACATAAAATGGATACTTTGAATCAACTTACCAATTTTTGAGGCACAATTTCAACACCATCACTATCTTCTATGATATTTTGATACACCTGATAGTAGAGATCAAATTCAATATGGCAATGACATCACGAAGTTTCAAAAAAATTATTTGGATTCAGATATCATGGCCTTAACACTTCAAACATTGTTTGCTCAATCTTTATATGAGGATTGCATAAAAAATGTAACATACATCTCATGTTGTTTTATGTCTAACCAATGTTGTGTATGCATTTCACAATCATTTGGATCAATCTTGTATTTGAGGACATCTATACTATTTGATGAAGGACGACTATTACCATGCCAAAAATTTAAAATTAAATTTTTAACATTATCTTTAATATTTTCAAATTGAGGAGCCCTATACATCAATTCCCAATTTCCTTTTGCACTACTATCATCCAAAAAAATTCTCCCTTTCACATATCTTGTTAGTGTCTTTCTACTTAAGCCAATTTCACTTGAAATTGAAGAGATTTTATGATTTATTGGCATTTGTAGACTTATAATAGAGGTCAACATAACTCTTCTTGAAATCCTCTTATCAACTAATCAGAAAATTTTATCAATGAAACTCAAACCTTTTGTAACATTTTGAACAATATCCTTTTCTAAGTGTCTTTTCTTATTTTTTTGTGACATTTACACCCAAAAATTGTAATGGTTCTTTTAACTCATCATGAGTATGTATATTTGATAATAGTTTGGCTTGAACAAGTGTATCAGGATGTTTAATATGCTTCTCAACTATTTCCTTTGAATTTTTATTCAGTGAATTCTTAGTAACTTCACTAGGTTGTCCAACATAAAATTTCAATCTTTATATCAATTTCAAGTAAATGATCTATATTTCTAATATTTTTTCTCTTAACCTCTTTAGTTAGGTTCATATGATAAATATATATAAAAGTGATCTTGACCCCTCTCCAACATCAGATTTTGGTTGGGTCTTGTCCCTGACATCAAATGTGTGTGGTTGGGCCTCCTCCCTAACATCAACTATGTGTGGTTGAGCTTCCTCTACTCTAATATATAAATTAGGCTTGACTTGTATTTTAATTTTTGTATGTTGAACCCCTACACATATCACATAAAAGAGAGAAGACTTTACAATATATTTAAGGGATGGATATATCTAACCCATTTTAAAAAAAAAAACAATGTAATTTTTAACATTTTAATACTTTATAATTTTGTATTATATATTAAATATAATCTTAAAAGTATATTATTATTTTTTCATTTACTTTGAAATCACTTTAAAATTAAACAAGTATTTATAACATTATTTTCACACACACACATCAAATCTATTTGTGAATGATTGGATGGATCAATTAGAAAAGAGTGTGTGTCATATATGAAATTTTAATTTTATAGAACTTAGAGAGAGAAATAGTAGTGAATCTAGTGAATGGAAAATTATGTTAAAAATTGAGGATTAAAGGAGGCTTGCTATGATATATTGCACAATTAATTTAGGTCATTCTAAATTCAATGAATTTAATGTGTGTTATTCAATTTAAAATTAGAGTATATTCATTAAATCTAAAAAAGTGTACATGATCTCTAGGATTAATTATGTTACAAACATATAGAGAACCTTAGAAATCATTACACATAATTTTTAAATAATTAAGCTTTGAGGGGATTTGAAGGAGTTTTGTCACAAAATTCTAACAAGATTTTCTAGAGATTTAGAGAACAAAGGTTTAGCATCGAAATCAACCTCTTGAATTCAATTTAGTTTTGACAACCTTAATGAGGTATATGAATTTAGTGCTACACCCTCATTTTAATAGTATGTGATACCTAATACTTGGACAAAATTATCATTTTAGCTAAAAATGTATGAGGAACTTTTTGCACACATAGAGATGGTATTATCAATTTGAAAGGAGAGAAAACTTCGTCATATAAGGATTTAAACAATAAAGTAAGAAATAAACTCACATTGCCTCTTTAAAATTTAAAGCACTATTTGAGGTGGAGATAGATGTTAATCACTATGTTATATGAGAGTTATTGAGGTGGATAGAAAATTTGGGGCCACTAAACCATATAGATGGTTTGTGGTATCAAATTAATTAGTCATATATGCAAAGTGATGGTTCTAATTATGTTTGGCATTATAAAAGGTTATATTTATTAAGACAAGTAATTGGTAATTGGAAACTAGGACTATATTGAAACCACTTCAAATCCACCAAAATTATTTAAGGATTCATAAATTAAAGTAAGAAATACCCTCATGTTGCCTCTTTAAAATTTAAAATATTCTTTGAGGTGGAGACAGATTTTAATCACTGTGTTATATGGGAGTTACTCTAATGCATGATGGTAAGATTATGTGTTAATAATTTCAAATGTTTCATGGTTTTTTTTTTGATATTTCACCTATGAAAGAGATTTATGCTCTAGTACAAGTAGTGAAAAATTGAAAGAACTATTTGTTGACCTTAAAGAGACCATTGCTTAAATGGAACATTGACCATTACAATGCTTACAAGATCAATAGAATGTTGAGAAAGCACACATGTTATAAGGGTACTTTATTTCTTGAAAAATTTCACTTAGACAAAATTTATGAAAGGTATAAATAATAAGCTTGTTGATTTTTTTAAGACCGCCAAATTCTTGTTGGTAGTTATTAATTTTTATCTTCTTGCACCCTTTGTAAGTTAAGTATATGTGAGGGATTATGTCTCTAAAAAGGATTTTGTAGAGTCATATTAGTAGATTAAATAAGGTAAGAAAGATGAATTTATTTATGAGACTAATTTTCATGTAAATAATATTCATAAGATTATTAGTATTATTGAGGTGTATGTACTTATTTTAGAGGCACTAAACCATATCTAATTTGTAGTATTATATTAATTATCCATATATGTAAAGTGATGATGCTAATTATGTTTGAGATTGTAAGAGGTGATATGTTTTTAAGACAATAAATTAGAAATTATGACTATATCAACTACTTAAAATTGAAACACTACCATGTGAAAATATAGTAATAAATTTTGTAGATGATTTACCTATGGCAATAATAGTGCATGAATATCTCTTTGTCTTGGTTGATAGGTTTAAAAATTTAGATGAATGCATAATATGTAGGAATATAATTTGTATTAAAATAAATTTAAAATAAAAAATTATACTCAAACCCTAGAGTTGAGGAAGTAGGGGAAAGAGATACAAACCCTAGAGAGGAACTAGGGAATCTAGTGAAGTTAACCTAGAGAATTTATTTAGAACTTATGTTTTTTTTTTAAATTTAGATGAATTTAGAACATGTATGAATCTAATTATAGTATTAAAATTAAAGCTAAAACTAGAAACTATATTAAGACCCTAGAGTTGGGGAAGAAACATAAATAAATACAAACCCTGGAGATGAACTAGTGAATCTAGTGTTCATTTAATCTAGAGAATTTATTTAGAATCTATGTAGGATTTTTGAATTTTAGATGAATGTAGAATATATAGGAATTTAATCCAAATATCAAAATTAAATCTAAAATTAGAAACTCTATTCAAACCCTAGATTTGATGAAGTAGGGGAAAGAGATCTACAAACCCTAGATAGAGACTAATGAATTTAACTTAGAGAATTTATTTGGAATCTATGTAGAATTTGAAATTCATATGAATATAGACCATGTAGGAATCTAATTTTTATTAAAATTAAAACTAAAATTATAAAATATATTCAAACCCTATAGTTGAGGAAGTAGAGACAAATACAAATCTAATATTTTTGAAACATTTTATATAAATTAAAAAATTATATATAGTATTTTTTAAATACCTTTGCATTTTTTCTTTAGCTAATTGTTTTTTCTTTTTTGTTGAATATGCTTCTTTAGCTAATTGTTTTTTCTTTTTTGTTGAATATGGTTGGATAGCCTTATTTTTACTTGTCCTTTTATTTCTCATTTGCTCCTTTGCAAAATATTTGTCCAAAATTCCTTCATCAAATATTTTCTCCTTCAAAAAAGCCAAACATTGCAAATAAAAATTGTACAATTTTTTTTTGAAAAATTCACCTACAAATAATCAAAATTTGGGATATTTTTAGGAATTTGACTAACTTCATATTATAAACAATTTTTATTATTATTATTTTCAATGTTTTCCTAAACACCTTTATTTGAAGGTCTTTACTTTTTTTTTTAATATTTTAGTCTTGATGAACTTTGTTTGAAGTTCTTTGAAATTAATTTTTTAATATTTTTGGTGGTCATCCAAGGACCCTTCAAAGACCCTTGGATGGCCTTTCACCTTGGATGTCTCAAGTTTTCCTCAAAATCTTTTCATTTCAAATCTCCAATTGGACCTTCAAATGAAATCAACTAGACAAGATAATTTGTAGGATTGTATCACTCGAAATAATCTTTCTAACAAGTATAATTTTTAATATATTTAATTTATATTTCCTAGTAAGCATAGGTTTTTTAACAATTGTCAAGGTTTGTTCCACACACATAAAAAATAGTAAAATAGATTAAAAAGTTTCTAAAAATATCTATTCACTAGGTATTATTGTCCTTTATTCAACAAAAAAGTAAGTTAATTTGGATATATACAAAATAATTATGTTGTATGGTATAAATCTGTCTAAATTATAGATAATCTTACTTCAAAAATTTATAAAAAAATTGATTATAGAACAATTTAAAAAAAATATTTACACACTAGATATTTATGTTATGGATCTATGTTTAAAATTTTAAAATTTAGCCTTTTTTACAAAAAATTATGCTATATGGTATAAATGTCACTTTTTAAAAATATTGTTAACTATTAAAAATAATTTGTTAAAAGTTACATACAAAAATTCATAAATTATTTCTGAAAAATTAAAAATATACATTTATAATCTACACATGAAATCTCAAAAATCACTAGTTTGCATCATCTCCAAATTTTTAACGGTTTGGTTGTTATAGGTCTCAAAAAAAAAAAAAAAATTGAACACATGCGAAACAAGCATAGGAGTAAGACCAAACAAGAAAAAAAAAAACACCTTTTATGAATGAGTTTTGCAAAATAATATTTGTTATTTCCTCAAGTAAACGTGATTACAAAATGAATAAAAAAAGAAAAAGATCTTGCTTTATGTGCAAGGATAAGAAAACCCTAAAAAAACCCTAAGTGAGCTTAATAAAGAACAACAAAGTAATAAAGTGTAATTAAATAATTACACCAAAAACCCCTTAGGTGAAACTTAGGGTGACACAAAAAATGCATGAAAAAGAAAAGATGGGTCCTGAAAACTACGCCTAATGAGGTACCCAAGTAAAAATGAAAGAAAATATCTCATAATTGGAGAAAAGGAGAAAAACTCATGGGGAAAACCTTCTCTCCAAAAAAGATATGCAAACATAAAAGAAAGGATGTAAACACATGAAGAAAGGAGGCCTCATGAAGACCCATAAGGACAACTTCCTTCACCCCAAGCGAAGGTAATGAGGTGATGCTAAAGGTTTCATGAATATTGTTGCAACTTGCTTCTTTGTAGGCATGTACTCCAAGGTGATAAAACCATCTAGAATCAATTGTCAAATGAAGTGTATGTCGATCTTTATGTGCTTGGTCCTTTGATGCTCCACTAGGTTGTGAGAAATATGAATGACACTTTGAATGTCAAACCAAATACTAGTGGGACTATCAAGAGGAAAACTAAACTCAGTCAACAAATGACAAAGCCATAAAACCTCATGGATAGCTAAAACTAATTCTTGATACTCAACCTAAGTTATATATGATAAAGCAATAACGAATTGCTTCTTGGAAGACGATGCTATAGGGCCAAAACCAAGGAAAAAAGAGAGTGAGACGTATACTTCCTATGATTAACATCACCAACCCAATCTGAGTGAATGAATCTAACACACCAAGCATCTCCTGATGTATAATGAATACCATAATGAGAGATTCTTTAAATGTATCTCAAAATACTCTTGCTAGCTTTCCAATGACTCTAATGTGGATCATGAGAGATAAGACCATCCACAAAAGAGAGATGATGATGGGAATGTGTTTGGTACAAAATATTACCAACCAACTTCCTGTATAATGTAGTATCAACTTAAGGAGTGGAACAAATTTGGAAGACAATATAACACCTAATTGAAATGGTGTGGGGGTAGGCTTACAATCAAGCATTCCAAATCTTTGAAGCATGTCAAGAGCATAATTTTGCTGAAAAATGGAAATCCCATTTGAAGATTGAATAACCTATAAACCAAGAAAGTAATGTAGAAGGTCAATATTTGTCATGTCAAACTATTTCATCAATGTTGTTTGAACACTCTAGATCATCGAAGATGAAAATCTTGTAAGAATTAAATCATGTACATACAACACAAGGACCAAAATATTTCCCTCCAATCTATGAGTGTACATTGTGGGATCATAATGATATTGCCTAAAACCAGAAGAAAGCATAAATTTTCTATTTTCTCATACCAAGCCGTAGTGGCTTGTTTGAGACCATATAATGAATGATGATGCATGCAAACAAGTGAAGGGTCCTACATAAAACCATGTGGATGATCCATATAAATCTCCTCATGGAGGTCACCATGCAAGAAGGCACTCTTCACATACATTTGATAAACTATCCATCCCTATGAAGCTACAAGTGAAAGTACAAGACAAATAGAATCTATTTTGGTAGGAGGAGCAAAGGTCTTAAAATAGTTAATGCCCTCAACTTGTGAAAATCCATTTGTAGCAAGATGAGCCTTAAACTTATTAATGGAGCCATCTACAACATGTACTTGGTACAATACACCCATTTTCACCAAACCAATTTTCTTCCCTTAGGAAGAGGAAGAAGATCCCAAGTATTATTCTTCATCAGTAAAGAATACTCATTTTCCATAGCCTCGTTCCACTTGAGAATACCTATCGCATTTGAATTTTTTTAAAGGATCATATGAAATGGCATGAATTAAAATACTAACACTTGATGTTCACGAATGATATAGGAAGATGAAGGATCACTTTTCAAGGATCCAACTACATTAATAGTATTGTAGGTCTGCTTGGGTATATGTTGAATATCTAGAGGTGGTGGTGGAGTTGGAACATCATCCTCATCCTCAAGAGGGAAGAAATTCTTAAGAGATGAAGATCGAAAATTAGGAAGTGAGGGCGAATTTGTTGATGAAGAATCAATTAGAGGAAAAAACTCATCAAATTGTGCATCTTTCCTAAATAAGAAATATTTGGAAACATGATAAAATAACTTATATGCCTTAACATCCTCACATTAGCCAAAAAATGAGTGGTTGGTTTTTCCTCTCCATGGATTTTTGTTGAGCATCTAGAATAAATTCCCAAACCTCACTACCAAAAACTTTGAATGAAGATACGTTTGGTTTGACATGTGTCCAAGCTTCCTTAGAAGTCATATGTCACAACATGCCTTATGAGGCATACAATTCTAAATATAATTGGCACAATTTACTACCTCAGCCCAAAAAGAAGAATCCATATCCCATGAGTGAATCATATAGTTATCCATCTCCTATAATTTCATGTTCTTTTGCTCAATGACACCATTCTATTGAGTGGTATAATAAATTGTAATTTGATGTTGAATACCATGCTTAGTACAAAATTTCCTACAATCCTGATTGACATAATCCTCCCCATAATTAATACATATATGCCTAATAGAAAGACCAAATTACTTCTCCATGAATGTCTTGAAGATCTTGAAGATATTCAATACATCACTTTTGTAGTTAAGAAAGCACACCCATGTACGTATAGAGAAGTCATCAATGAATGCGAGCACATATTTGGCCCTTGAAAAAGGAGTTGGAAATGACATGAGGTCACTATGTACCAACTCTAAAGGTGACTTAGCACATGTGACTCTACCTATAAGAAAATAATCCTCATGGTGTTTACCAAGTGCATAACCTCGACAAACACCATTTGTGCAAGAATTCTTAGGTAGTCCTATCACTAATGCCTAAGTGCTCATTTGTTGTAGATACCTGTAATTGGCATTAAAAATTTTCATGCCAAACATAATCATTGAGTTTGCATGTGTTATTATTCATTGAGTTTGCATGTGCTATGAAAGATGAACCTAAACCATTTGAACTCTCAAATCTATCAAATATATATAATCATGATGTAGAATCAACACTCCTAGTAGCCACAAAAATATTAGGGTCATGGAGGTCTCAAATAACCACATCATGTGGTTAAAAATAAACTATCTTGCCTATGCTAGAGTGACAAATTTGATACATTGAAAGAAGGTTGGTGAAAATATTAGGAACAACAAGAAAATATTGAAGACAAACAACCTCAAGTGAAACAATACCCGAGCTCAAAACTGAAATCTATGTTAAATCCCCCTTTACAACTTATGAAGCACCACAATTTAAAAGAGATGTGACAAAATATTGTGTATGTTTCAAGTGATAAGAAGTGTCAGAGTCAAGTATCCAAATAGTTGCTAAAGACAAAGCTCGTGAAGAAAGAGCATGACCTTTTATTTTACAAAGGGAAGAAGACTTGGATGTTGAAATGTTATGTTACTACATGGCTTCCTCTAAAGCCTCTATTCTCTTCCATATTTGGGTGATTGGATGCTCCTCTCCACCACAAAAGTTGTAAGGCTCTCTTGATTTCTTCTTAGTATTGGAAGAAGACTCCCCTTGAACTTAGAATATTTGTCATGCTTAGGAGAGGATTTAGTTATCTATTTTGACTTTTGATTTTGCTTGGAGGAACTCTCACTACTTGATGAAGATTCTATCTTAGGATTATGTTTGTTCTTTTGTTTCCCTTTAGATGAATTTGCTACCAATGAATCATTTTTGGAACTAGAGAGAGAGTCTAATTGAGCTAAATTTTCTTGTTCCTATGTCAAACACTCACAAAAAATCTTAAACAAAGGCATAATAAAAGAAACACCCAATGCATCCATAGTAGAGTGAAAACTGGAAGAGAAGACCTAAAATGACCCTCAAAGCTTAGATAGGATTAGGAAAATGCATTCTTTGCCAATTTTATTCTTCCCACAACTTTGCAAAAGTGATATGAGTGACTTAAATTTCACAAAGTAATCCTCAATGGAGGAGAAAAAATTAGGTACAATGGAAGTCAATTCTACCTCAATTTGAAGTGCTTAGAACTCATTAATAATACCAAAAATCTCTTTGAATTTTTCCCACACCTCCCTAGGAGTGGTGCAAGAATCAATATGAAATAGGATATTTTCTAAAATATGAAATGAGATCAATACCATTACCTCATCCATCTTGTTCTTATGTTGAATTCTCTCAAAATGACAAGTCAATTTTGGTTGAGTTTCATACAATGTGGACCATAAACCCTTAGACATGAGCAATCTGGTCATTTGAGCTTTCTAGATGTGGTATTTTTGTGGTATAATATGTTCAATTAAAGATGTATCTACCATTTTTTTTGAGTTTTTAAAAATATTTATGGGGTTTAATTCTCTTAGATGGTTGTATGTACTTAAAGATAAAATTTTATGCCCCCACAACAAGAAAAACCAAACCCTTGTACAACTTTGAGAACAAAAAAGCTATAAATGAAAAAAATATTTAAGTTGGATCTCTATGTACTTGATAAATATTTTGTAAAAATAAGTTACAAAACTATGTAGAGCATTGAATCAACTTTTTGGTGTCTATTCATTTGCAAAAATCAAACTCTAGATGCTCAAGTTATGACCCCAAAAACATAAATTTATATATTTGACTTCAACAACTTATAAAAATCCCCAAGGACATAAACTAGAAGAAAGATCAACACATTATAAATTTCTTGGAATCACATTTCCAATTGTATATGATTTACAAAAATTAGACACATGATGCTAAAGTTATACCCAATTTCGTAAAACTCATCTAATCTAGCTTGCAATGATAAGCAAGGGGCTAACAAATTTTAGAACACAATTTCCACTCAAGCTTCCCCTCGTAGAGAATCACTTATACCACCACAAATTTCATATTTTTGCACATCTTTAACCAAAGATACATAAATTTGATGCAATTTTTCCTCTCATAGAATTAAATACTTAACAACTCACAAAAATAAATACTATGGTTAGGTCTTCTTCTATGATCACTTTCAACCATTTATCACTTGAATTTATCCTCACCAATTTCTTCCAAATTAATTCTTCCTTAATAAATAATCTCCAAATACAATAGCTAAGTTAAGCTTGAAATTTTATTTCAATTCCAAGTTATTTTACCCTCTAAAGGTTCATAATAATAATTACACCTTAATATTCTTCAAATCTCATCACAAGAAGAACTTATGAAAATATCTTAAGTGTTTTGGAACACTATCCTTTCACAACTCACTAGTAGGCTCAAGTTCCCTAACAATTGAACCTTTGTTTTGATACCAATGTAACAACCTAAAAAATACAATCATAAAATTTCTTAAGCATTAACCAAGACAAACATCTCAATGCTAACAAAATGATATAAGTTAACATTCTAACAACTTTAATTAATTTCCATGATACAATATTACAATGATATGCAGTCATGTAAGTGATATCCAATAATAATCCACATAATACATATAACTTCCACACAAGTAGTATAAGTAAATTTGTTTCTTTCTCTAAAAGAAATTAATTATCAAAATAAATAAAATAAAAAACGTATATTCATAATTATTATTTAGTTATTTTAAAATTAGATATTAATTACTTAATATCTTCCCATACACTTGGATTATTTCAAGACACCTTAACACCATAACGTAGTTCACCTTCCCTATTTCTTGTACTTGTTACACAACACACCTTTCCACACATACCTTATTGGCATTGTTAGAAAAAATATAATCATATAATAACTTTTAATCAACTAACCAGACTAGTACAATTACACATTATACCCAATTCACTAAGTCGACACTTGCATCTAACATAAGTCAATATAGCACTTCCAATTTTATCATAGAATTGGAACATCATAGAGTCATAAAGGGGTCGAGAATGAAGGAAGTTGCAGATGATTTACCAATCCTTATTTTCATAAAATCATCAAAATAGGGGTGTGATTTTATATCCGTCCACTTTATTTTGTTTGTGAATATTTGTAATATTATTTTTTATAACACTTATTCATAAAAAAAAATCCTTAAAATCGAATAAGCTACCTTTCTATTTATTGTTCCTCAAGATACACCTAAAATTGTCAATTGAGAAAAATAGAATCCTCAAAATCAAACAATTGTTGCATAGGGACTTACAAATTGTTTGAAAGTAGAAACAATAGTAATTGTTGCTAATTGTTAAACTCTATTTTTGCAATATGCTTGAAAATTTGCCTATAGTTATTCTTTTGAAAGCTCTTACCAATTAAAAGTTAGTGTACTTTTATATCATTTATTAGATTTAAATATTTAATGAAGTCAAACAAATATGTTCTAAACCCTAGAAATTCACATGTCAATGCTAGGCTAAATTGCAATTATTAAGTAATGTGTAACATAATTTGGACAAGTTTAATTGAAATGTAATTTTATAATTAAAAAATGACATGCTCAAGGAGATTGTCTCAAAGAGAAAGGACAAGGACATGTTGTCATATGTAGAGAGGCAGAGGGGCTTGTTCTTTAGGCTTGGTCTTGACAATCTCTCTAATGCAAAAGTGAGGTCAATAAATTATAAGACTAGATTACACTATAACTAGACACCAATGCCACTACTTATGTCATAAATAGTAGGATGGTTGAATAAAAATGTATTAATTATGACTACCACCATCAAATACAAGTCTATCTTTTAATTAATTGTTAATATCATTTCAACATATTATGGATAATTAATAGAGTTGAAATTTTAGTCCTAGAATTAATATTTGAATAATATGTGTGCATATAACATAACATAAATATTTGTCATCTACAATAAATATAATAGAAAATGATGACAACTATAAGTGAATTTTTAATTTCAATAATAATTTTTGATGTCATTTCAAACATATGTAGTATGATAAGAAAACATAACAATTATATAAGTTTTGTTCTTTAAAAAAGTTAAAATCACATGATTGATTTTTTAAAATAATGAAATAAAATTAAATAAAAATTATCTTTCATCAAATAATTTATATTACTATTTTTTTAAAGTATTAATATTTAAAGATATTGTCATAGTTTCAAAAAAGAAAAATATTATGATTGAGTAGTTGAGTTTAATTCTTGTTTAAATCAATTATTATAAAATGGTTTGTGGTATGTGATAATAAAGTACAACTAAAATTTAAAAATATTGTCAAACTTTCAAAAAAGAAACTAAAGTGATTGCTTGGATTCTTGTTTAAATCAATTACTATAAAATGATTTTTTATGATCTGAAATAATAAACTACAATTAAAATTTAAAGATATCCTAAGAGTTTTAAAAAAAATTCCAATGATTGAATAGTTGACTATATTTATTTTATTGAGTGAAACAATTAAAAATTACAGAAAATAATCAGCATATACTATAAATTACTTAAGATTCTTGTCTAAACCAAATGAGTAGTTTAAATCAATTACTATAAAATGGCTGCCATGGGATTGGGTAGTAAGCTACAACTAAATTCTCTTTTATTATTTCTCAGAATACACCCAAAATTGTGAATGTATCCTGAGCATGCAAGAATGAAGTATAAACGCGTGCTTCTGTTATTATGTTCATTTTCATATTCATTTGCGAGTGAGGCGACGTGCAAATCATGGCTTGTTCAGTCCGTTCCGACGGACATGCCAAAGCTGGAGAGGGTACCTGGAGTGCTATCTTCAGGTAGGACTGCAATTGCTAAGAATCTAATCATTTCCTTGTTCAATATTCCTTTTTGTACAATTTTGAGTTGCAATGGTGCAGGGGATGTGTTACAGTGGATTGCTGGCAACAGCAGCAGGAAACTGGATATAATAGCGCAGTACTGGGAGCTGCTGGCCCAGCCCAACAATCCAAAATCTGGGGATTATGGCTACTCTGCAGCTGACTTGGAAAGATTTGGGGCACCCGTTGGTCTGGCTGTCTTCAAATCCCTCCAGAGCGCAGCCGATAGGAACATTTCCATAAGGTCAGAGATGCTCACTTTGTTTTTATTTTTATTTGCCAAACACTGGGAGCCATGCTAGCAAAATTCGCTGCTATAATGAGAGTTTTAAGTGAAGGACTTTCGCCTTACGAAATTTAAGCCCGGTAAAAAGTTGATTCAAATTGAATCCTTTGTTTCTCGAATATTGACTGCACTAACCAACGAGGACTAAGTGAATCTGTTTTGTTTAGGGAGTTTGGTTGGTCGACCTCACCTCTTCTCTTCTGTGGTTCAAAAATGTAAAAATAATTCCCTTTCTACAAGACTTTAAAAATATGCCAAACCCCTCAAGTCGGACAGGCCAAAAGAATATACATCTTGGAATTGTTTCTATGACTCAAAAATCCTCATATCATCAATCCCTCCCTTTTGTTTAGGGAGACTATCATGAACCCCTTTTGTGTAGGGAGACTATCACGAATCCCTTTCTAGTCATAGCCATGCAATGACAAAGCTTAAAACACACTTCCTTTCTATAGAATTGTCTACAAAGAACCAGGTCTCCAAAATATACTGTAACACATAAGAGCATGTTCATAGTAATTCCCAACAGGCCTATAAAATATACATCTTGGAATTGATTTTACGATAAAAAAAATTCCCCATATAATGAATCCCTTTTGTTTAGGGAAACTATCATAAACCCCTTTCGTTTAGGGAGACTATTATGAATCCCTTTCTAGTCACAGCCATGCAATGATAACGGTTAAAGCATTTTTCCTTTCTATAATATTGTGTACAAAAAACCAGTCCTCCAAAACATACTCTATTGTAACACATAAGAGCATGTTCATAGTGATTCAACTCCGCTCTGTTGGTAACTCTTAAAGCATTTTTCCTTTCTATAATATTGTGTACAAAGAACCAGTCCTCCAAACAATACTCTACTGTAACACGTAAGAGCATGTTCATGGTGATTCTTTACTCCGCTCTGTTCCTAATACTTTTTGGGGCAGGGGATGGGGTTACAGGTAGGCAGGTGAAACACATCATGTACGACTCCATGACAACTTTCTTGAACTTGCTGGTTGGGTCAATTTAATGTGTTGATTATTGTAATTCCTTATTTGATCCCTTCAATTTAATACGTTGCCACTTGACTGGTCACCTTACAAATCTCACAAAACTGGTTGTTGGGATAGTTTGTACTGGTGTTGTTATGTTACTAGTGCACACGCTTAGGTTGACTTGCGCAAGGCTGGTTTAAAGGGTGAACTTCCTTAGCTTGAATGAGATAAGCAACTTCAATAAGCTACAGGTTCAAAATGAGGAAGTTGTGAGGATTATGGAATTCTCCTGCTTCTCGTGTAACTGAAATCAGGTGAAGATGTGGATATCTAGCTAACTTTGGATATCAGGTTGATTTGAATGTCTGATATTATTCTTGAGAACCGATACACACTCTTGCCCAGTACCTTTAACGTTTAGAACTCATCCAACTGTTGTAGCAGGAACAATAATACACCAGAAGAAAAAAGGGACATGCATGTATGGATACGATCCATCTTTGTAACTTATTGAAGCAAATTGGAAAAAGCATTCATAGAAGGGTAGCTAGCAAATCTCTATGAATGGTCGAGTCAAAATTTAACAACCGACCAAACCAAAAGAAGATCAGACAATATGTATAAATTCTTCAAATGCTATTCTATGTTACACCAATTTTTTGGGATAGGGATGGCAAGAAATTGGGGAATGCATTTTCCATATGGCAGGACAGGAGGCTTTCTTTTAGGGGATGGCAAGAGATGGCAATTTAAAAAAAGGAAAATTGAAAAAACATAAGAAAGTTTGCTAATGACCATGGTGCCAATGCCTATCACACCTTCATAAGTTGTCTCACAACAATTGTGTATGATGCAAATTGAGTCTAAACAACCTAATATTAGTGCAAAGAATAATAATTTAAAATTCAAAAAAAGTAGATGCCATATAAATTTATGATTTAAATTTTATTGCAAACCTAAGGTAATTTTTAAAAATATTGAATTTTTATAAACTTACCTTCAACAACTCCAACTTGGAAAGAACTTGAAGATGGCTTGTGACTTATGATGCTTTGCCATGAACATCTAAGTCTCCTCACCGCGATGTGCATTCCTTTCACCCACTCTATCTTTGTGCCAATCTGTTGCATTAGTAATTTGAGAGACTGGATGGTACGTGGTGCCCAAAAATGTGATGCAAATCGAGTCTTAACAACCTAATATAGTTTGAAAAATAACAAATTAAAATTAAAAAAAATCAAATTTATATTTAAAATTTTATTGTAAACTTAAAAGTACTTTAAAAAAATATCGAAATATTAGAAACTTACCTTCAACAACTGACTTGGAAAGGGCTTGAAGATGACTTGTGGCATGTGATGGTTTGTCACGAACATCTAAATCTCTCACCTTGGTATACATTCTTTTGCCCACTCTATTTTTGTGCCAATCTTTTGCATCAGCAATTTGAGAGAGTGGATGGCACATGGTGTTCAAGAAATGTGCCTATATGTTTCATCGACCAATAAAATTTTTGCCCTACATTTTTTAGCATTGTTTGTAATGGCTTGGACATTTTCTAGGACCCATTAGCTCTATCACCTCTATAAGGATTTTGGCAATAAAGGTTGCATCTTTGACTTGCACATCAATCAACTGCCTTAAAAAGCATTGCCTCTCTAGGGCTCATTGCAATTAAATTAATTAAAGGCTGGTTTTTAGAATCTTTCCATCCATTAGAAACAATGGACGCTCATGTTTCAACCCATGAATCCTTAATTGCTTGTAGTGATGTGACTACAAAGTGTTTTTCTTTTGCCAATAAAATGGTGCACATCTTATGTTTAGGATCTGCATAACTTAAGGGTGTTTGATTGATTGCTGTCACCATTTCTCACCAATATGGTGATCTCACTAGGTTGAAAGAAAGCTCATTGGCATAAATGTTATATGCAATGTCCCTTCATTTTGAAATGTCTTATCCAATGGGGCTCTTTTGCGGGAAAGAGAGTAATTATCTTCTTGGGAAGATGATGTCTCAAAAAAAATGTGGGGCAGCCACTATTGGACATACCCTTGTAAGTGGCTTGCATGATCCTTGCTTGGATAGAGGATTGTGTCTTAATTTTGTTCTCTCACTCACACTATCAACTTCTTATTTGTCATGTCCCCTTCTAGTTGACATCTCTCAGAGCACAGGATTAGCCTATTATGCGACCCTCGTAGGCTGATAGGTTGGATAGAGGGTCATGTTGGAGCTTGGCTCAGCTTCAGTTGTCAGTATTTGATCAGTTGGCTTTCGTTCGGGCTCATTCGGACACTTCTAGCCTGAGTTGCTATTTTTAGCAGTATTTGGCACTCAGTGTGGGACCCCTGCTATTTTTAGCGGTATGGATTGATCACGTGCAGAATCACTTCCTTATTCGTCAGCTTCAGACGGCTCGTGCATCGGGTGAATATTGAGAGAGATATTAATATTTAATTGATTTAATTAAATATTAATTATTGGAGTTTATAATATAAAGTTATAATATTATTATATTATAACTTAAGTGATTTTGGCTGAGGGGTTGCCCATCATGGAAGGGGACGTTTTTAATTATATTTTATAATTAAAAATTTGTCAGGAGACTATGGAAATATTAAAATAAAAAGTTCGAACTTTTTAATGCTTCCCTATTATTAAGGAAATCGCACTTTTCAGTGTGTATAAGGTATTTGCATTGGAAATCGAGCCCATTATGTTATTGAGTTATTGAAAATTGATCAAGTTTTGACCAGAGCACGGAAGCCAAGGGTTTCAGTCTCAGAGCATTGGGGAACAAGCCATCTCCAGTGAAAGCGATTCAGAGGGTGTGAAATATCATCCGGTTTATTGCCAGGCAGAGGGATTTCTTCATTCAGAAGAAATTACAGAGCATCACAGATCATTCACCTTCAGAGTTTTCAGAGTAATAATCTTCCAGCAGGGATTCATCAATACAGGCGCCTATTTCTTTGAGGTCTAGCAAACTAAGGAAGGGTCGTACATTTCATTTATTGGTTGCTGCTGTTACCAGGCCGTACAAATCTGTACCAGGCCGTACCTCCATTAAAAAGGGGCGTATTTTCAATTGCAAGCAAATCGCCTTCTTTTTCCTCAATCTGTCTGCATTAACAAGGGCGCCTATGCACTTGGCACTATTCTGGATCGCCTGACGGAGGGAGAAAGGAATAATCATTGCAGCCGTACCAGATCAAGGGCATTCTTCATCTTGCTGCAAATCAGGTTTTTGAACAATATTTTTGCACTATCTTGTATGCATGTCAGAGATCTTCTATTGTAACCTTCTGAAATGAATAATAAGATCATAGATTAGATATTTCAAGGGTTTACTGCGTCAATATTTGTTTATTTGAATTTATACAAATTTCTTGCAAAAATCGCATTAGTTCTTTATTGCACAAAAATCCCAAAACAGTAAAAAATGCAAAAACAAACAAAAATCAGTCAGATTCAGAAAACGGGGAAACAAGGGTTTCTACATTATTCTTTGACTAATGAGAGAATTTGCTCCTTTGGCAACCCCTTTTGTTTGGTCCTAGATAAGCTTTGATTCCTTGGCCGGTTATAGCACATAGGTGAGCTTTCACCCAACTATACAAGTTCTTATACTTGTTCTAACATTGACTACAATGCCAAAGAAAATCACCACCTCTAGGAAGCTTCTTAGTCATCTTAACATGTTGCCAAAGAGGTGATGCTTGGTCAAATTTGAAGCCCATTGAACTAGAACTTGTAGCAATCACTCTTTAAAAAAAATTGTTATAAGGAAAAAATAATTGAAAGTGTAAACACAAGGATATTTAGTACCGAATACAACAACAACAACAAGAATACACCTCCACAATATGTTTAAAAGTAATAAATGAATATTAATTGAAAAAAACTTGAAAGCTTGGAAAAAAATCTACAAGTATTTGAAAAAAAACTCAAAATAGACTTACCTTTGACTGATAAATCTCCTTGGTGCAAGCTTGTTGTTTCCCATAGCACTTAGTAGACACACTTTATGCCGTTGCCATCCTTCACCACTAAAAAATTTAAAAAGTAGCAAGTTTGAACAATGAAAAATGGGAAGTTGGAATGCTAGTAGATGTTTTTGTGTCATGTTTATCAAATGGGGGATTTTGAGCAACTTCAAGTCAATTTAGGGGTTTAAATTGCATTTTGAGGTTACTTTTGCATGTTAAAATGCCTTTTAACATAAATGTTTTTTTAATAAATTTTTTGGGTGCCTTTGCTTTCAAATTCCTCTAAGTATCTCCCAATATGCCCTAAATATGGTGGGACTTGAACCCATTGATGCCATGTGAGATGTACTTGGTGGGTATCCTAGTTGTGCCCTGGGTGAACCTGAGATGAACTCAGGCTAGGTAAGGGCATCATACTTGGTGAACCTTGTAGCTTAGATTATGGATGATGTGTAAGTGGCAGTAATTAAAATGTTCATTCATGGTAACTTACTAAGATATGATTTGGACATAAATGTCAATATTTAGCTAAACCTTAAGCTTATTGAAACTTTGGATACTCTTTTCTTGCCTTGCTAAAGAGGCAGAAGTCAAAATATGGGAAAGATATGCATCTCATAATGTCATAAAAAAGTTAACTTCCAATAGTTGTTGACCTTAAGCAGGTTGTGATTTGTGTCTATTCTCATCTTTTTCTGTTTTGTTTTGTTTTTGGAGCAGGATAGTTCAGCACTCAGGAGTTGCTCCAGAATATGACGAAGAGTCCGCACAACTTGCTGCTGGAAGGCCTAATGTGCAAAATAGAACTTTACTTATGAGTGAATGGTGGGGATCTGGCATTGTCCATGCAAAAGTATGGATCTCTGATAAAAAGGACATCTATATTGGTTCAGCCAATAATGATTGGAAATCCCTTACACAGGTACTAATGCTTTTGCCTGTTCATATTTGCTAATCAGCTAGGTTTTTATCATTTTGTGTTTTCATTGTTTATTGTGTGTTTTCCATGTATGCTTTCCTTATTTTATTGGAATAATGCAACTAAGCGTTCACACCTCCTTATTGAAGTTATCTACTCATTTTATTCTAGTAGAATTATGTTACAAATAACTGGTAATGTGTTTATTCCTATATTTGATAAAACTAGTACTTACAAAAATGAACATTAATAACAATGCATACCAGATACAGTAACAATTTTTTTTTTTTGTAAGAAGTTTTTACAAATGACATGATCAGCCAAGGATCGGGCTACTCTCCCTAACTACAAGAATTCTATTCAAAATAAGAGAGATTGGATTGCCATTTGATGACATTGATGTGATAGAGGAGTCATCGCCATCTAGTAGTAGGGTGGAGCCATAGATGCAGCCCTCAAGGCTGAGTGAGAAGTTGCAGTTGAGTGTGAGGACTAGACCCTCTTGCCTCCAATATTTCACTAGAATGGGGAAGAGGAAATTGTAAAATCTTGTAATTTGTAACTTGCTTAGATATACAATATATGATTATTTTCAAGGATAATCATTATAAATTCATAATAGTTATCAACTAGCTATTGTTTTTGCATGATGATGCAATTTTGTACAATATTTGTCATCAAAGCACTTTCCCATGGTTTTATAGACTCATTCGGTACATTTAGTAATTGAATTTTGCAAAAAAATTGTGTTTTTAAAGAAATTTAATTACTTTTTTAAGTTGTTGGGTTTTGTTGAGTTGAATTTTTTTGGTTTGTTGAGTTTGAGTCAAACTTGATTTTGTAAACTGTGTCTAGCTATCTCCTCCCACTCTTCCTTCGTATGGTTTTTCATAGTGGATTGAATGTTTTGATGTTTTTTCTCCTATTACGACTTTGATTTCTACTTTTGCTTGGAGTTGGACTTTAGGTTTGAATTTGCACTAATGGAGTCTTTTTGGCTACTTCTTGTATTCATCTTCTTTTTTCTCTTTTCTCTACCAACCTTAGAGACCATTTGATCTCCCAGTCTTGACCACAATGAGGTCTCTTCTTGCCTTTGTTGGGGTTTAAGGGCATTAATATTTTTAATTGGACATCTTTAAGAGAACAATGCCAGTATTTACTCCTATATCTAATAAGACTAGTACTTACAGTAATGAACATAATAGCAATGCATACTGGATAGGGTAACATAAGTACAACTTTATTCATAAGATGTTCTTACAAAGAAGTAGACCAAGGATGATCAACCAAGGATCAGACTAGTTTCTCTAACCATGAAAAGTCTATTTAAAGTATTTGATGGTTACCAAGTAGAACACAATTGTTGACAACTACTGACAATTGACTCCTAACAACTACCCACAAGCCAACAAGTAAATAATACATGGTCAGAGATAACCACATAAATTACAAAGTAATTTTTACAGTAACTACATAAACTACTTGCAAGTGGATTGTGGCAAAGGTTTATGAATAAATTTATTTGAATGTTTTACCTTTTAGGATTTTAGCCTTTTGGTTTACTCAATTTTAAACATTTTTTTAATGAATAAATGCTTTAAACAACATTCTCTTCTAGGATGCGTATCCTATAGCTCTAGAAGTAAAATAGTTCTCAATTTAGGCCATGAGAACAAGAGGCTTAGTTAAACAACTCAAATATAAAAGGGACCAGTAAAAATATAAAGGACTTGGCTAATCAGAGCTTCACTTTGCTCAGATGCACCTCTTAGTTAGCTTCTGTAAGGCATAAAAAAATATCTACAATAATGTGTTGAATACATGCAACACCAACCATTTATAATTCTAGAAGTTGCATAAGACTCAACCACTATGGTTGCTCATTGATTAAATTAACTTTGAAAATACAGCTTAATGTGGCCTTGGTGATGGGCTTATTGTGATCTTTGAGCATACCATTTTACACCTATCACATTAAGCACATCCGTACTTGGTTTAAATGTCTTTATCCTAGTAAGATTGTACAGGTGAATATTGTCAAGCTGCTCTGAACTTCTGACTATATATGTGATTTGGCTGGTTAGTTTCCTTTTCTTTTCTGCATTTTTCCCCATATAAATGGCATTGAGATTTTGTTCATGATTCTCAATATTTGTAGATGCTTCATGACAAGAAAGGTCATTGATATATCTTGCAATATAGTTGTATATCAAGGATAATAAGTTTAACAAGTTAATTTTCCAGGTAAAGGAGATGGGAATCTATATTGTCAATTGTTCTACCATAGCAGAGAAGGTGGGAGTTTATTTTGACAATTTATGGACTCTCACATCTCTTAATTCATCTCTCTACACCAAAACTATGTGGGATAAAGAATGGCAAGTTCGTAGAAAGGTGCCTTGTTGGTCACATTTCATCCACCACCGGCAACGCTGCAAGTATGTATATATTTGTAAACAGAGTAATACTCTTTGTTTTTTCTAATGAAGTGGGAAGCATGTTTCGTCCACCTGTTTTGGAGCACATAGCATCACTGCAGAAATTGTATCAGCTCTTTTTTTAAGAATACAGCATTGATAATTGTGAAATTTGAATGCAGCAGATAGTTGGAAGTGTAGTTATTTGCATATAATTTTTTTATGGTTCAAAGGATAGATATAACAAAGCAAAGCTAGGCAATTATTTTTTTGATAGGAAATAATCATTTTCTATACCATCTGATTCTTTGTGGAGAAGAAGAAACCTTAGCAGGTGAAAATTTAGGTGTCCATTGTAATGTAGCATCACATACTCTGCTCCATAGGATTTCAAAGTCTAAATGTCTCATGATCCTACCCCACCACCCATAACTTAGTCTCTCATGACTCCATCCCTCCAATATATAACGTTAGTTAGATTATTTGTTTACACTCCCTGGTCAGCACCTTGAATGTGATGGCAGCACCTCCTTTTGTTTGCTAAACTCTGTTTTCCAGGCCATGTGCTTGAAAATCATGATCAACATATACGTTAGAATTTAAACCACTGTAGTGGTAATTTGATCCATAGTTGAAAAACTTGGACTCGGCAAGCCTAAAAATTTTAAAAACATGGAACTCAGCAAAAACTTGGGGAAAAACTTGGTAATAACTCAGCTAACTCAGCAACTTTATCAGACATTTGAAAATACATAATTTTTTAAAATATTCTTCAAAAAAATGGGGTTTGGGGGCAGAGCCCCTAGTGGGGTCAAGGGGCAGTGCCCCTTGCGGGGGTCTGAGGGAAAATCCCCTAGTAGGGTCAAGGGGCAGCACCTCTCGTGGGGTTTGGGGGCAACGCCCTTGGCATGTTCCCTGTCATGATACAGGGCAGGGTCAAGGGGTGGAGCCCCCACCACCAAGCACAAATTAAGGCCTTCAAAACCTCACAAGCCTTCATGGCGAATGCCTTTTTCACAATTTTATCTTTTGGACATCTACAAATCTTAATTCAGACCTAAAATATTAAAACCAAATTTATTCCATTAGGTAATGTCGAAGATGTGTCAACCTCAAAAATGCTGAATTACAAAGTCTAAACGTGTTTAATGGGCACTTTCCTTTCCAAACTCTATCAATATTAATTTAATCATTTAAATGGTGAGGACAAGGATTAACATTAACCCACAATACTAGGTGAAAAATATTAAAAACTTGAGAGCAGGAAAAGTCCACTAAACAATTAGATCAATCTTGTCTTGAGAATGCCCTAAGTTGCCATTGTGCCCTGAATTGCAGAAGTTGCGCTTAATTACAAGCCGATAATTCTTGAAATCATTGAACTTTTTTTTTTTTTTTTTTTTAGACTGCAGGAATCGGGTAGCACGACCCCCTATAAACTGCAGTGCGCCTGGTAAACTTTTTAACGTGACTGGCGGCGCTGGCGCGACACGCCCTCCGGTACCACGGGACGGGGGAGACTAGAACTCGTGACCAGCCGAGCCGCAACGGAATTACTTAGCCAACCGAGCTAGGGCCCCCGCCCGAAATCATTGAACTTTTCAATGTAGTGGAAAAAATTGGTTTCAATGAGTTTTTGATGATTTTTAATGAAAAAATTGTTGCGAGTTTTTCTAAAACATGGTGACAAGTTTTTCAGCGAGTTATTGCTAGTTTTGCTTGTAGAGTTCTGCAACTATGATTTGATTAGAGCATTGACACTACTTGCCATGAACTAGATCTTTTGCAGGTTTTGATTGTAAATGTACTTAAATTTTCATTTTAGAGCCTAGAGATCCTAGGGCTTAGTCTATGTAAGTGTGCTACTCTTTGAATATTGTATGATAATATTACTATGGCATATCAGTTCAAGATCATAAACCTTCATAATCTATAAACTTTGTTAAGGAATAGCTTATGAAAGAAACAATTATATAGTCAATTTTGAAATTGATATTTTGGGTCATATTACTTCTCATTATCAGGATGAATTTATTAGATTGAAAATTTGATCTTCTTATATAGATAGCTCGTTGCGAGCACATGAGGTACGGAAGACCTTTTCCAAAGAAGAAATTATTTAGCTAAATAGGCATTGCAATTTTCATATTTTCTCACATTTTTGTCTTGAACTGCCATGTTGATGGCTCATCACTTCTTGACAAGCAATGGCCTCCATTGTGAAAAGTTATTGGACCAAATTTGGAAATTACCTCTCTATTTGATTATTGGTTGAACCACTTGTCCTAGTGGATGAGTTGGCCTACTTTCACAACTTGATAGAGTAGTATCATGTTGTTTAAGTTTCCCTTAGTCTTTGTCTCCACTATTTGATCTATTGTTATATGAGTAGCACAATTAGGGTTCAACTTTGCGAGTTGAGTGTTTTTCTGCATCTTAAGTGTCAAATAGTGGTGGGGAATATGGTAGAAGAAAGTCTACATTGAAGTCAGGGTGCAATCTGAGGTAGGGTGGAACATTGCTTGAAGAGTTAAAGACATTTCGTACCACATCTGATGGTGTACATCACAAATCTAAGAGGTCTAAGTTTCCTATTTGGCCTGTTTAGTTTTTGTTGTAAATGCAATCGCACCTTGACGTGTGATGCTATTTGTATTTAGCATTTGTCTTTTGTAGATTACCATGTACATGTTGCTGAATATGTCAAATCCATTCAAAAAATTCTCTTGCTTTATTTTGATTTCTTTTGCACATGGAGAGAGTTTTCCATAGAGGCTAAAGGCATAGCTATGCTGATTGGGGACAATGGTTGGAATGTGAGACATACTTGAAAGGGGATGTTTCCCATCAAGCTATGTAATGTACCCTTTTTCAAACTAAATTGAATTAGAGGATCTGAAACCTATTTTTATTCCCCGTAGGTTGACGGAAGGATTTAAAGGGAAATAATATAATAATAATTTATTAAGTTGTCTAAAAGGTACCTTAAGTTATAACTTTGGAAAAATGATAATTTATTATTATTATTAAATGGGGCACGAATTAAAATTATAAAGTGGAAAAATGATGAATATTCAATGAAAAGAAATATTAACTACCTACAAGGTAATTAATAACTATAAAAGGGAAAAAAGATGAATATTCAAATAATATTTTTTAATTACTTTTAGGGTTGGATGGGAAAAAGATTAAAATAACAGAAGTTGGGAAAAGGGATTCATTCTATCATTAGCAATTTCCAAAAACCCTCGGTGCAGAGCTTTGGTTCAACATCTTTCTTGAGGAAGAAAACCCTCTTGGATTATTAGGAGTTGGAGGATGAAAATCTTCTGATTCTCTTTGTTGGCTTTATTCAGAGGTCAAAATTTGATCTTATAGGAATTCCAGGTTATCACAGATCTTATATCGATTAGAAAATCCAAAAATATTTTTATTATTTGTAGGTATTTCTATTATGGAATAAATTCGGGATTATATTTATTGACTGGATACATTACCTAGCCATACCTGCAGTAATAGTCTTTTAAGAAAAATGGAATCGTAGGTACAAAAACGTTGATTGTGTTTTAAGCCCAACTGCATAGTTTGGGGAAATCATGGGTCCCTCCAAAGGTAGGGCCTCCAATTTGCAATACAAATTAAAGTTTGTTTTTAAAAGGAAAAGTTTGATTGCCAACTCCTTAGCAGGTCATTCCTCAAAACTGGCCTCTAGCTATTAAATTAAAACCCAGCGCAACATTCTGAGTAATCCATTAAAAATAAGGGATCACATCTTTGAAAGGAGGTTAACAGGCAGGTGGAAGGATTAGGTGCTGAGGAATAAAAGATGCTCTGTAAACTTTACACTTAGACAAAGCACTATTGAAGATTCCATAGAGGATTAAAGGTTATAAACTAATAAGATGCACGTGGGAGCCCAAACCTAACCGCTTATCTGAATGCTGTTCAAAATTTAAAAAAAAAAGAGTCGTGGTCAAGGAAGGTGATTGCCTATTTTATGTGGAAGGCAAAAAGGTCAACGACTACTTTTATTATGTTATTTATTCATTGAATTTAATCCAATCTTATTATGGCAATAATATATTGTGAGCATTTTTTTAAATTATAAATATACAATAAATCAATCTAGACAATATTGGTCTATTTCAATTTTGGAAATTGGAAAAAAAGAATAGTTTGAAAACAAATAAATATATCCCAGCAAAATTGTCAAAAAAATTTAGGAATATTTTAGTAGTATCAGAGCCAATTTCTTGCTAGTTGTGGGGGTATATTTTTTGTAAAAATTTTCAGAGCCGACTTCATGCATGAAAATAACAAGGAAATAAGATATTACTAGAGGGAAAGGAGAAGGGATCTGAATCAACCTAAAATTATTGCAGAATAGTAGGGCATGAAAGTTCTTAGGAAAGACAAGGAAGCAATGGGTCACAACATGGATGCAGATGATGTTTGATTCGAGAGGCTCATTTAGGGATAGGAATGAATGGATGATATGATGCCACAATTGGTCTCTACGTTGAGGAATAACAACATATTAAGAATGCACAATGGTGAAGGCAGCTCAACAGGGTCAAACATTCACCAAAATTCTCAAAGGACAATTGTTGGTTTTGTTGCGAGCTTTTTCCAACCTAACTTTATTCACAGGGAAGAAGTCATTGTGAACCAAAGATCTAGACATACATAGAAGATGGCATAGTGGCCAGTTATGAGGAGTATAGATTCCTACCAGCTGAAATTAAGGAGGTAAAATCACTCACAAATTTTATGAGCTTGAAGAAGATAGGGGTGGTGAGAGAATTGAACAAAGGTAACAAACAAATCCAAGGGATCTCCAACATGTATTGGGGAAATTGGCACTTCCCGCATTTGACGGATCTGATAAGTGCACATCACGCTCCTGGATACAAAAATTGGACACATTTTTATCATTGAGACCTATGATGGAGGATGAAGCCATCAAATTTACCACCCTTCTGCTCAAAGGTGTAGCACATGAGTGGTGGTACCATAGGTTGATCACTTAGGGGTACAATCATATACATACTTATGTTGACTTCATTGATAGTTTGATTGAGAGATTTGATAGAGTTGATCTGAAAATTCACTTTTATGAATTAGGTCAACTTAGACAAACACACATAGTTGATTCATATGTGGCTGATTTCTTGAGACTTTCAGTAATGGTGCTTGATGTTTCAATAATGAGGCTTGTGGTATTGTTTATTGAAGGCTTAACTAAACCTCTTAGAGGCTTAGTAAAGGCTTTCAACCCTACTTTATAGGAATCTATTAAGAAGGCCTTGGCTCTTGAAGCTTTAGCTAATAGAGGTAGATTTCGGCCTACTAGACAATAGAGATCAACACCCCATGGGCATTCCAAATCAGCCTCTTATGGACAGCCAAAAACCTCTATTTTTGGGCAGCAAAAGAAACCATTTTAGAAAAGTTACCAAAACAAAGAGTTGCCTAAAACTACTAAGGAAATGGAATAAAGAAACGAACTCCAAAGGAAGAAACTTTGCTTCTCATGCAAAGAGCATTGGGAACCAGAACATGGGGGTCTTCAGAAAGGACGAGTACATTACATAAAGGTAATTTTTGAGGACGAGGAGGAGGCAGAAAAACCAAAGGCAGTAATAGAGGAGGAAGAAGCAGAGGCATAAGTACCCGAAGGAGAAAAGACTACTAGTAGCACTTTCAGGTGCACCCAAGTACCATCCATTCAAAGTTCATGGAGTGTCGAAGGGACAAAAGGTGACAACATTGATTGATAGTGGAGAAACCCACAATTTTATTGATGAGAGTTTGGTAAAATAGAGTAGACTACCCACAAAAGAATTCTAGGGATTTAATGTTACTGTGTGAAATATCCCCCTTACTTTTTTCCAATTTTTACACTAGCATTTTCACCCATTAACGTTAGAATTATGAAAGATAACAATATTGAAATTCAACCCTTCACTTTTTGATCACCCAAATTCCAGTGTGGGCAAGGTGAGAGCATCTAGTGGAAAGGGGATCTCGTTAACAATACTAAAAATTGGAAAATACAATGTGTTGACGGCTCATCCAACCAACTAGGAAAATGAAAGTACTTAGGTGGCGAGGCCAACCTCTTCCACTTTTTAGCGGGCTACAATGAAAAGTAAAGTACTGGAAAGTAAATGTCTAGGTGGCAAGCTGACCTCTTCCACTTTTCAGTGGGCTACAATGGAAAGTAAAGTACTGGAAAGTAAATGTCTAGGTGGCAAGTTGACCTCTTCCACTTTTCAGCGGGTATAACAAAAAGCCAAGTACATGAAAGGAAATGTCTAGGCGGCAAGCCAACCTCTTCCACTTTTCAACGGGTAGAACTGAAATGTAAAGTGCATAAATACAAAGAAGACTAATCAGTACTATTGATTCTATGTTACAATATGAAGCTTCAACTGCACTACAATGAGATATACATATCCAATGATCACCAAATTGTTAGGCAACAATCTGCAAGCAAGTACAAAATATCTAACATGAGAAATATAGCAAAATGGAGGGAAATACCAGGTCTGATATTAAAATGCAGCGAACAAAAAATCAGACCAGCAAGCTTAGAAATCACTTAGATGTTCATAACTTCATCAAATCACCTCCGATCAACCTCAAACCGGAAGTCATTGATGCCTGGGAGTTGGGTGACCAAGAACAAATTGATAGACATCTCCAAATAGCTCCATATGATTTAGCACATTTCCCAATGCAAACCTTGAAATGGTATGACCTCCTTGAACTGGGCAACCTAGCCTTAAAAATCAGAAACTTCACCGAAAATTATGAAACTTTGGGCAACGGGCCACCCAAGACAGGTGAATACATAGAGTTAGTATCCAGAATGATAAAAAAATCGCTCAAAGGGTTATGACCAAAAACGTGCTTCAGCCAAGCACCAACCAGCAACTCCAAAATGATGAAAACACACCAAAATGAACTGAAACTGAAAGGCAACTAGTTACCACACCAAAATCAGAAAACATTATATGAATCCATCTCCAATAAGCTTTGTTTGCAACCTTTGAATGAAGAAGCAATCTCAGTTTAGCTAGGTACTATCTCTCAAGTATGAAACTAAAGAAGGCTAGGAGGTATGCATTCCTTGAAGCAAGGGTTCTGCAACAATTTTGGCAACACTTAGTTATGATAAGCAATGGATGATCAAATGTGAAGACAAGGCCCTGTATATATAGCACTCAAACCCTGAATTTTGAATCTCCCAAAAGGGATGGCCAAGTTGAAGAAATATAATAATATAAAATTGTTGGCGTTTAAATTCGCACCTCTGGAATGCGGATTTGAAAACGGACAGCTATGCACAAATGAACTGCTCTTCAAATTAGGAGGGGAAGCTCCCTCTTGCTGATGGTGTTTGAAAGAAAGTAAACTAAAACTAAGTTGCTTATCTTTTTGATCAGCTTAGAGCACAAGGTTTTTTAAACACAAACGCCGCAGCTGAGATTTTCTGATAAGAAGTTCAACTACGACTAACTTAAACTAAAGACGTTCCTATCCTCTCAAGTAATAGCAGAGCAAGAGAAGTTAGAAATTAACAAGGTAGATTTTCTGACAAAAATACTTCAATAATCTCTCTTTCAACGAACACCTACACACTTCACTGCAAGCTGAAATAAAGATCATAAAAGTAGAACATAGATAACGGAAATCTGAGATTTTGGACCAAGGCAAAAGAGGCTCATGATTTTATTACTCAAATCTCTAAAACAAAGCTCACTTCTAACATGACTTGAACAAGAAATTGCAGCTAAGGAGGCTTGCAAACTTATTCTTAACACAATAGAAAACAACAATCTCACTAACTCCTTGTTGGCTAAAGAGGCTCAACAATTTGCTTATCACAACACAAATGAACAATACTTGAGCAACAAATAGAAGGCACAATAGGCTCAGGTTTTGTTCTCACTAGCACGGTTGAAACTAAGTGGAACTGAAACTGAATAACAATTTGCTGCAATTCAGGCTCGCAATTTGCTATGACAATAACCGTTAAAAGAAACTAATGAGCAAAGACTCTTATTTATAGAGAAGCAGAGGAGTAGAGAACCCTAAAATCTCCTTGCTTTCACAATCTAGGGCTTGCTTTCGGCAAGCAAGCTTTATTACTAAATCTAGAAAAATAAAACCCTAAAAGCAGAAAAAGCGGGAAACGCCAACTATTACATCTTATCTTCTTTCTATCCTCAAAGAATGGATAAGGATTATTCCAAGAATAGAAAGAAAGCGGGAAAGAAAGCTGCTTTAAAGCTCGATCACATCCGCTAGAAAGTTAGAGATTGTGTCGGTTCGGTGCATCTATGCCATCAACAGCAAAACACCGCTTTTCAAGAATATCTTCAGCATCTGCAATAGATCTCGGAAATCTTCAACCTCATTGGCCGCTTTATGAACTTTTGACATCATAAATATGGCCTATCCTTCCCAACTGGACTTTAACTGTGAACAACGGAACTGATTTTGCACCTCCTCAAGCCCGACATTCTTGGGCAATGTTTTATGTTTTTCTTTCATCCATCTCTGTGCAATCTTCTTGCTATATTTATCTTTATGCATATTCCACATCCTTTCGCATTCATCCCTTGAAAGAGTTACGCTTTCAGGCCACGGGGGAATGGAAAAACACCTTTCGACCATATCAGGCTTTAGACTGCAAATCAATCTACCGTCTGCTGATTGGATCTCCCTAGTAGCCGGGTTGTAATGCTTAATGCAAGCGATTACGAACTCAAGGCTCTGAACTGATATAGGAATTGATGCTGCTGCGAGGAGTCCAGAATGTCCAAGGTTCTTGATTGAAGTGTTGCCTGCTCTCTCCAAGGCATGTAGATCGAACACCGGCTTGACATGATGCAAGTCTGTCTCAGCTGTTTTGATATAATTGTGAAAGAGAGCTGATTCGGACTTGAAAACATTAGGAGTGTATTCCATTTCAGAAAACTCGAAGAATGACTCTAAACTCGCCTTGGTTCAGACAAGTCTTGAACAATTTCTATTTTTAGAATGCTGATTTTTTGTGTTCCAACGAACAAATTTTTGAGAAATTTTTCTGAGATATGGGTTTTGTTCAGAATATCGATACAAGACAACCCAGATCGTCCGTTTTTGAAAATTTTGAATTTTGCTTTGAAAAAGCAGCAAACCCTAATTTCTTCAATTTTTCTCGAAAAAAGCTGGCATCTGGGTTTTGTTCAGAATGTGATTAGAAATGAACCCAGTTGATTGGATTTGCAAAACCCTGACGTTTGATCGAAAAAGCAGCCAACCCTAGATTTTGAACTTTCTTGAAAAAAGCTGCGATATGGGTTTTCTTCAGAAGACTGATTGGAAAGGACCCAGATGGTTGAAATTTGAATGCATTGAGGTTTTCACTGACATGCAAGATAAAAGTACTTGCTGCAACTTGATGAAGTTCTTGAAAAATTCTTCAGAAGATTGAGGCAAAAAGACCCAGATGACTGAAAAAATGGAAAGCCTTGGCCTTCTACTTGAAAAATTTGATCTTCTAGAACAAGAAGAATGAAAAAGCAAGGGTTTATGCTTGCTGGTCTGAAAAATCTGATGTAAAACCAACAACTATGGATTCTTGAATCACAAAAATTCTTCAAACTTGCTGCTCCAACTTTCTCCTCTGAAGGCTACCTGCAAAAATAATGAAAAATATATTGAAAAGTGTTAAATAGACTTAGGGTTTGATTTAGGTTTTGCTTTCTTTTTTTTTGCTTTTATTTTCAAAACCCTAAATCTCAGTCTCTTTGAACTTGGACGCCATTTTTCTCTTGTAATTTTGAAAATTTTGAAAATTCTTGAAATTTCTTTAAGGCATGAAACTTTGGGCGCCTTTCTTCAACAGGGGCGCCCACTTCTTCCAGTGTTAGTCAAAATTTTAACCTTTTCAACTTTCCTTCATTTTGACATGCTACTTCGCCTCTGTTTGACAGATTAACCCGACAGGCGAGCTGAATGGTTCACGGCGGAGCCTGACTGATTCTGAGAAAGAAGTTCTGGAGGCACCTCCGGCGAAAGACTTCATTTCGACCTCCGAATTCATGGGAGCCTTTTCCTTCCAGGGGCGCCCATTTCTCCCACAGAGAGCCATTTTCATGATTTCCAAGTTCTTCCTTCTCCCTTTGATCTTCTGATGAATCTTCGATTCCGAGAGCTATGTAGATCCGATTGACTATCTGAATATTTCGTTGGATAGCCAGACTGATTTTGGTGAGGCATTCTTGGATGCTACTTCTGCAAAATCCATCATTATGAGCTTCAAAAGTTTGGGCGCCCTTCTTCAACTAGGGCGCCCATTTTTCTAGACTTAGAAAATTTTCAATTTTGTTCATGTCTTTCACTCCTACAGGTGATCTTTGTTGAATTCGGAGTTTCGGGCATCGGATTGATGGATGTTTGGGCTCGTTGCGAAGCTGAGAAGATTTCAGGAGGGGTCTTCTGGAAACAACTCTGCCAAAAAGTAGATTTCAGGTCCTCAAAAGCTTGGGCGCCCCTGGCAAGCTGGGGCGCCTAGTTTCACCAGAGTTAGTTTATTTTTCACATTTTTCACCTTTGCTTTCGGATTTCTCTTTTCAACTCTCATCGGACCCTCTGTTCAGCTCTTTGAATCTGATGACTGCGAGCTCCGTTTGTCGTGCTGGATAGCTCACTAGAAAACCTGTTGCATTCTGAAGACATCTCGTTATAACTTTGACTGCAAATTCATCTGTTTGAACCCTTGAAAAGTTGGGCGCCCTTCTTCACCTAGAGCGCCCAATTTCTCCAGACTTAGAAAATTTTTCTTTAATCTTCTTCTTCGAGTTTCAGATCTTCATTCTATATCTTCCACTTTGACTCGAATTTGCCGGAGACTGGATTGTCAGATGCTCTGACGGGGATATCCATCGCGAAGCTGACTAAATACTGAGCAACTTCCATTGGAGGTCCAAACCCTAATTCACTCATCTGGTGACCTAAAAAGATGGGCGCCTTTCTTCAACAGGGGCGCCTAAACTCAGCAGAGTTAGAAAATCTTCATGACTTTTCAATTTTCTTTCTTGTTCTTCGTGCATGTTCATCGTTTCACCTTCCGCTGAAAGTTTGAATGCTAAAACTGACGCCTGGCAGCCGAATGATCTCCATTGATGATCTCGAAGCTCTCGATATGCTTCTGAAAAGCGGAATAGACCCAGTAGGGCAAAACTGATTATTTTAAGATTCTGACTGCACCAACCTGATATGGACGCATTTTGAGCCAATCAAAATCAGTTCGGACCCTGTTGGACCAACTTTCTATTTTTAGAAAATTTTGCCAGTATCCGTTTCGAGAGAAACCCAGAAAAACCCAGAAAACGTTACTAATTTTAGAAAATTTCTAAAAATAGCAGTTTTCCTAAAATTTAGGGATGAAAAACTGAGATCTTGGTTTTGTAGATTTAGCTGCTCTTAGCAGACCCAGATCATCAGATTTTGAAAATTTAGCGTTTTAACCTCTCATGCAAGACATGCACACCCAAATTTTGACCTTTTTGACTGATTTGACAAGACTTTTACTCATTTCTTCAAAATATCTAAGTGTAACAAAAATTTTAATTTTGGGGTACAACAAAAATAAAGCTCACGCCTTGAGAAATGTGGCGTCCATTTTTCCTTAGCAAATATTATCACTTAAAACATTTTAATCATCAAATGAGGCATCCACCTTTTAAACATAACTTAAAGTCATTATGCCTAGACATGGGGTCCAAAATCAATATTAAAAATTTAAAACATAATATGACTTAAGTTATTAAACTTGCCAAAATAGGTTCCAAGAATGCTAGAGACCAAACTGCCAATTTTACTGAACTGCTGAATTGCTGCCAAAAAAAGAAAGGTGGTATTATGAGAATATGTATAGACTACTGTCATTGAATAAGAAGACTCATTAGAAACAGGTACCCAATACCTATGATCAATGAACTACATGGAGCAGTTTATTTTTCAAAATTTGACTTGAGATCTGGTTATCACCTAATCAAGGTAAGAGATGAAGATTGACTTGACATCTCTCTATTTATAGCAGATTATCCTCTTTTACATGCTAGTTGATTGTTTGTTCATAGGTGAGTTTTGGATTTTGTGCCCTAGGCCTAGTATTGACAAGGTTAGGGCTTGGGCCTGTTGATGTGATTTTCATGACCGCACCAACACAGAATAAAGTCGCCAACGGCTACCCTATTCTCTCTTGATCAAAGTATCCAGCACGCTAAGATTGTGAGAGAGTTTGTGCATTCAACTCCAAGGTTCCTTCAATGCGAATAGTCTCAGTTGGCTCGATGTGATTTGTTGGTATTTCAAGGGGACTTACGGAATTGTTCAACAACAGAGGAAGGGGTTTTCACAATTCGACAGATTTATCAATGAAACACGGGTTTCCTATTCTAACCAGAAAGTATTGAATTTAAAGTGGTTGCAGGGTTTTGAGAGTCTAAATCTATTCTAAGTGCGGGATATAGAGCTCAACTTCAACAAACTTCAACTGGACTTCGCATTGCCTCGCATCAAACAACTTCCGCGAAGTCGGTGCAATCTTTGGGGGAGGTGACTAAAGATATTCAAACCACCATTTGACATGAAGATACCATCATTCAAACTATGATTGAAGTTAGGTCCACAATGTTTCTAGTTGACCACACAAGACGAACACATCGTTAGTGAGCTTGCTAGTGGTATGGATAAGCGAAAATTTCTTAGATCAAACACCACATTCCATTATTGTTATCTACATGCATGAAATGAAAGTTACTCTACTTCAAACTACTATTTGAATTAGAAGGACGAAGAAACCTTGCTAGCTACTCACAACAAAAGACGAAATTCACCATCAATGAAAATTCTTTTTATTGAGAGAGTGTTCACAACAATTTCTTACAAAGTTTTTAAAGGAAAAAATTTCCTTCTTTTTCAAACTACTTTATCAATCTACGCGATGCTACTTCTAAGTTGTCCCTCTATCTTCCTATCTCTACTCTAATCTCTACTGTCTAATGAGGTACAAATGAGGGGGGATGCCCCCTTTTATAGCTGGCCAAGTCCAATGGACGGCTCAAATTGAGCCACATAAACCCTAACCCTAAAAACTGCCACCAAGAGGAGGGGTAATAAATGAACAATTAATGTCCACCATCCTCTAGAAGATTCCTGTCTGGAAACGCATTCACATTGTTCTTATTCTTCTTCTCAACTACAAATTCGATGAGTCTGATCATCATGGCTTCAACTTCTTGGATTGACATGGCGAGCACGTTCAGCTGTTTTGAGGATGATCTTCCTCCTTGATGTCGTTCTTCATCTTTGAAATACTTGATGGTGACCACTAACACTTGGGTTCCCATCTTTCCCCTCCATCCTGAGCTTGGAAGGATTCTCTCGTCTTGAACTCGAACATTTCTTCTTTGCCACTTGAGTTGGGCACATACTTGCTCCATTATGCCTTGGCCTCGGTGTTCACCTTGCAAAACAAGCAAGGAGAAGAGCATCAAAACACTTCAAAATATAAATTCACTTCACTCACCTGATTTTCATGCTTTGACTCGCAAGGTCTGAGTGATCTTTGGATCTGATGGGGTTCATCACTTTTCCTCTAGCCAACTTTGCTTTCTTCATGATTTTTCAACATTTGTAGGCTGGGGCATATAACACCCGTGCATCATATTTCAATGCCTTAGACAAATTTCATCTTCCTCAAGGGCGTATTTAAGAGATGCATTTTCACTCTCATCATATCTTCATTTTTTTCTCTGGGCGCATCTGAGGACCTGAGCTTCCATTTTCATTTCACTGGCTGAGGCGTTCACTCTGATATTTCATCCAACACTGGCTCGAGAAAACTATCTTCATGAAGAATTTGAGCAAATTCACCTAGGTAGTCAAAATCAAATTCACTATCCAAGGCGTTTTATCTTCAAAAACATCATTTATTCCTTCTTGCCTTAGAACATTTTTAAATTTTCACTTAGGGAATTTCATTATTCAAGTGCTTATCAAAATCTTCATCCCGAAATCCTTGGCGAGCTGTGGAAGACTTTGAAATCCATTCCTTGTCGAAGATGTCCGATACCCAAAAGAAATTCCCTTCAAAAAGCATCGAATTCATGTGTCTACAAATGAAGGGGTAAATATAATTTTTGAATTTTTAACCTTAGAAAAATATTTCTCAACCAAATTTAATCTCATCCTTCATATCTGGGCATATTTCTTGCACTGTCTTAACAATCTTCATCAACTTTGTGAAGCTGGAGTATTTTGACTCATCCTTGCCAATTTTATCCATGCCTTAACAAATTTCATCATCCCCTGTCAAGCTTAGGCGTATTTCTCTAGAGGTGAAATTTCAACACTTAGAAATTTTTTAACATTTTTTATGAGCATGGGCGCATATAGGGTGGGTCTAGAAGGAATTTTGAACACTTAGCATTTTATTCATCACCATCTCTTTCCAAGGGCGCATATGACCTCCTCTACTTTCATTTTGTGATACTTAGAAGAATTTTCAATCAACTCCTTGAGGTGGGCGCATTTGGGTATAGGAGCTTTAAGTTTACCACACTTAGAAAAATCTCAAACTCCATCTCCAAGTGAAAGCGCATATACTTTGAGTTTATTTGCCTTAGAAAATTCTCCACACTTCCTCTTGAGTTAAGGCGCATATAGGATAGTGAGCTTTCAACTTTCCACACTTAGAATATTTTTCAAGTGTCCCTCTTTACCTTGGGCGCATTTTGACCTAGGCAAGCTTCTAGTTTCATTGCCTTAGAAGAATTTTCAAGTTCCACTTAATCTTGGGCGCATATGGAATAGGGAGCTCCAAATTTCAATTACTTAGAATATTTTCGCCATGTTCTCCATGCAAGTTCAGGTGCATTTGGCATGGGTAGCTTCTAATCTTGATGCCTTAGACAAATTTTTACCCTCCAGCTTGTTCTTGAGCGCATTTACCTAGGCAAGCTTCAAATTTAAATGCCTTAGAAACTTCTCAAGTCTCTTCCAACCATCCAAGGCGCATATTCATGGGTGAGCTACAAATTTTCAACACTTAACAAAATTTCTTGGTGCCATCATGCAAGTTGGGCACATTTTACTAGTGGAGCTTCCATTTTGCATACTTAGAAACTTTTTCATGTCCCTTCACAAGCTTGGGCGCATTTTGATGGGTCTAGAGGAATTTTCATGCCTTAGCTTATTTTCCATCACCTCCTTTCTCCTTGAGGGTGCATTTTGGGGGTGGAGGATTTAACTCCAGACTTAGATTTATTTTTCATTTGCCAGCTTCTCCTTGGGCGCATTTAGGGGGTCCTGTAGGTTTATCAAACACTTAGATTTTTTTTTTTTAACTGCCAGCTCATTTCTCCTTGAGGGCGCATTTCAAGGGTGGAGGTGGATTTAAACTCAACGCCTTTGACTTATGTCTTGACCTTGCTTCCAAGATGGGCACATTTCACATGTTGAAGAGGACTTAACTTTATTCCAACGCCTTTGCCACCATCTACTTTGCATGGGCGCATTTAGGAGTCAAGCTAGACTTATCTCATACACTTAGAATTTTTTTATTAACCTCTGCTAGTCATTTCCTTGAGGGTGCATTTGAGGGGTGGTGGTGGACTTAAGTCTTATACTTAGAAACTTTTTTTCACTTCTTCCTTAAGGTGGGCACATTTTGCATGTGGAGCAAGATAAACTTCCAGACTTAAAATTTTTTTCTTCCACCACCTTGAGGGCGCATTTGGCTTGAAGGAGGAAGTTTTCAGACTTGGAAAATTTTATCAACTACCAGCTGACCTTGGGCGCATTTGAGGGTAGGAGGTGGATTTATCTCCAAACTTAGGCATTTTCTCCTTGTCTTCGCCAGCTTCTCCATACCTTACTATATATAGTAAGTCCTTTGATTTTCACATCTCTGAAGCTTGAATTGATTTGAAATTTTAACCACAGGATCCTCATGACCTAGTTAGTTTGTTCACACTGCCATCCCGAGCTGACTTGCTATTTATAGCACGTTTCTAAAGGTGGTTTACTATTTATAGCAACTGCCTGTTTCTGAGACTTCCCCAGCTCTGTTTGACTTGAAATTTGAATGTTGTGACCCTCATCGGTAGACTTGCCCATTCACACTGGCGCCTGCTGTTGATTTACTATTTTTAGCCTATTTCTAGAATGCCTTACTATAAACAGTAAGTGCTCAGATTGCCTTCAAATTTTACCAGTGGATAGCTTGAATGATACTGATCGCAGTGGGATACACCGGTTTTCTAAAATTCTGGCATTTTACCCCTCATTTTGGGTCCCGAAGCTAGAAACCCTAATTTGACTTGCATGCATATCAAATGACCTTCGTTTGGCCTCGTTTCTATTGCACTTTGCCCTATTTGTGATCTTGATGCATTGGGCAACTACTGGAATAGACTTGCTAAAAATAGTAAGTCTCTGAAAACTGATCATCTCGCTTTGCATGTCACATCACTTCGTAGCTTTTGAAAAACCCATAAAGAATCACTCGACCTGCGCTGAAAACTCCAACATGCAAACCCTAGAAATAGCCTCTGAAGGCTGAATTTTGAAAATCATCATCTCATTTTGCATGTTATATTAGCGCGTAGGGTTCTGAAAACCCAAAAAGAATCTCCAGACATGCATTGAAGAACTTTGCATATAAGCCCTAAAATCTACACCTGAAGCTGAACCTGCTAAAAATAGACAGTTGTTCGTTTCAACTCAAAATTTGCGGACGAGCAGCCTGACATGTTTTGGATGTAGTGTATTGATCGAAACTTCAAAAGTGCTGAAAGAACGCCCTAAATTGTACACTTACTAAAAATAGTAAGTTGTCGGAATTTGATGAAATTTAGCTGAGAACTTGCTAGAAGCACATTGACTGCAACGTGAAGCTCAGATTTCAATTTACCCACTTCACTTGAATTTAAACCAAAAAAACTAAGCCAAAAGACCTGAACAAAGCAAAAATTAGGGGATCCCCATTTGCAATGGGGCGATGTGTGAAAAAGGTCACAACAGGACCCTTAAAAAGTGGTGGACCCGAGGCCAATTGGATATAGCAGCAGCCTAAGGGTTTTTTTTTCCTGGGAAGATCTATGTAACATCTTGGCTGGAGGTCCCTAGTTTTTTGGCATGTCAACCTTGGCTTTGAAAGGATGGGATATTGGCTTTGATCCATCCAATAGCTCTTCCAATTTTGCCCCAATATGGGTGAGATTACTTGGTCTTCCCCTTGGAATTTTGTGATGAGGTGTTTAAAGGGATCACAAATACTTTTGGACAACTCTTAACTATTGATCCTATGACTATATCGAGGAGCAAATTGGTCTTTGCAAGGATATGTGTGTATTGATCAGTCGACCAATTTGTCATCTTAGATCTCTATTAAGTCCAAGTTGGGGATTTGGAAACAACCTGTAGAGTTTGAATCGTTTCCCTTTGATTGCTTCATTTGCAAAAAGTTGAGCCATTGGACAAAAAAATGTCCATCCTTGAATAATAGAAGGATGACTACTATTTGGAAAAAAAAGGAGTCTGAGGTGTCCGAAAGGATGAAGGCTATGTAGCCCTCTGACAAGAGTTCTAATCATATCGAAGATGCCCAAAGGGGGGAACGAGAAGCCTTCTTTTGTCCCCTTATACAACTTAAGCTCTCAAAAGATCAAAACTAGATGTAGTGTGAAATGATGGAAGGGGAAAGGAAATAAAGTTTAGGGTTGAAGGAAGGAGGCTTTCTAGAGAAGCAAAGTGAGCTCCCTTTGTAGAGGTTGTTTTTTAGTATTGAGCAGGAAAATATTGCTACACTCTTAAGGAATATTACACCTCAAACCATTGAAGAGTTGGAAGCTTCCCAATTCCACAAGGGAGTGATCTATTGCTTTGCTAAGGACAAACATGATCATTTGTTGAGGTTTTGGAATGCGAGAAAGATATGAAAGTGAATGAGTGTCCTAAGACTATGGCTTCTCAAGGATAGGAGCCATTAAGAATGATTGCCCATAGGCAGTAGGGAAGGGAAAAAATAATATGATGGTTTCCGCTCCCTTAGAGGGGAAAAGTAAGGAACCCCAATCTAGAATGAATACAAGGAACATAAGAAATGCTAATTGTGGGTCAAATCCTAGACATATGAGAAAATTAACATCGAAAGAGGTTAGGGATAGAGACATCGAAAAGGAAATAGCTAATGGTTTGCAACAAACTATCATGAATATGTTCTTGAAGAGAACACCCACTTTCAAGAAATGAAAATCATTTCTTGGAGTGTCAAAGGTCGTAATAATCCTCATAAAAAAGACCTCCTAGCAAATTTGGTTTGAGAGCACAAATTAAACATCTTTTTGATCTAGGAATCCAAAATGCATGTGGATAAGTTAATTAAAGTGAATCCGACATGCGAGTTTCATGGAGTTAGCACTGATGGGGCCTCTGGTGGTGTTGCTACTTTCAAGAGTCCTAAAGTGGTGAATTGCTCAACTTTATTAGAGGAATTTGATTATGTTGCAACATTGCTTACTAGTATTAGAGATGATACTTGTAATGTCCCCTTCTCGAGCATGATCTTTCCAGTTGACCGTTGGCCTATTCCGGAGACCCGTAGGCTACTCAGAAGGTGAAATTAGGGTTTCATGTTTTGAAGGATGCTCTTGCTCGAGGTTGGTTGATTTACTGGCGGATTCTTTCTGGGTTTTCAGAGAGCTTCGTAGTGGTATGTTTTCTTGGCATTCTGAGCATCTTCAGGAATTTACTATTTTTAGTAAATTCTATTTCTGGCAGTGGTCCTGTTGGTTTTGGCACGGTTGGCTTTCTACTTCAGACTGATTAGTTGGCTTACTCATTTTTGGCTTCGGGGCACAATTGGAGAGATAAGTTCGAATTATTTAAATTAAGTCATGTTTTAATGTTATATTTTAACATTGACCCCCCTTGGCCTAGCTACTTCACTTTAAGTTGTTTTAAAAAGATGTTCTTTATGGGTGGGCGCTTCATTGAAAGAAATTAATTATAATTCTTATAAAGAAAAGTTTAATCCAAGCATAAATTGGACGCCAACTTCAAGGAGGAGATAAAGTGTTATTAAAAGTCAAAGTTTTGCTTGGAAAAGTGGGACGCCACCTATTGGAGGATTAGGGTTTGGTTCAAAAAAGAAGATAGGGTTTCGAGAAGGGTCATTTAGAAATTATAAAAAGAAGCCATTGGTTCTCATTTGGATTATCTCGTCTACAGGAATGTTATGTTGCCGGATTGGCTTTGGGATTGCTTCGAGGAATGTAAGCCTCTTAGCTTGGCATTGCTTCTCGCTTGAGAGATAGTGACTAGTGGTGAGGTAGTGTAGTTGAGTGATTTGTAGTTGGTTTTTTGCATTGTGGTCATTGTGTGGCTTTGTAGATCAGTTTTATGCATATTAGTGAGATTTTGGAATTGCATATTCATTACAGCAGATTGTTATTTTTATTCATAAGTCAAAAAATACAAAAAGAATCATTCTGGGCGTTGTTTAGATCTCTTTGTCTGTGAGGGGCGAACCCTTTCCTTAAGTTTCAGATTTTTTAGTGAAGCATTGAATTTTTAAAGTGAAATCGCCCCTCTTGTTGGGCCGTACCATCTGGGTTTGTCTTGGAATTTGTGCATAAAATAATTAGGAACTTTTGGGTCAGTTTTGTGTTCCAATCTTGGGCGCCATCATCCTAGAATCATATTGCATTTTGTCTCGTGAAATTTGAGTGAGTTTGGAGTGAGTTGTGAGTAAAATTGTGAGTTTTAGGGCTGTTGTTCAAGCATGTGAAAAACAGGACTGTCATAAATCAGATTGCCAAGTTGGTCTTTATAGTGGAGTTTCTGATCTAATCTTTATTATTTAGTGAAGGAAATTCAATATATTGTTGCAGCTCTATTCAACTCTTGATTCACGTTCATAGCAAGGCATTTCCTGTCATGTTGTAAGCTGAACAGTAGTACTGTCAACATTTCTCTAATCTTGCTTATTATGTTTTGTAATGAATACTTTACATTCTGAAGTTGCTTTGTAATTCTTTTATCTTCGCCATATGGTCGCCTCATTTCCATACTGGATTGAGTAGCACATACTTGGTGTTGAGTTTGCTTTCAACACTTGTAGTGGTAGAAGATCCTCTGACCATATGATCGTCCTTTGCGGACACATTCTTGGTTAGAGTTACCTTTCAGCACGCTTGAGATCCTCTGACCATATGCTCGTTGTTCGCGGACTCATTCTTGGTTAGAGTTACCTTCAGTTGCATTTTGTTTAAGGCACTGACGATCCTCTTGCCATATGACAGCCTCTCTCTTGTTGAAATTGAGTGCGCATTCTTGGCAACGAGTTATTTGTAATCTGCTGGTTTGAATTATCTAACCCTAACGGGTGCTCTCTGCATTGTTGTGTACTTGGTAAAAATTGAAAAAATTGGCTCAGAATATTTCAATACTAATCGGATTCTATCCAACATAAATGAACCTAGCAATAGATGAGCTAGAAAAAGTTATGGCTTAGCCTTAAAGCCTTTAGATCTTGCCACTCTATTAGTAAATGGATCTTGATGTTGGACTTCAATACCCCTTTGATGGAAAGCGAGAAGAAGGGAGGTTCTAAGACTTATATAGAAAGCATGGAAGATTTGGTGGTTTTTATTAATGATTAGGCTCTTTTAGATCTTGATTTGCAAGGAGCAAATTTCACATAGTCTAATAGACGTATTGGTGCCTCTCTCATCTAGGTGAGACTTGATCAATCTCTAAGTTCTTGAGATTGGTTATCCTTTCATTGTTCTTTGTTTGTCTTCACTAGGATTGGTTATGATCATTATCGTATTATTTTGTATGCTGATAAATTTGGGAGGAGAAAGAGTTTTCCTTTTAGATCTGAAAAAATGTGGACATTGCATCTTGACCTAGAAAGTAAAATTTTTGAATGATGGAACATTGTGGTTAATGGTTCTGCTATATACATAATAGCTAGAAATCTTAATAATGTAAAATCCAACGTCCATAGTTGGAATAGAAAGTCTTTTGGGCACATTTTCAAGAGAAAAGAGGTGGGAGGTAAACTAGACTTAATACAAAAGGATATACAAAATGTGGGTCTAGTGCCTTCCCTTTTATCTCAAGAGAATGACCTCTTCTTTGAGCTTCATTCTATTATCTCCAAGGAAGAGAAGTTTTGAAGACAAAGATCCAAGGTAGCAAGGAAAAGTTAATTTTGTATTTTGTATATTTTAAAAAATAAATTTATTATTTATGTCTTCAATATTTAAATAAAAAAATAGGCTAATGAAACAAATAACAAATCCTAGCTATTTTTAATCTCTTTTTATTAACAAAATGTAGCTTTTTTTTTCTATTTTATAATTGCAAACCCTAATTGTTTTTAATTTTTTGTTTTGTTTTTTTAATCTTAATTTAACTAGAAATTGTAAATGTTAATATATTTTTAATTTATTTTTATTATAGTGTACTTTATATTTATTGATTGTTTCAATGTTGACTATAGTCAGAAAGAACCCTTGTTTGAAACATACCATCTCTGGGTCAAAGAAAGGGGAGGTAATTTGTATACATTGCATGACAAAAATGCTCGGGGAAAGCATTAACCATTTGAAATATCATCTTGCACAAAAACCATGTTAAGATGCTAAAGTGTGCACAAAAGCATTTCCTAAAGTTGTTTGTCAATTAGAGATTTTTGAGCAACAAAAAGAACTAGAAAAGAGTCAAAGAGAAGAGATGGTAGTCATTCATGGAGACTCTTTTTTGATTCCTCTATTTCATGGATCTTTGAATAGTGACAGTAGTAGTGTTGGGCCTAGAGTTCACGGTTCTAACATAGATTCATATATTATACAACACTACTCTAGGTTTCCAACCATCTCTTGATTGCACTGGTTGAAATAAGGACAAGCGTGATGGAACAAGAAGTGCAATTAGAGACATTTGGTTTTATTGTATCATTCCATCTCATGTAGCTAGGTAATTAATTATTATTTTTGTTTCAAAATATATTGTATAATTTTTTTTGTTTCATGAATTTTTTAATTTAGGGGTTTGCATAATTTAAACTCTAAATTTTATATACTTATTATGTTTATTTTATTTGCTTTAGGTCTTCTTATTTGAAAAATATGGTAGATGTCATTATTGTTTTGGGGGCAAGGTTCAAAACCCCTAGTGATGAGAAGATAAAGGGCTCCATTTTATCTCAAATGTTAGCTAATGTAAATGCCATAATTAATGAACAATCTAAGAAATGGAGGAGGAAGGATTGCACCATCATGATTGATGGTTGGACAAATAGGAGAAATAGAATATTGTTGGATTTCCTTGTTTCTTCCTCAAGCGATTGTACTTCCTAAAATCCATTTGATTTAATGATTAAAATTTTTAGTTTCTTATTGATTAACATTAGTAATTCAAATTTCGTTGTTTCTTTTTTAGGTGGCACAATTTTCCTGAAGTCCATTGATGCTTCAGGAAACACAAAAAGAGTGAACTCTTTTGTGAGGTTTTGGAGGAAGTCTTGGTTTTGCTGGATGAGGAAGATGTTGTGCAAATAGTAATAGATAATGAAACAAATTTATATTACTATAGGTAGACTTCTCATGGATAGGCACCCAACTTTATTTTGGATTCCTTATGCTACTCATTACCTTGACCTCATATTGGAGGATTTTGGCAAAATCCCATGGTTCAAAGCATGTCTAGATCATGGTAAATGCATTTGCAAATACATATATGACCATGGTAGGATCCTCAACCTAATGAGGAAGTACATAGACAAGGAGTTGGCTATTGTTAGAATAACTTGCTTTGCAACAAACTTTATTACATTGCAGTCTTTGCTTTAGTCAAAGGGTGTTTTGAGGTCCATGTTTGTTAGCGAGGAGTGGTCTACATCATCATATGCTAAGACCAATGTAGGTGTTGATGTGGCTGATTGGGTTTTGATGAGCATAGCTTTTGGTTTCCGATGAAGATTGTAAAGATAAGTTCATATTTCCATTATATTCTTGTTCATTTCTCATTCTATTTGTTTATTTTGTTTACACTATGTTAATATGTAATAAAAACTGTAGTTTATGGAGCCTTTAGTTGTTCTCCTTTGAGTTGTTGATGGGAGAAGCTCACAATGAGCTATATATATGAAGGCATGGATAGGGCCAAAGAGGCCATTAAATCCATTTATGTTGGGATCGGGTTGGGATCGGGAATATTTATTGTCCTATATGGGGCATCATTAACATAGAAGGGAAAAAAATATTTTTTAAACTTAAATTATACCCTTAATAGACTAACCTAATTACAATGTCGTACAAGTTGCCTTACATATGTTTTGCACAAAGAGATTCTTTTGTGCAAGTCTATAAATCTCAATCTCAAAAATAGTCTCCACCCTAAGATGAAGATAAGATACCATCCACTCTATCACCATGTAAATCCCATTCAAAGCCTCCTCATCAACCATAAAATCCAAGTGAAATTGAAATGCCAGATTCAAGAAATAGGTAGATGCATGTAAAGACTATATGTAAAGAAATTGTCCTATATGTTTATTTTATTTTATATTTTATATTTTATGTTTAGTTTATTAGATTTATTTATGTAGCCTATGTTCATTAGTTGTTTATTTAGTCAACTAGAACAATATCTGTTATTTTATTTTTTGATGTTTATTTATTTGTATTTTGATATTTTGTATTTTAAATATTAAAGTATAATAACAATAAATTGCCAATATATTATTATTTTATTTCCATCTTTTATATCGATATACCATTTATTTCTCATTAATATATTATAATGATTATAATATTTAGTATTTATATTTTGGTAATTACAATATTATTTATAATTATGACAATAATATTAAATGGTTAATGTTTTTTAATGTGTATTCTGTTTATCTTGTTTTTGATGCTTTATACCTCAATGCTACAATTTCGGGGGACATGATATATGATTGCTTTGGTCTTTTATCTTATAGACTGCATTGGTAATTCTTGTTTCTTTATTTGAGAATGGTTTGTAATATGAATTTCCTTTCATTTCTTGTTGCATATTCCATTTTGGTCATCATCATTCTCCACCATGTTATTATGATGTGTCTGGAAACAATATTTAGGTTTAATGTTCTGTGCCCTTGGATCCCTATATTGGTATTTTTTAGTGTTTCTCTGGTTTCTAGGACAGTGGGATAGTTGGTGTGGTGACATGGTCATGGGGATGGCAAAAAATTTCATGAATTTTAAGGTTAGCAGGGGAAGGTGTGGCTATTAAAACAACTTAAACACACTAAAATTATAGAATTTTTTAACTTAAATATGATATGCTGAATTTGCAATGACAGTTGTCCCTCTTTTAGTTTTTAAGGGGTTTTAACATTTTTTCTTAAAATTTTACCTTTTTAAGTTTTCATGCACCTAATGGAGCAGGCTGTCAAGTCTTGAAAAAGGGGATGTCCCTTACAAGTCCCCAAGTACCTGAGATGTCAAGGATGTTACTCAAACCCCTGGGGATGTGTCCCCATGGAATACTCTTATTGTCATGTTTTGTTGATAGGGTGGCTGAGGTGTGGTTTGAAATGTTGTATTGAGCTTTCCATCTTGAGGGCTATAAATATGGCTTTGTCATGATCTTTAGAGCATTTAGAATTAGCAATTCTCTAATGATGGGGTTTAAATCTACACACCTAATAATTTGATATTTTAAGGGAGGTTGGGTGAGCTTTCTGTCCCATTTTCTTTGGTTTCACCATAATGCCACCTTGCATTGCCTATTTGCTTTGATCCTAGCCATTGTCTAAGACTCTAAAGGCTTCCGAGACATTATCTTTGGTAGAGAGCATGTTGTCCATTGCATGATTTTGAATTTATCCCAAATATCAATGGGTCTATTTTTACTTTCTGTTTTGATTTGAAGGCTAATGAACTATTTCAGTCAATCTCTTATGTTGATTACTTTGATTTTACATGCACAGTCAAGACAAATTTTAAATTATTTTATGTAAAATATATACCATCTTGACATGGTATCGATTACGTAAACTATTAGTTGAATGATGTTTATACCAATATTTAAATATCCTGAGGTTGTCGGAGGGGTCCAACCACAGCTAGGAGACATTGGTTTGTTTATTTTGTTTGAGCATACAGTTGCTATGTAATTTGCATGGAATTGGGCACTCCTGGTTGCGTGTACTTGGTTATTCCACATCATAACCAACCATCCATGCACATATAAACTTACTGGGTGATAAATGAGGAGAAAAAATCATCGGATGCTCTTATTTGAGGTGTTTAGGTTAAATATTCTGATCATTTATGATGGATAGTCTTATAAAATGTCTGCACTAGAATCCAAAATAGTGAGATCCATTCGCTTAAGTGTGATTTAAGATAACTTGGATCTGTATCTTTCTAGGCTTATAGATACCAGTTATTTGCTTAGACCGAGGTGGTGTTGTCAATCAAAGAGTACCGAAAGTAATTATTTATAGGTTCAGCCTAGAAAGGATACCTGCAAACTTGATGGATAATGGCTTGGTAATGCGTTTTATTTTATTATCTTAAAAGTATGTTTATGAAAGGAGTGCCCACTTCACTAAATGTGATAATACTTGAGATCTGTATATTATTAAGATTATCTTAAATATTTGTGTCAGTGTCATTGGTCACGTGAAAAAAGTTTATCAGGTGCACTGTAGTTTATAGGAGGGGGCTACCCGATTTCTGTAGCGTAAAAAAAATAAAGATTACCTTAAACACATATATTAAAAAATATCAATCAGTTATTTTATTTTATTTACTACATATATATGGACACATAAATTTTTAATTTTTAGTCAAAAATAATTATTTTATTTTATCTATATTATTTATTTACTTTATTTGAAGAGCTATCATAGGTAACTTTTAATTTTACTTTTAGAAAAATTATCAGGTAATTCTTTCATTTTGTTTTAACTTTGAAAAGTGGAATAAATATTATATACTTATATTTTTCTTAATGATTTCATTTGTAAGCATTAATACACATATTAAAATTTTCATGTCTTTGTATTTAATAAATAAATAATCATTTTTTTAATAAATAAAAATTAATTGGTTTATAAAATATATATTTATTATTTTATTGTGACAAAGTAAAATAAAAATTCACCAATAAAATAATAAAATATATTTTATTTGTTTTATATTTATGTGTTTTATTTCTATAATTAATTATGTTGGCTAAATAATTAGTTTTGTAATTTTAGTTTTTATTTGAATATAAGTCAGCTGCCTTTTGGTTTTTGTGTACACAGTCATTATATGGGACTTTGTGCCCTTCTACCATTATAGAACCCCTCTCAGTATAACCAGAGGTCAAGTTATTGAACACATTTTTATGAAATTTGATCTTCATTGTGTGCAAGGTTCTTTGATTCAATTGCATGTGTCTAATAGATTCATCCGTAGGAACTTGATTCAGTTTGGACATGGTCTTACATTGTGTGCTAGGTTATTTGATTCAATTGCATGTGATGATGGATGCATTCCAAGGATTTTGTGCTTTTAACTAGATATGATTGGTTCAGTTTGGAGATGGCTTTGCTTAATTTTGACTGGGTTGATTATTCTCAACCCTTTTACGTAGTTGGCATAAAGGATTTTAAGGATTGACCAAATTGAAACGGGTGTATATGATTTATCAAGTTTTAATGATCACTTCGATGATCATGAGTGCACTAGTTTCCTTCGTAAAATAGAATATTATCTTTCAATATGAATGCTTTAGAGGGATTGAGTCTGTTTGATCCATAAGAAACACCTCTAGAAGTCAGACATTGAAAAGTTCAATTTCAGGAACAATAAAGCATAGACATAACTGATACGAAAGGGAGACAATTCCGTGACAAAATGTAGACCCGCGGACATTCAATAAAGGGACATGATGTTCCACTGTATAATGGAGACTCAAGGAAATTAAATACAGCCCTAGTGGGCTGCTAGCATTCAAACCTAAGAAAGTTCAACCTCTCTTACATGCCAATTTTACATTGGCACGTACAACATAGTCATTATTTTAAATGACGTCCACTTGGTTGAGCACTTGTCAACTAGTCATCAACCGATACCACACTACCGATATATATTATATACATTGTAAAGTACTATCGGAAATTCATTAATACTTGTGAGTTCTATACACCCTATACACCTAATTGTTTGATAAGGTGTATTGGTATATCATATGATCTTGTCTCTTTGTCTCTGTTCAAAATTTGAGTATAGGATGAAAGTAATCATAAATGGGAGGATGAATGATTATGCCTGTTCAAGAAGATGAAAATATTCTTTTGCTTATTGAATAAGCTTTCTGCTCTTGAATGAAAGCAGAAAAAAGAAAGAAAAGAAATATTGTACCATATCTGGTTTATCTCTTTTATCACTCATTTCTGATGTTTATGCTGTAAATAAGAAGAGCATATGAGGATGCGTTCATTTGTCATTTATCTTTTAGATTTTCCAGGCATTATGAATCTTTTCCAAACGTGCAGGTCACCTCTTCCTAGTCGCGTTGAAACTCCAATAGTGTTAGGCTATCCTCCCATGGAATATCCCTACATGCTTCGTGTGCATTTGGATACGCCTGGTAGAAAGAAGAACACAACTGGATATCATTCTAGTTATCTTTCATTTTCTCCTCCTGAGGTATGCTACTATAACTGTATAAGACAAAGCACCATTGATGCACTCATTGTTGTTTAACTACTATTAGTTCAAGCTAGTCACTGAACTGCAATGTGCCTGGCATAGCTTTCATTCGACAGATATCAAACAGATGATCAAGGTTGGATTGATACAATAAAATCCGCTCGATTTAAAGGAATGGTGAGAATAAGTACAATGGACTGGCTTGGCCAATCTCAGTACACGGAAGAAACGGTATACTGGCCGACTCTTTCATCTGCAATATCTCAGGTAATCTTGAACTCGATAATTGCAAACATTGTTTGAAATGGAATTTGTTTGGGTGATAAACTAATCAAGCGAGTCAAAAATCTGTCATTGCGAGGAACATACCTCCTAGGGCTAGAAGTATATTTTCTTCTGGTGGAGATACTTCTGATTATGTGGGAAACATGTGCCCGTTTTTAATGAGAATGTTCTCTGATGGTGGAGATAATTTGTATATACCTTTCCCGAATTTGAGCTTGTAGTTTGAAAATTTTCTTTGGCAATCCATCAATCAATATCAGTTTTTTGTCGATTTTTCAAAATTCTGCACGACTGCCTTATATAAGATTTATGCCAAAGTCATGCGAACAAGATCTTTGGCTATTTACAGTGACATCATGTATGCCCCATATGCAAGCGCTGTACGTATTAAATGTGGATTGTGTTTATGACACCAACCTGAATAACCTTTTTGCAAGCCCCTAGCACTTAGGACACAAAGACTGACATTCTAATAAGAGAACCACATGATCCCATAAAGAGACAATGCAGCTGGAAACAGAGACTACTTTTGGAGCAGCAAAGTAGCTTAAGGACAGTGGCTACAACTCAATCGAAAAGTTCAAAAGCTCGGGAAGATTTTTCACTCAGTGATTGCTCTTCAACAACTTATTTTACAGCTGCAATGTTCTTAGGTCAGCCATCACAGTAGATTCCAGAAACTACCTCCATTGCTTCTTTCTAGGATACTACCTAGCCACCAATGAGTTCTTAGTGTTGGTGTCAGCAGAGACCCAACAAATTTTTTCGAGAGTTAGATTTAGACTCTCTTTTAAATATAGTACAGTATATGCTTTTTGCATGGTACATCGGGATTATTTCTACACTATGCATAATGTTGAACATCTGAGAACTTTACTCTATACTACAAGGCCAACGGGAAATCTAAATAGAAACAAAACCTTTATAACTATGTTAAGAAATAATGGATCCAGGATAACTGCACTCGAAATACGAAACACTTAATATTGTGGACGATTAGAGTAGGGCCAAAAAGAAAACATCAAGATATCCAAATGAATGCATTAGCACCTCAAAGCTATATAAACCTGTTTGAATATATATACATATTTAGAGGATGTCGTAGTGGCAAAACCTTTATAAAGATAAAGGAAGGATGAAGCCATTTGAAAAAATCTAAGCTAAGGTAATAGTAAAGAGTATATCTAAACCTTTCCAACTAGAATCAATACCTTCGACTCTTTTAGAAGCCTTATAATATTTGACACTCATTCACTCCAATATTTATATTTTCAACAATTTTACTACCTTAACTAGGAATACAACTTTGTGCTAACTGTGATGTGTCAGCTTCATACATAGATGCAATGACTTCGTAGAAACCTGAACAAGAGATCTGTAGATTTAAGGTCAACAACGTTGTTGAAAGAGACAACCACAAGATGAGTGCATGGTGTGCTGTATTTTCCTGATTTTCAACATGCTTGAGGAGAAATTTCATCGCCTTGATCTAGTTGTTTTTGTAACATTCCAACCTTTTTTTATTCGAATACATTGGTTGTTGGACTTAGTTACCTGCACTTTGCAAGTGCAAGTGATGATCATGACATGCTTTTTAGGAATTTGATTTTCATTACTGATTGATAAATGACATATTTATCAGGTGGTTTTTTCAAAGCATGCAACCGTCAAAATTCTAGTGGCATATTGGGCTCACACTCTGAATAATACAGAGCAATATCTCCAATCTCTTCTCTACACAAATGTACTGTGCTCATCATCATCATACAACAAATGTTTTGGGAAAGTAGAGATCAAGTATTATCAAGTGCCTGGTTTCAATGCAACTGGTGCAGCAACTGTGAAGGGAAATGTTTACCCTGGGTATACCAGGGTCAACCATGGAAAATATGCAGTGAGTGATGTTCGAGCACACATTGGAACCAGCAACCTTGTATGGGATTACTTTTACACTACTGCAGGAGTTAGCTTTGGTTCTTATGATCCATCCATTGTTGCACAGCTTACAAACATCTTTGATGCGGACTGGAATTCACCTTATGCAATTCCATTTAAACCCTCCATAAATACAATGTGAAACATTCTTATTTCTCAAATAAATATGACATGCATGAATTGATTTTTCTGGGGCAGAACTTTCAGATTCTACAATCATCAAACCACTCTGAAGATATACAAGGACAGAGTTGGTAGATTTGTTTTCATCTATGTGGTTAATAAACAACGGTAAACTTATTAATTCACTTACGTAATTAAGTGGAAAATTTGAATATTGTTATTTTTTTTATCTAAATGAGCATTTTAGTGGGTTGAATGTCGAAGTTGATAGAGGTTAAAAAAATATGTAAGTATTTATTTTCTCAAACACATGCAACTTTGAAAAATCATCTCTTCCTTATTATCTCACTTATTAGATATTGTAATAGTTAAATTACCATACTCATGCCTTTTGGGCCCATCTTGATGGGAAGGTCATAATGCAATAACATATCGACAAGTGGCATACTCTTGTGTTAGATTTAGCTCATGGTCTGATCCCTATCCATTTCTATTTACTCTCATTTACACCAATTCTTATACATTCATCATTTACTCATCTTTATTGCACCCTAAACCCTAAACCCTAAACCTCTCAAGAAATCCACAACTAGGAATAAAACTCTAGGAAGATTTTGCTTCTCATGCCACTATTCCACAAAGTATAAGAGTCTTTTACAATGCTTGTAGGTCTTCCTATACCCAAATGGACTATTTGGAAGTAACATGAAATGGAGCAAACTAATTCATGCTATCAACAACCATCCTAGACATGGATACAACTTGTAATGCCATAATTCCTTAACTTCAACATTGTGAAGGTCTTTGAAGCACTAATGCTTCATAGACCAACATGTATTGCTTATAAAAGATTATAAGAGGATTACAATGCCATAAACATGGTCTTTCAAGGTATTACAATTTCTAAATCACACTCCTTTTCCTATTTAATAAGCTACCATTGCAATTGTGGTTTCCCAATCATTCACCAAGGAAATTAGATGAGTGTTGTTCACTTACAACATTGTGCAATCAATTAAGGGAAAACTAATGATATTCCAAACAATCATTAAGAATTGAAGAACTATTTGCTCCATTCACTAGTATTTTCTTTGAAATAAACAAAGGTCCCCATCACAACTACCGACAATTAGAACCCTATTGTAAAAGAAATACTCCCAATTCCTATAATTCTATTAGTCGCTCAATATGGAAACAATAATACTATATGCATGCCAAAAATCAAATCTATCCATCAAGTCCTTTGATTCCTTTTTTCTATTCTCTGTCTTTATGTTACCATTGAGATCAAACAATCCTATGAATATAGGCAGTTTCCTACAACAACCATCCATCTAACTACCTCCAATATGCAATTCAATTGATCTTGCTAGCTCTAATGACCCATGCATTTGATCAACTCCAACACCATATCGCCAAACACACCTCCATCCATAACCCTCCTTGGACACCAATGATTTTAGCTTTTTTTGCCAAGCTTCTAAGACACATAGAATTGCCTACCTATTGCTATCCATGTAGACAGGTGACAACTCAACAATCTTTTCCACATTAGCAATTTCCTACATAAATTGTGCATTTGCTCGCCATGCATACCTAGCTCCACAATCCTTCTTAGCAATTGAGAATTCACACTTGTAACTAAAACAACCCCTCACAACACATAATTTTTCCATAGTGTCACTCTATCCATGCGAAGACTGATGAGATGACCTTTCCCAAGTCAATTGACCAAGGATCAATATCTTCTTCGTAAACTTCATGCTTACTTTTGCAACAAAGCCAATCACAACTTTAGCAACAAAGATACTCTCCCCAACACTTCATCAACCAATACCAACTTTTGTAGCCATTCATAATTTGCCATAATACTTTGTTAGCAAGTCCAACAAACTTTTGTAGCCATTCATAATTTGCCATAATACTTTGTTAGCAAGTCCAACAAACTTCTATAGCCAAACTACCAACTTAATCAACAAGTTCAAATCGACTTTTGTAGCCAAGTTGTCATCTTACTCAACACCTTATGGCCTTCATCAACAACTACAATCAAGTTTTGTAGCATGGAAAACTTCAGCAGCAAATAACTACTTTGTAAGCAACAATCAACTTTATCAGCAACAATTGACTTTTGTAGCAAGGAGTTTCATCTTTATCCGAACCACTAACGATTTTCTGATCACACCTCCCTCTAGGGATCTTTTGGTTCCCAAAAGCTTTAGTATACAAAACATCTAATGGCTTTTTTCACTTATCATGGAACACAAATTTTCCATGCACGAGGATGCTTTAAAATTGCACCAAACATAAAGTACAAAAAAATACACACGTTCGACATGTGATTAGAAATCATGCCCATTGGATCTTTTACAAATGTTTTCATCGCATAAAAGGTCATGGAAACTTGCTACACAAAAAAAAAATTGTGACAACACAATGCAAGAAAACACCTTTCAAATGCCTAGCAAACATAGGTCTATCACAAGTCAAAAAGGAGTGAAATATTATCAAATACCAACTTATGGAAACACAAATGACACAAAAATCAGCAGCAATAGCAATAAAAGAAGTCTACATTCACCATGAGCATTGCCCAAATCTCCTTCTTGGACCCATACAACTTGTAAATTGTCCTACAATGTTGGAAGATATTTAGGTTTGCAAGCATGCATCCAATGCTCTTAAATTACTATTGTCCCGTTACAACAAATTTAGAAAAAGGTTGTTGGAAGTTTTCAAGAGCATGTTAACACACAAATCAACATGCAAATAAAAACCCAAGAACAAACATTTTCCTTGCAGTATTCATGAGTTGTTCACACCTTGGTTTCATGCCTAAAGCTCATCCAAGCTCCATACTCTTGCAATAATGAAGTTAGTACCAAACATTGAAACACAAACAAATAGAGGATTAAGCATGCATCTTCAACCAAGAACAATCTTCTACCCGATTGTGAAGAAATGTTTTCTTGTCACTATCTTTTTGTATTGAAGGTAAGGACACCTCTATGAGTTGCTCCTTCAGATGACCTCTTCCAATGTTGTACAACCACCTTGACAATCTCCATTAGCTCTTCTATGCTCTTGGGTGAATTTCCCCTCTCGCCTCTCTTCAAACAAAGATGTGGATGAAGGCTCCAACAAGCCTCCTCCATATGCCTCATTTTTCCATAATGAGTGCATAAAATATTGTCCGATGTGGAGAACAATGATATGAATTTTCCCATTATTGTGTAATGGATTGACATCTAGTAGAGAGATGGAGGGAAACTCTACATAAATGAGACAAGAAGATGGAGGGTTGTTGTTGGATCCTTGTCAAAAGGTAGACAAGATTTGTGTGGTGAAGTGAAAGGGATGGAGGTTCTGCTAGCAAAAAGTCAAGGGAGTTTGGCAGACCTTGGTGTGGCTCCCCATGAGGTGTTTTGGCTAATGAGGTGGTTGGATTTGGTTTCAATAAACCTATGGTTTCTATTCAAACTTTGAGGGGACCTTTGACCCAAGATGTCGACCCTCATTCTTGGGCCTCGCTTTTGGGGGTTAAACCTAAAGGGAAAAAGTTCTCCTCTTGTTCAAGTGGTATTTGATCCGGTTTCAAGTGAGCTTGCAATTAAGGTTCCTAATTGTATCATGGATAAGAGTGTCCAAGATGGAGTTTTCATTGATCGAAAGATTTTGTTCCCTAGGCCTAGTATTGACAAGGTTAGTACTTGGGCCCTTGAAAAGTGGTGGACCAAAGGCCAATTGGATATAGCAACAATGCCTGAGGGGTTCTCCTTTTCTTTTTCCCACAAAGAAGATTTGTGTAACATCTTGGTTGGAGATCCCTAGTTTTTTGGAAAGTCAGCCTTGGGTTTGAAAAGATGAGATATTGGCTTTGATCCATCCAATAGGTCTTCCAATTTTGCCCCAATTTGGGTGAGATTATCTAGTCTTCCCCTTGGAATTATTTGATGGGGAGGTGTTTAAAGGGATCACAAATACTTTTGGATTACTCTTAACTATTAATCCTTTGACTATCGAGGAGCACATTGGTCTTTGCAAGGATATGTGTATTGATCAGTCAATCAATTTGTCATCTTAAATCTCTATTAAGTCCAAGTTGGGGATTTGGAAACAACCTTAGAGTTTGCATCCATTCCCTTTGAATACTTCATTTGCAAAAAGTTGAGCCATTGGACAAAAAAGTGTGCATCCTTGAATAATAGAAGGATAAATACTATCTAGAAACAAAAGGATTTTGAGGTGTCGAAAGCATGAAGGTTATATAGCCCTCTGACAAAAGCTCTAATCATATCAAAAATTCCCAAATGGAGGAAAGGGAAGGGGAAAGGACAAAAATTTTAGGGTTGAGGGAAGGAGGATTTCTAGAGAAGCAAAGTGAGCTCCCTAAATGGAGAGGTTGTTGTTTAGTATTGAGTAGGAAAATATTGCTACACCCTTCATGAATGTTGCACCTCAAACCATTGATGCTTTGATTAGTTTCATTATGTTGTTATTAGTAAGTGTTACTAGTGTCAACCTCTAGTGTTGCTTTGATAAGCATGTGTATGATTGAGTTGCTATGTTGGTTTGGTTGTAATGAGAGGTGTTCCAGATGATGAGAATGTGTTTGTGGTGCTTGGTTTCCAAGTGCTTTTAAGAAAATTTGAATAAAAGAGGAAACAGTGTGTTGTAGAGGTATTTTGGCATATAGAGTGGTATTTTGGTTTTGCTTAGCATTTCTTTTGTGTTGAAGCTCTTCTTGTGTTTTGAGTATGGTCAGAGGTATTCATAAGTGTCATATCTTGAGTTTTTGGTCTGGATCATTGTGCAAAGAAAGTTGTGTTCACCAATGTGTGAACTGTGTATTGCAGTGGTGTCTGGGAGAAATGGTTTTGCTTTGCATTTCTATATAGTTTGTTTTTTGGTCTTGCAATTTTGGAAGTGTGCTAATAAGGTTCATATCTACCTTCAGTTGAAGTTGTTTGTGGTTTGGTACTCCGCAAGTTGATTTCTTGAATTATAGTGTAAGGAAGATTATCTGAGTGTACTAGGTGTGTATATTCTTCAGGTGAAAGTTGTTGCAAAAGAATTTATTGGATTTCAGGGTGTTTGTGGAATATTCTAGATTGTGTTCAAATGATGTTTGTTTTCTGCGAGTTGTCTCAAGATTAAAGGAAGTGTGTACTTAATTGTTTAATGGTGTTTACACAAGTTCGACCTTGTCACATCCCTCACATTGAGACTGTATGTTTGGTTATGTATTTCAAATGTAATGTCAGTTGCAAATAACTACTTTCAAGTGATTATGACGTTGAGAATGCAATAGTCGTTCATTATCATAACTGAAATGTTAACGAACTCTTTATTTTTGCAAGTGAAATTATTGTTCGTGTGAAATTGAAAGAGATCATGATATTTAATTCAAATCCATATTATTTAGCCATTGAGAACGATCTAACCCTAATCCTTGTCAGTGGATGCAGGATCGTTGATGCCAGGAGAGAAAGAGAAATATCGTCAGGGAGAGGATGTGGTTAATTATGGATCAATTTTATCATCAGTCTAGAGTCAGTGTAAGACAGTTGAGTCAACTTCACTACCTTGGCCAAAGGTAAATTAATATAATAATCAATTAAGAAAGTCAATTAAAATATAAATCATTAATCACCTATTAAGGAGATTTCTAATAGGGATTAAAGAGTTAATTAAAATTATAAATATAATCTAAAATATTCATTTATAATATCGTCTTGATGTTTGAGCGACCAATTATATATATATATATATATACTTGCAAGCAGTTATTAAATACTAAATTGAAAATAAAAGATATAAATTAATTGCCATCGATTTTTATTGGAAAAACCATTGTTAGATTTAGTTTGGGAAATTAAATGAATTGAGTTTAGTGTCGTCGAGGGTTTTGAGGGCGGAATTCGGGGAGCCACCATTTCGTCATGAGGAACGGCCAAGATGGAAGTCCGACAGTCGCAGGAGATTTTGGCAATCTTGGGAACGGAGGTTTATGGGGAGAGAACTCCATCGGCTTCCGGGGGGTGAGCCTTAGTCATTCATTTTTGGAGAAGGAAATCATCAGGTTCCAACTTCTGAATCATGATTCACGGTATCAATCATATTTGAGTAGCTCTCTCTCTCAATTCCTTTACGGGAGGATTCAATTCCTCAGCATTCGTAATTTGCTTACAAGCGAATGCTATTCACTCTTTCCTGAGATATATTTCATACGGCTTTAGATTGTGCGCATATCAATTCGGTTCTACCCTTGATCATTTACATTGTTTCTTCTTTACAAACGAACCTGGTCTAGCATCGCACTGTTTCCTTTCACAGAAGTTTGCATCTTCAATCTACGGAAGGGAAAAGAGCCTGGGTTCCTCATAGTAGGATAAAAGTGGAAGACGTGGAAATAAGACGAGTCACCTGCGCCATTCGATGGAAGATTTCCAGTGCGGGTCCCTTTCCAATTCTACATCACATATGCAGGCACGTATGGAAGTATTTTGTGATTACTCAACTTTGATAACATGAAATAGAGAATAATATTTTCTTGTAAGAGAAATATGAAAATCGATATCTGGACTGATAATCTTTTTTTAGTTGAGCTACTCCCGATTTAGTATCGGCTCTGTTTTATTCTAAAACCCGAGTCAGGGCTCTATCTCTTTCTTCCTTATAAATATTCTTAGTCATTCTGAGTGGAGTAACTTCATTATCTATTCTTAAACTTATGCAATTTCGTAGATTTCGAATCTGAGTAAAACATGTCTTACAATTTGACTAAGGATGAGTTAAATCAAAACTGAGAACAACTTGAACAGAGTCTAGTTAAGTGTTCCACCTTGGTGAAGATAGTTTATGCCCTTGTATTTTTGAAGGGAAATTTCTTGTCTGAACCCTTCTAGTCTCCTTCTCATCTCTGTTAATCTGAATGAACTTTTCCTGGTTGGAATCCTGGATGCAAGATGAATCCCTGTTAATAAATTAAAATAAATTTAAGAAATAAGAATGTTCGAAGTCGAATCTATCTCTTTTATGTTAAAACCTTACGGTTATGATATAACTTCTTAATCATATAGAAACTCAAAATCCTTAATGCTGACTGAATCATGTCAGAATATTAGAGCCAAATGTTGGCTTAACCCTGATATGAGAGTAACCTTAAGCAGAGATAGTTTAAATGCTCTTTCCTTAGTTCCAAAACATAAATTAACGCTTAAGATTTAAGTGGAAGGGAAAAATTGTTTGGGTCTCATAATTCCAGTTTCATCACTGTAGCTCAGTTAAAGATACTTCACTTGTTTGGAAAACTTAAGTGGCATGATTGAGCATCACACACTGATATTGACCTCATCTAAGAGTAAGACTTGATTTGTCAGCCACTTGAAGAGAAGTAAATTGGATATAATAAGTCTGGAAGAATCTCACAGTTTGTTTCTTGCTTATTTTTCAAAATATGCTCGATGGAAGAACTCTCTTGTTAATCTTTTGTAATTTTTCCCCTGCCTTGGAGTCCCTCTTCAGTCATCAAATTGATTTGAACTAGAGACCGTGAAATGTATTTTCTCCCTGGGTCTTAACAACTAAAGATCCAGCAGTGACCTTCCTCTCGGTATTGCAATTTTGAAGTTAACCGTGTCACTCTTTTTCATTTTGAGACTATTAACTTGATGAAACCTTCTTAAAGACCAAGTCTTTCCTCTTATCTTAAGAGTTAAGTTAACCGATTATCTTAAAGGATATGATTGACAAGATTCTCTTATTATGCCTGATATAAACCCTATGGTTAAGTTAAACCTCAAACCAAGAAATGAAATATAATCTAATCGAATGTGCAAAATTATAAACTTGATTTGAGAATTATCATGTCGAGCAAGGATGCGTGCTGTCGGCACAATGATGCCACAAATAATTAATTAAAAATCCTTGGCCAAGGTAGATGCCCGTTCGGCAATGTCAGCTTCCATGGCCAGATATACTCTGATCAGGATGATTCTTCTGATAGGAGGTACCTATAGAGGAAGGATCGATCAGTAGTATAGGTTCGTGGACATCAGGCTCAGAGACATGATGATAAATCGATCCATGTTGATTACCCTCGTGAAGGGCGGGTTCTTCAGTTGAAGAAACTCGGGAGACCAGTAGGTCTTGGTTGGGCGGTAAAGCCCCTGATGATAATTCTCTTTTCCTCGATAAAGTTTTCCAAGTATGATAGTATGGAGACGATGTCAAAGGGATTTCTTCCTCTCTTGTATATCCAGGTACATGCAATGGTAATTGAATTTCTATTTCATCTATGCCATGAATGCTATTCTTTATATTAATGAACATTGTAGGATTCTCAGATACTTAGTGAGATAGCTACCTGAATTTATTCAGTTGTTATATTGTTTCATAGCTGTAGCAATTATTCGTTATCTTCTGGAAGCAAAGAAAAGTAAATATTATTCTTCTGCAATTCCTGTTAGATGTTTATAGTTATAGTATCTTTTCAGCTGAAAATGAAATTAAAAAGTTAGTAGATGAAGTGTATAGTGTAACGACATATGGATTGAATTCTTCTTTTAGCTGCAAATGAAGCCCTAGTTTTTATAAGAGAAGGATGCGAATTGGTTAATCGTGCCCTAGTAATTATTCTCTTTTTAGAGTGATTATCTTTATTTTGGAAAACCCTAGTTTGACAGTTATTTAGTTTTAATCTTTTGTGTGACGGTTGTTGGAAACAGTTAGATGTTACCTTTCAGCTGAACCTGAAAACTTAGAGGTTAGTTGGAAATTTAAATCGAATAGTTGAAATGATTTGGAAACCCTAGAATGAAAACAAGCTAGTTATTCTTTAGCTGAAATGGATAGATGGTTGAATTTTTAAAACCGTAGACCGGTTTGGTTGTTACATATGGTATCAGAGCTACCAGGTTCGACACTGAACCTCGGGGCTCATCATGCAACTCAGAAAATTGAAATCGACCTTGTGAACCTTGTAAACCTTTGCTCTGAATCTATCACAGTGAGTGGTAGTTATTTTGCATTAAAAATCTATCACAGGAAGTGATAATTATTGTTGAAACATTTTTGTATTGGATCTATCACAGGAAGTGATAGTTACTGTAAACAATTACGTGATTGAGTCTATCACAGGAAGTGATAGCCAATCCTATAAACAAATCTTATACTGAGCCTATCACAGCAAGTGATAGCCTTTTTGAAACCATTGGAATTGAATCTGTCTCAGGAAGAGATAATAATTTTTGTAAATAATTTTTCTTGTAACCGTTAAATGCTCTTAGAAATAATTTGAGTTATCAAGTAATTATGAAATTATTCTAACTTAAGGCAAGGTATGCCTAGGGTACCGAGATTGTGATCAAAACTTAATAATAGCTTAATTTGAACTTGTGGGTTAAAGGATTGGGAAGATCCAGAAGCAATCAACCAAGTGCAGGGGCATCTGAGCATCGGAAATCCTTGAAATTATATCAAGATAAGATGAAATCTGGTCTAACTTCTAGATGGTTCGGAAAGAACCAAGTGGAATTAAAGGACCAAGATGATAAGAAAAGCAATAGTCATGGACAACATGTTGTTACATGAAAGATAATTTGAGAAAAGGGGAAGCAAGATAGTGTTTTATCTTTTAATTCCTTTGTGGAGAGTAGAAGAATGAGTCAGTAACTGAATGGATGTTTAATTACTTCATGGAAGAGGAGTTACCTCATATTGATAATATTGTAAGATCACAAATTAAGTTGTTGAGGATATCACTTTTGGTTCTTCATCAGATCGATGAATCAGGAGTTGCAGGATTTGTTTGTTATGACAGGAAGTTGTTGTCATGAGCAACATGAAATGCAGATATAAATGACAAGATGATGGATAACTTAAGGTGACAAGTTTGTGAGCTACATGCATGGTCTGCAATGTTACTGGAATGATAAATACTTGTTAGAAGAATATTGACTTTATGAAAAACAAGAGCATTCACTATGTTCCTTAATGAATTACGTGTGAACCTTTTGATCAGATCTCAAAACATATTTACATGGCAATCAACAAGAAAGAACTTTGATTTTTATGGTACCTCAGGAAGTATTGGCTTATATGGTGCATTATAGTTATTTGATATACTTATTTTGTCAAGAGCTTCAGATGAAATTGGTTCCTCCTCTTAGCAGTGATGGTATTTAGGCCAGTGGCAGTAAATTTCATGGTACAGATATATTCATACAAATCTTGGATAAGCATCATTAGTAGAACTCCTGGACAGGTTCCTGCGATTGGCACTACAGAGACATTTCCTTGTGAACAGAGCTAATGGAGACAACAACATGATTAAGGTGATGGTGAGTATCAGCCAGATCATCTCTTGAAGGCACAAAGTAAATGGTAAGAGTTTAGTGTCTGAAACCCTCATTGACCTCTCGTCACATAGATTTATTGTTCAAAATTCAGTTCATGAATGGTACAATGGTAAAGGAGTGATGAAGCAGACAACTTGTGTGAATATGTAAATTTGTAAAACATTTTTGTTTGATACACCAAGTTTATATGTGAGTGTTGCAGTTCAAGATATGACACAAAGCTTGTTTTCTACAAGTTTATTACAGATCTTCTAGTCAACACCTGTCAATGGCATAATGACTCTAATATCTTTAACTATAGCATTTTTGCTGGCAGTAAACTTAGTAACGACAACAGAAGGACATACAAACTCACAGGTATATGACATTCTTAAATTGGTGAAAACTTGATACAAATGATATCTGATTGGTTTCTTAGTTTGGTTAGGCCACCGATGATTATTAAGAAGGTATCTATAACATATGTTATGAACAGGAACACGCATACCTTGGATGTGAATATAATACATTAGTTTCCTCATATGTTTCACCGCGTAGTACTTTGGTCAGACAGTGGTATAGAGCCCACTCTTAATTGGGAAAGCTTTTCATGCTTATTCTTACACCGGTTGCTAGTGATTACATTATTGTTATCTCAGAGGTGATCTATTGGTATGGAATGTGGAGAAATGGTATATAACCAGGGAATACTTGTTCACCGAGATTCACGAGAAAACCAACTACTGTAATTAAGTATAAGAAAGGTTGGAAGTTTTGAGGAACTTATTGTTTGATGCATTGGTAACATAGTCTCTAACCTGATGTAAGTTTTTGGAAGGACTGTTAGCAGTGCAGTAACCCACTCTTTTGTTAGTAACTTAGTCAAATCACGTAGTGCATAAGGAATGTTCCTCTAGATTATGGCACTTCTTGAAAGTTGGTAAAATCTCTTTTTAATATTGGCAAGGAATGTCGTTGTTTTATTTAAATTTGAAATGGTTTAACTATGGAAATTTGAAGATTATTATTTAAGACCAGTTGGTTAGAATTTGACTAAGTGCCGAGAATAAGTTCATTCTCTTGGTTATTGCTGAAATTAAGTCTATTTATAATTTGATATAAAGCTAAGCATTGTGGGGGTTACCCACAAATAATTTGGTTGTTCTCTATGTTTGATGAAATGTACATCTTTATCATGTCTTGGATGGACCTCTAATGGAACCTATAAGAAGTAAATTTTAAGAAATATACCTTGTATATTTAACTTTACAAAGGAGGAAACCTTGTGTTATGGTATGTGGGTGGACAGGTAGTCCAGTAAGCCCAAGTGTTTAGTCTCTCCAAGTCGAGCAGGGTGGTGATATACTCAGCCAACCAGAGTTGTCGTACTTAGTAGGAGGATATCCTTAGGAGTGCGACAGAGCTGGTTAAGTGGGGTACACACCAGAGCTCAGATGGCAACTAATGGGGCATCCCTCTTTAATGGCAAGCCGAGTCTTGGAGAACAACTAGATTGGAAATAAATTTTGATCTTTCTCTCGTAGTTGTTTAATAGTTTATTTAACAATACATTAGATAAATGAAATTGGTGTATGATGAAAATCTTTCAGCTAGAAAAGAGAAGGTTGATGTTAACCTTTGGTGAAATTCTTTCGGTCAACCTGTGTGAAAAGTAAATGTTTGCTATACTTAGGAAGAGTATTCATCTTTATGGTGTAGTTATAACCACTTTTATAATTTTGCAATCAAGACGATTCAATAGACAAAAAAAAAAAAAGATGTTGAATTCCTGTAAGCTGGGTAAGCTAGAAGGCAGGATTATCATTAGTCTTGAAATGTTATCTGAAATGGAAAACAAATCAAACTGATAATAAAAGATTGGTGAAAGCTATTAACAAATAGAAAAGCTAAATAAACGCCAACAGGAAGGATTATGAAGAAATCCTTTAAAAATTTCCTTATCTATTAAGAGCAATTGAGAACATTATATGATCCTTATGTTTCATTTGAAGACTTTGAATAAACAATCATCGAGGACGATGATTCTTAAGGGGAGGAGTATGTCACACCCCTCACATTGAGACTGTATGTTTGGTTATGTATTTCAAATGTAATGTCAGTTGCAAATAACTACTTTCAAGTGATTATGACGTTGAGAATGCAATAGTCGTTCATTATCATAACTGAAATGTTAACGAACTCTTTATTTTTGCAAGTGAAATTATTGTTCGTGTGAAATTGAAAGAGATCATGATATTTAATTCAAATCCATATTATTTAGCCATTGAGAACGATCTAACCCTAATCCTTGTCAGTGGATGCAGGATCGTTGATGCCAGGAGAGAAAGAGAAATATCGTCAGGGAGAGGATGTGGTTAATTATGGATCAATTTTATCATCAGTCTAGAGTCAGTGTAAGACAGTTGAGTCAACTTCACTACCTTGGCCAAAGGTAAATTAATATAATAATCAATTAAGAAAGTCAATTAAAATATAAATCATTAATCACCTATTAAGGAGATTTCTAATAGGGATTAAAGAGTTAATTAAAATTATAAATATAATCTAAAATATTCATTTATAATATCGTCTTGATGTTTGAGCGACCAATATATATATATATATATATACTTGCAAGCAGTTATTAAATACTAAATTGAAAATAAAAGATATAAATTAATTGCCATCGATTTTTATTGGAAAAACCATTGTTAGATTTAGTTTGGGAAATTAAATGAATTGAGTTTAGTGTCGTCGAGGGTTTTGAGGGCGGAATTCGGGGAGCCACCATTTCGTCATGAGGAACGGCCAAGATGGAAGTCCGACAGTCGCAGGAGATTTTGGCAATCTTGGGAACGGAGGTTTATGGGGAGAGAACTCCATCGGCTTCCGGGGGGTGAGCCTTAGTCATTCATTTTTGGAGAAGGAAATCATCAGGTTCCAACTTCTGAATCATGATTCACGGTATCAATCATATTTGAGTAGCTCTCTCTCTCAATTCCTTTACGGGAGGATTCAATTCCTCAGCATTCGTAATTTGCTTACAAGCGAATGCTATTCACTCTTTCCTGAGATATATTTCATACGGCTTTAGATTGTGCGCATATCAATTCGGTTCTACCCTTGATCATTTACATTGTTTCTTCTTTACAAACGAACCTGGTCTAGCATCGCACTGTTTCCTTTCACAGAAGTTTGCATCTTCAATCTACGGAAGGGAAAAGAGCCTGGGTTCCTCATAGTAGGATAAAAGTGGAAGACGTGGAAATAAGTCGAGTCACCTGCGCCATTCGATGGAAGATTTCCAGTGCGGGTCCCTTTCCAATTCTACATCACTTATGCAGGCACGTATGGAAGTATTTTGTGATTACTCAACTTTGATAACATGAAATAGAGAATAATATTTTCTTGTAAGAGAAATATGAATATCGATATCTGGACTGATAATCTTTTTTTAGTTGAGCTACTCCCGATTTAGTATTGGCTCTGTTTTATTCTAAAACCCGAGTCAGGGCTCTATCTCTTTCTTCCTTATAAATATTCTTAGTCATTCTGAGTGGAGTAACTTCATTATCTATTCTTAAACTTATGCAATTTCGTAGATTTCGAATCTGAGTAAAACATGTCTTACAATTTGACTAAGGATGAGTTAAATCAAAACTGAGAACAACTTGAACAGAGTCTAGTTAAGTGTTCCACCTTGGTGAAGATAGTTTATGCCCTTGTATTTTTGAAGGGAAATTTCTTGTCTGAACCCTTCTAGTCTCCTTCTCATCTCTGTTAATCTGAATGAACTTTTCCTGGTTGGAATCCTGGATGCAAGATGAATCCCTGTTAATAAATTAAAATAAATTTAAGAAATAAGAATATTCGAAGTCGAATCTATCTCTTTTATGTTAAAACCTTACGGTTATGATATAACTTCTTAATCATATAGAAACTCAAAATCCTTAATGCTGACTGAATCATGTCAGAATATTAGAGCCAAATGTTGGCTTAACCCTGATATGAGAGTAACCTTAAGCAGAGATAGTTTAAATGCTCTTTCCTTAGTTCCAAAACATAAATTAACGCTTAAGATTTAAGTGGAAGGGAAAAATTGTTTGGGTCTCATAATTCCAGTTTCATCACTGTAGCTCAGTTAAAGATACTTCACTTGTTTGGAAAACTTAAGTGGCATGATTGAGCATCACACACTGATATTGACCTCATCTAAGAGTAAGACTTGATTTGTCAGCCACTTGAAGAGAAGTAAATTGGATATAATAAGTCTGGAAGAATCTCACAGTTTGTTTCTTGCTTATTTTTCAAAATATGCTCGATGGAAGAACTCTCTTGTTAATCTTTTGTAATTTTTCCCCTGCCTTGGAGTCCCTCTTCAGTCATCAAATTGATTTGAACTAGAGACCGTGAAATGTATTTTCTCCCTGGGTCTTAACAACTAAAGATCCAGCAGTGACCTTCCTCTCGGTATTGCAATTTTGAAGTTAACCGTGTCACTCTTTTTCATTTTGAGACTATTAACTTGATGAAACCTTCTTAAAGACCAAGTCTTTCCTCTTATCTTAAGAGTTAAGTTAACCGATTATCTTAAAGGATATGATTGACAAGATTCTCTTATTATGCCTGATATAAACCCTATGGTTAAGTTAAACCTCAAACCAAGAAATGAAATATAATCTAATCGAATGTGCAAAATTATAAACTTGATTTGAGAATTATCATGTCGAGCAAGGATGCGTGCTGTCGGCACAATGATGCCACAAATAATTAATTAAAAATCCTTGGCCAAGGTAGATGCCCGTTCGGCAATGTCAGCTTCCATGGCCAGATATACTCTGATCAGGATGATTCTTCTGATAGGAGGTACCTATAGAGGAAGGATCGATCAGTAGTATAGGTTCGTGGACATCAGGCTCAGAGACATGATGATAAATCGATCCATGTTGATTACCCTCGTGAAGGGCGGGTTCTTCAGTTGAAGAAACTCGGGAGACCAGTAGGTCTTGGTTGGGCGGTAAAGCCCCTGATGATAATTCTCTTTTCCTCGATAAAGTTTTCCAAGTATGATAGTATGGAGACGATGTCAAAGGGATTTCTTCCTCTCTTGTATATCCAGGTACATGCAATGGTAATTGAATTTCTATTTCATCTATGCCATGAATGCTATTCTTTATATTAATGAACATTGTAGGATTCTCAGATACTTAGTGAGATAGCTACCTGAATTTATTCAGTTGTTATATTGTTTCATAGCTGTAGCAATTATTCGTTATCTTCTGGAAGCAAAGAAAAGTAAATATTATTCTTCTGCAATTCCTGTTAGATGTTTATAGTTATAGTATCTTTTCAGCTGAAAATGAAATTAAAAAGTTAGTAGATGAAGTGTATAGTGTAACGACATATGGATTGAATTCTTCTTTTAGCTGCAAATGAAGCCCTAGTTTTTATAAGAGAAGGATGCGAATTGGTTAATCGTGCCCTAGTAATTATTCTCTTTTTAGAGTGATTATCTTTATTTTGGAAAACCCTAGTTTGACAGTTATTTAGTTTTAATCTTTTGTGTGACGGTTGTTGGAAACAGTTAGATGTTACCTTTCAGCTGAACCTGAAAACTTAGAGGTTAGTTGGAAATTAAAAAAATCGAATAGTTGAAATGAATTGGAAACCCTAGAATGAAAACAAGCTAGTTATTCTTTAGCTGAAATGGATAGATGGTTGAATTTTTAAAACCGTAGACCGGTTTGGTTGTTAGAGACCTTAGGTGTTTACACTAATTACAGATTTGCTTTGGTGATTATGGATGTGTGGTGTCGCCTATATGAGTGGATTTAGGTCTGAGTTAAGGTGTGATGTGGTTCACCTTCATTCCTTTCCACCACATGAATGTTTTGGTGCCGACCTAATTTGAGTTTGCACAGTTAAGGTGCATAGCCAACCTTGGAGAATGTTTTCAAAGTTGAAAAAGCTATAAATAAGTGTTGTGTTGATGGAGGATTTTTGAGTAGTGAGTGTGATGTGAATTGCAAAGATGTGAAGTGCGAATTTGTGAAGTGCAGTGTGAGCTTTAATGAGTTAGACTATTGGAAGCAATGGACAAAAGGTCTCTACAATCTTTAGAAAGGCTGTGAATGTGTTGGTGATGCTATGGTGGACTTTTATGTTGCATTGAGATGGATTTCTCACTGTAACATTCTTCTTTCTTCTTTTATGTAATCTGGTAATGAGTCATTGGTAGTGAGCCCTCTGATAGTGAGCCTATTGTATTTGATATTTTAATTAATTTATATTGTGAGATAATCTTCGTTGTGGTTTTTCCCTTCTTGGGTTTTCCACATAAATCTAGTGTTCTATTGTGCATGGAGTTGATGTGTTTCAATTTATGTTATTTTCTTTCATGCTAATTCACTTTAACAGATTAAGAATTAACAATTTTTTTGTGAATTTGAATGTTTATGAGGGTTTTTATGTTTTAATATACAACTGATTCACCCCCTCATCTCAGTTGTCTTGTGCATTCAACAATTGGTATTAGAGAAAGGTTCCTTGGAAGAAAGCTTAACCGCTTGAGGTAGATCTAGGATGGCGCACAAGAGAGATGCTCCTCTGTTTGATGGATTAGACTATGCATTCTAGAAGACATGGATGGAAGGATTTTTGGTATTCCTTGGATATGGAGTTTGGAAGTCTATTGAGACTGGATACACTATGCCTACAAATGGTCTGAGTACTAATGATGAGATTAAGGCCAATGGAAACAATGGTAAAGCAAGGTATGCTCTTTTAAGTGGTCTTTCTAATATTGAACTTGTGAAAGTTATGAATCTGAAAATTGCTAAAGATATCTAGACAAAGTTGGAAAGTATTTATGAAGGAGATGATAAGGTAAAGCAAACTAAGATGCAAAATTTAAAGATCATATTTGAGAACATGTGGATGTCAAAAGATGAAAACATTACAAGCTACATGCATAAGGTGGATGAGACTGTCAACTCCATTAGAGATTTTGGTGGAAAGCTTGAAGAAGAAGTGGTAAAAAAAGGTACTGAGAACTCTTGCTAAAGCTTATAGTCATAAACTTTCTTCTATTGAGGAAGCTCAATATTTAAGCAAATATACTAGAGATCAGTTGTATGGTGCTTTATCTGCTTTTGAAATGGGAGAGTTTGGTCCAAGTAATGAAAAAGTTGAGTATGCTTTTAATGTTGGCAAATTAGAGAATACTGAGGAATTAGATTAGGAGGATCTTGATGACATAGAAGCAAAATTTGTGAGAAGAATGAAAAGGGCATTGGAAAATATAGAGGTAAGTTACCTTTCAAATGTTTCAGTTGTGGAAAGAGAGGTCATTATGCTTCAAGGCGTCCAAACAAAACTTTGAATGAGAAGAATAAGGAGAACAAAGGTAAAACAATTAAGAAAAGTTATTATGTTAGAGAAGATGTGTAATGTCCCCTCCTAGCTAGACTTTAGTATTTCAGTGGGATTAGCTTATCAGTCAACCCTCGTAGGCTAATGGGATTGGATAGAGGGTCTTTGCAATAGAAACTTGATCATTTGATGGTTTATTTCCTCTCTAGAGTTCAGGAAGTTTTAGGTTTGGCTTTTGCGACGGATTCAAAGCTCAGTTCCTAATACCTACTATTTATAGTAAGTCATTCTGCCAGGCTTACTATTTATAGCATGGCACCTGACTGAAATAGAATTATCAGTGTTGACCTCAATTTTCAGTTGGCTCAGAGAAATAAGGTGTTTTTCCTAAGTTATGGCGTTTAATTATTATTAAAGGTTCACTTTAATAATAATTAATATTTTAATGATATATTATAATGTTATATTTGCACTTTATATTTGAGGGGTCATTGATACATAAAAAGGGGCTATTTCATTTAATTATTTGGATGCCAATTATAAAGATCATATTTTAATATCTTGAAGTGCAAATTTATAACATTTTAAAAGAATTAAAAAGGAAAAAAGGGGGTTGACCTCCTTGATATATATATATATATATATATGCTGCTTGGTGAAAATCAATCTCTCTTGGACATTTCGTTATCTCGTTTCATGAACTTCTTGGCGTTGGGAGAACAAAGACAAGGGTTTCTGCAATTTCCTGTGCGTATTGACATTGGAGAGCGTAGCTCCTTCAATGTATCAACAGTCTAAGGTTGCGAAACTCTCAGCTGAAGTTGCTCTTTTGTTGGCTTCATTCAGGAATCAAGATTGTGCAGATTGGAGACATTATTTAGGGGTTTACAGGTTATTCATATTGTGGAGGCGAATATACTTATGGATTGCGATTTATATTCTACACACATCTTTGCCAAGGTCATGCCATCTTCTTAGCAGCCAGTCGTACCTCCTTTCAGCTTAGGCGTGTTTTCTCAAGGGCAAGGCGCTTTGGGTTTTGAGCCCTATATTCTTTCTTGGTTGGCGTCCATCATCACAGTGGCTTTAGGAGCGATTTGGAGGAGGAGATGATATCTACAGCTAGACGTTTCATTCTTCAACTCCAGTCATGGCTGCTAATCGCCCCAATTTTGATATTTTGTTCTTCTTGCATTTCAGGTACTTTCTATTGTAAAAGTTTTAAAAAAGTGAATAAATAAATTTCATCTCATTGTTGTAGTAGTGTTTCTTGGTAGTTTAATATTTCCTTTTCCAGTATTTAATTTCATGTCTACCATTATATTTGAAAAAATACAAAAAAAACATATATTCAACAAAAAACACAAAACAATCACAAAACAATCAAAAACAAAAGAAGCAGTTAGTTTCAACAGTTCAAAGTTTGTAGTTGGGAGAACTTAGAGTTCTTACAGTGGTATCAGAGCTTTGATCCTGACATCCTAGAGGGTTAAAATTTTTATATAGCCACCAGAAGTTAGTCCTCACAGGTATTTTACCAAAAAAAAAGGGAAAAACAACAGAGAAAACAAATTGCAAACACACAACATGTCACCATGGGTGAAAGAGGTGGCGGTAGTTCACCCTAAAATGAGCTTGGAAATGAAGCTAAAAATGGGGGAAACAATGAAGAAAGGGAAGCTTGAGAAATTTTTATATGCATGGCAACAGGGCAAGAGCAGGTTTAGATGTTTTTCAGGCACTTACGACAATGATGCAACACATGTATCCTTAGGGAATACAAAATCATAAACCAAATGACAATAGGAGTGTGGTTGGAACCCCCAGGGCATAGAGAGCATCCACATGTACCTTTGATAGACCTACACGCCCTACCTTTTTGAGAAATGAACCAGAAGAGGGTAATGATAAAGAAGAGGGTGAGACAATGTTTGCAGACAATCTTATGGCAGCAAATGATGAATGGGAATTGTTGACACCACACGTGAGGGAACACATAAGCTTTGACATATTTGTAAGTCAAAGGAGAGAGCATTACAAAGAAAGACAAAATCAGAGACCTAGAGACCAATACAGTGACTTGAAACATGCCACCAACAAACTTACATTACCTACATTTGATGGCAGTGGAACAGTTACAGCTCAAGCTTGGGTTCATAAACTTGATACCTTCTTGAATCTTCGACCCATGACAGAGGCAGATGCAATAAAATATGCCACTTTACACTTGGAGGAAGCAACCCATGATTGGTGGTACCACAAAATGGTCATGTTGCAACATAACTACATCACTTATCAGGAATTCGTTGATAGATTGATTGAACGCTTTGATAAGAAGAATCCAGAAACATATTTCAGGGACTTGGCTCAGCTCAAACAAGTTGGGAGTTTGGAGGGTTACATTGGTGACTTTCAAAAAGTATTAGTCATGGTTCCTAATATTTCTGAGAGGAGATTAGTTGTGCTATTTATTGAGGGCCTATTGGAACCATTGAGAGGGTGGATAAAAGCTTTTGGCCCATTGAATATGTAGGAGGCTATGAAAAAGGCTAGAAGTATAGAACTTGTAGCCCCACAAAGCAAGTTCTCATTGAAAGGATCCTCTTCATATAGGGACAACAAATCCTTCTCCAAGAAGAAGGAAAAATCAAATTCAAAGGGAAAATTAGTAGCACCCCTAGATCGAGGTACACTCAACGATTTGCACAAGAAAAAGTTGTGCTTTTACTGCAAAGGGCCCTATGATGCAAACCATGATTGTCCTTTGAGGCCTAAGGGCAAGGCTAACAGAATAATGTGGGCATTCTAAGGGCAAGGATCTAACAGAATAATGTGGGCATTCTATGAGGATGCATGGGGTCTTAGCAGGACAAAGGATTATCGCTTTGCTCGACACAGGTTCCACACATAAGTTCATTGATGCTAGGTTGGTTGAGAGGTGTGGGATTCAGACAGAGGAATGTGAGGGTATAAGGGTGAAGGTTGCAGATGGCTACACTCTTAAGTGTGACAGGATGATTCCAGATCTTCCTATGCACTTGAATAATTTTGAGTTTAAGGCAGATTTCTATGTGGTAAATATGGGAGACACTTATATGGTTTTGGGAATGAAATGGCTTCATGACATAGGTGAGTTTACCCTTAACCTTCATGACATGGAGATGAAGTTCAAGGTGGAGGGGAAGACTCATGTACTAAAGGCCATCGGAGATAGCAATTTTAGGATGATATCATTCAGGAGAATGTAGAGGCTCATGTGCCATGATTAGATTGAGTGGGCAACTGAGTGTATGTTGATGCCACCACAAGAGGGGCAGCAAAATCCAACTTATCATCCAAATATATAGGAGTTGAGGATTAAGCATAGGAAGGTGTTAAGTAATATTCCACCTGGTAGACCTCTAGATAGAAGGATTGAGCACATAATAGAATTGGAGTGTGCCAAACCTATGATAATCATTTCTTATAGGCACCCCAAGTGGCTGAAAGATGAGATTGAGAAAACAATTAAGGAGTTGCTTGATATGGGGCACATTAGACCTAGCAAATCACCTTTTGCTTCCTTAGTAGTTTTGGTGAAGAAAAAGGATGGTACATTTCGGATGTGCATTGATTATAGGGTGTTGAATAAGAGAACAATTAAGAACAGTTACCCTACTCCTCGTATTGGCAAGTTGATTGATGAACTTCATGGTGCTTGTTACTTGTTGAAAATAGATTTGAGATCAAGTTATCACCAGATCAGGGTCAGAGAGCAGGATATCGAGAAGACAACATTCATATGTCATTGTGGACACTTTGAGTTTGTGGTTATGCCATTTGGGCTAACCAATGCCCCTGTTACTTTTCAATCCACCATGAACATGGTCTTTCAGTCACAGCTGAGGAGGTTTGTACTAGTCTTCTTTGATGCCATTCTAGTATATAACAAGACTCGGGAGGAGCATATTTCCCATTGATACAGTGTTGGGTATTCTATATAGGGAGTTCTTGCATGCCAAGGAATCCAAATGTGATTTGGGCATGACTGAGTTGCTATACTTAGGCCATATTATCATTGCAGAGGGTGTGCGAATGGATCTTGACAAGGTCAAAGCTATCATTGAGTGGCCTACTCCTAAGAATCTTACTCAACTTAGGGGATTTTTTGGCTTGTATGGCTTCTACCGCAGATTTGTCAGTGAAAATTCACACCATGCGGCACCACTTACTAAATTGACAAAGAAAGGGGTGTTTGTCTGGACTCATGAGGCACAAGAGTGTTTTGAGAAGTTTAAGCAGCTGGTGACTTCTTGCCTAGTCCTTCCATTACCATATTTTACTAGACCCTTTAAGCTATAGTGTGATGCCTCTAGTGAGGGTATTGGTGTAGTGCTTATGCAGGATAAGCACCCTATTGCTTTCAAGAGTAGGAAGCTTAGAGGACCGAAGAGGGGCTACAATATGTATGACAAGGAGATGTTGGCCATCATGCATTCATTGGCCAAATTCAAGCAATACCTTGTGGGCAACAAATTTTGTGTTAGGACAAATCGTAATAGCCTAAGACATTTCCTAGGGTAGCAGGATCTCAATAATCGTCAACAGAAATGGGTTAGTAAATTGCAACCATATGACTTTGACATTGCCTATGTCAAATGGACTTAGAATGTTGTTGTTGATGCCTTGTCTCGCGACCACACTTGAGCTCCATGGTAGAGATTTCAGAGGATTGGAGACACCTGATTATAATTGAGTATGCCAAAGACTCTTGGGCTTCTGGTATTGTTGAGGGTTCAGTATAGGACAACATGTATTCAGTTGTAAATGATATTATCATTTACAAAGGAAGAATTTTCTTGACTCGACAATAGGAGATGAAGAGCAAAGTGATGAGAGCCTTTCATGATGTTCCCATGGAAAAACATCCCAGTTATTTCAAAACTTATAGGAAAATACAGGAGGGTTTCACTTGGAAAGGCCTTAAGTCAGATGTTCTTCAATACGTCAGAGAGTGTCCTATTTGTTAGCAGAATAAACAGGAGCATACTTACTTTGCAGGGTTACTTCAGCCACTTCCAATTCCTGACAAGAAGTGGGAATGCTTGTCCATGGATTTCATTATGAGCTTGTTGAAAGCCCAAGGTAGAGACTGCATTTATGTGGTTGTTGATCGACTCACTAAGTATGGCCATTTCTTTCTGATTACTACATATTCAGCTACACAGGTGGCAAAGTTATTCTTTTGTGAGATATTCAGATTACATGGGTTACCCCAAAACATTGTCAATGACAGGGATAGTTGGTTCCTTAGTAATTTTTGGCAGGAGCTAATAAGACTTTGTGGGATTGAGCTCACTTTGAGCACCAGCTACCACCCATAGACGGATGGCCAGACAAAGATTGTCAATAAATAGGTGGAGGGATATCTCAATAATTATACTGTAGGGAAGCAAAGGGCTTGGGTAAAGTGGATTCATCTCTGTGATTACTGCTATAACACCACCTACCATTTATCGATATAGATGACACCATTTATGGCCTTGTATGGTTATGAGGCACCTAGCTTTCTTGACTTACTATTGAGTGACAGTAAAGTGCCTAGCGTTGGGGATCTTGTATAGGAAAACCAAGATATTATGAGGGCTTTACGTGAGAATATTCAAAAGGCACAAAATCAACAAAAGCAGTATGTGGATCAAAAGAGAGTAGAGCATTCTTTTGAGGTAGGGGATATGTTGTATTTGATGTTGCATCCCTATCATTAATCCACTCTCAGGAAGAGTGGTGCAAAGAAACTCAAGCCATGATACTATGGCCCTTTCAGGATCATCAGGTAGGTAGGTGAGGTGGCTTATGAGTTGGAGTTACCAACAGATAGCAAGTTCACAATGTGTTTCATGTATCATGCCTCAAGAAGGCATTAGGGCATCATGTTGTTCCTTCCACAACTCTACCCCCCCTGGATGATGAGGGGAAATTGATTCTAATACCTGAGGCCATCTTGGATGTTAGAGAGAGACATTTGCGAAGGCGGGTCATCAAGGAGTATTTGATTAAATGGAAGGACTTGCCAGTTGATGATGCTACATGGGAGAGCAAGGAGATTCTACAACATCCGAAGTTGAGATTGCTTGGCGACAAGAAATTTCAGGGAGGGCGGACTATAATGTCCCCTCCTAGCTAGACTTCAGTATTTCAGTGGGATTAGCCTATTAGTCGACCCTTGTAGACTAATGGGATTAGATAGAGGGTCTTTGTGGTAGAAACTTGATCATTTGATGGTTTATTTCCTCTCCGGAGTTCAAGAAGTTTTAGGTTTTTCTTTTGTGGAGGATTCAGAGTTCAATTCTTCATACTTACTATTTATAGTAAGTCATTTTTTCAAGGTTACTATTTATAATAGGGCACCTAACTGAGATAGAATTATCAGTGTTGACCTCGGTTTTGAGTTGGCTTGGAGAAATAAGGTGTTTTTCCTAAGTTATGACATTTAATTATTATTAAAGGTTCACTTTAATAATAATTAATATTTTAATGATATATTATAATGTTATATTTGCACTTTATATTTGAGGGGTCATTGATACATAAAAAGGGGCTATTTCATTTAATTATTTGGATGCCAATTATAAAGATCATATTTTAATATCTTGAAGTGCAACTTTATAACATTTTAAAAGAATTAAAAAGGCAAAAAGGGGGTCGACCTCCTTGAGAGATATATATATGCTACTTGGTGAAAATTGATCTCTCTTTGACATTTCGTTATCTCGTTTCATGAACTTCTTGGCGTTGGGAGAACAGAGACAAGGGTTTCTGCAATTTCCTATGTGTATCAACATTGGAGACATAGCTCCTTCAGTGTATCAACAGTCTGAGGTTGTGAAACTATCAGTTGAAGTTGCTCTTCTGTTGGCTTCATTCAGGAGTTAAGATTGTGTAGATTGGAGACATTATTAAGGGGTTTATAGGCTTATTCATATTGTGGAGGTGAATATACTTATGGGTTGTGATTTATATTCTACACACATCTTTGCTAGGGTCGTGCCATCTTCTTAGCAGCTAGTTGTACCTCCTTTCAGCTTGGGCATGTTTTCTCAAGGGTGAGGTGCTTTGGGTTTTGAGTCCTATCTTCTTTCTTGGTTGGCGTCCATCATCACAGTGGCATTTAGGAGTGATTTGGAGGAGGAGAAGTTGATATTTGCAGCTAGGCATCTCATTCATTAGCTCCAATCATGGCTACTAGTCGCTCTAGTTTTGATATTTTGTTTTTCTTGCATTTCAGGTACTTTCTATTGTAAAAGCTTTCAAAAAGTGAATAAATAAATTTCATCTCATTGCTGCAGTAATATTTCCTAGTAGTTTAATATTTCCTTTTCCAATATTTAATTTCATGCCTAACATTATATTTGAAAATACAAAAAATATATATATTCAACAAAAAACACAAAACAATCAAAAACAAAACAAGCAGTCAATTTTAGCAGTTTAGAGTTTGCAGTTGGGAGAACTTAGAGTTCTTACAAGATGCCAGTATATCTGATGATGAATTTGACTATGCAAATGATGAGGATAGTGAATGTTTATTTGAATGGCTATAAATATTGAACCTAATTTTTCTAACTATAAGAGATGTATGAAGAAAAGTGCTCCGGAAGTAGGTCATAATGTTGAAGGAACTATGGTGATTGCTTTTCATACTAGAGAGGAGAAGAATTACTAGATTATTGATAATGGATGCTCAAATCATATGATTGGTGATAAAAGTAAGTTTGTTAAACTTGAGAAATATGAAGAAGGTCTAGTTAAGTTTGGTGATGATACATCTCCTAAAATATGTGGAAAAGGTTCAATCAGTTTTGATGGCAAGCATAATACAGATGTCCTTTATGTTAAGGGTTTAAGACATAACTTCTTGAGTGTTGGACAAATTTGTAGCAAGGGATATAATCTTATGTTTCAAGATGATGGATGCGAGATCAAAAAAAGCTCCAAAACTGTGGTTGTTGTTGGAAGGACAAATGGAAATGTTTATCAACTCAAAGGTGTTGATGGCCATTGCTTTATGATTCAAATAAATGAAAGTTGGAAATGGCATAAAAGAATATGTCATGTATCAATTTTGATAGCCTTGTAAGGATCAGTTTAGTTCAAGTTGTGAGAGATTTTCCAAAGATTACAAAGCCTATCAATGTTGTTTGCAAGGAATGTCAGATTGGGATGCAAGAAAGAAGTTTCAAAATCAAAGAATAATCTACTATCGAACCATTAGAGCTGGTGCATATAGATCTTTATGGTCCTACCAGAGTAAGAAGTTTTCAAGGTGATAGGTATTTCTTGCTATTAATTGATGATTACTCTAGAATAACATGGGTTACTTTTCTCAAAGAAAAATCAGAAGCTCCAGATAAGTTTAAAGCATTTAAAGTTATGGTTGAGAATGAAATGGATATGAAAATCAAGTGTTTGAGGTCTAACAGAGGTGGAGAATTCATGTGCAATGAGTTTAACATTTTTTGTGAGAATCATGGAATAAAGAGGCATTTATCTGCCCCTAGGACTCCTGAGCAAAATGGAGTGGTTGAAAGAAAGAATAGGATTGTTCAGGATGTTTCCCTCTCAGTTGTTGTCCTTGTTGACTAATACACAAACTCTCAAGTTCTCAAGGAAAATTCTCAGGTATTTGTAGGCTTGTGGCATTGTAAGTTGTTCATGGTGGTATGGATACAAGATTCTTGTGGCATTGATTAATTGATATATCCTTGGCATAGAAATCCTCAGTTTCAGTTGTTGTGGCACTTCGATATAATGAAAATATGTTCTGGCACTTTGGTACAATGAGCATGTAGATTCGTTTCAATGTGGTTGTGTTGCAACTTTGTTACTATTGGTTGGCATACAAGTGTCTTTTCAAGTCATAGTGACTATATGCAAATACAATTATATGAGGTAAAAAAAATAAAAATTATCTTATATGATATCGACTGACAAAGAAGGTATTCACATGCATTTGCATAAAGTGGTCTTATTAATAAGACTTAATCTATATATGTGTAAAGACAAGGATTTAGTTTATTTCAAAGTCACTATTTTTACAAGGCTTATGACATGGCAATTTAAGTCTAAAAGCCTAAAGGAATTGTTATATTCGTGGACATGAGCATTATGAGATTTATATCATTTGGGAAATCATGAGCAATATATTTGATTGTTTCAAAAGTCATTATACATTCAAGCTTTAAAGCTTGAATACATGTGGAAATAAAAGGATTGACACTGACATAATGATAAACCATGATGATGCAAGGGGCAGTTTTGAAGACAGTTAACAGATTACATGTGGCATTAGTTGAAAGGCAGTTTACATTAGTTACCATTCTTAGAATGTTTATATGAACAGTGATTTATCATTATTTGACATTCTATGATTTTAACAATTATTATGATGAATGTGTAAACAAAATTTTGTGATTGAAGTTTTGCAAACATGATGCAAAAAAGATTGTATAACTGATATATTTGATATTTTAGGGATTCCAAAATGAATCTTTAAGATATTAAATGTATTAGATTGAAAGTGAAATATCATTTGAAGTGAAATAGAGAAACCCTTTGTATTTTACCTTCTATATTGTTTGTGATTAAAATGTATATGCCAGTGAGGCACAAGTTATCATGCCAGTGAGGCATTCTTGAAAAGTCAGTGAGACATTGTTTTATTGCTAGTGAGGCATTTGAAATATATCAGTGAGATAGTATTGCTAGTGAAGCATTTGAAATCTATCAGTGAGATAGTATTGCTAGTGAAGCATTTGAAATCTATCAGTGAGATAGTATGGCCAGTGAGGCATTGTTAACATAATGTTTTTCAGATTAAACGAGTGAGGCATCATTTCTAGAGTGGTTTTTAATCCCTAGAGGGTTTTCCACTCACCAAATTCTTTGTCTTATGGTCTCATTATTTTGATGTGATAATGTTTCATGACTATGATGATCTTTGGTTTGCTTTAATATTTCTTATTTCAATTCTTTAATGATTGCATTCTATTCATGAATGTATTTATCATTGAAATATTAAGAGCATAAATTATTCAATTCTTTTTCAAGCCAAAAGTGAAAATTTGTCTAAGACACTGATTCACCCTCCCCCCCTCTCAATGTCTTCTTCACTCCAACAAAGGAAGCTACAAGAACCATGATGAAAGAGGCAAACCTAATGGAAGTCTACTAGAGAGAAGCAATTCATACTACAATCTGCATACTTGACAGAGTACAAGCAAGAGAAAATAGTACAAAGACTCCCTATGAATTGTGGCATACAAGGATTCCTATTGTCAAATATTTCAATGTTTGAACTTAAGAAAGTTTGATACAAGGTCTAATGAAGGTATCTTTCTTGGATATTCGACAAAAAGAAAAACTTATCAATGCTACAACAAAAGCCCAAAGAAGATTGTTGAGAGTGCAAGTGTCAAGGTAGATGAAGACTTACATAAGAATTTTGTGGTGATAGATGGATATGAATCAAATGAGTCTTCTTGCAGGTAAATGATAAAGATGAAGTAAGGAGAAAGAAGTTCATATTGAAGAGGAAGAAGTTCCGGAAAGGATCCCGAAGACTCCTAAGTATGTGTAGAAGAATAATTCTAAAGATCAAATCATTAGTGACAAAAGAAAAGGTGTGTTGAAAAGAAGAAAAGTTGTAATGACAAAAGAATAGGCAAATCTATGTTTACTTTCTAAAGTTGAACCTAAAACAGTGATTGAATCATGCAAAGATGAATACTGGATCAAGGCTATGGAAGAAGAACTATTGTAGATTGAGAAGAATCAGACTTGGGAACTTGTCCCAAGACCAACAAACAAGAATTTAATTGGAATTAAGTGGGTATTTTGGAACAAACTAAATGAGATTGGAGTAGTGAGAAATAAGGAAAGGCTTGTGTGTAAAGGTTTTTCACAAGTGGAAGGAATAGATTTTGAGGAGATATTTGCTCTGGTGTTAAGAATGGAAACTATCAAGATGTTTTGGATTTTTTTTCACATAAGGATTTTAAGGTTTATCAAATGGATGTGAAGTGTACTTTATTGAATGGTGAGTTGGATGAAGAGGTATACATTGAACAACCAGAAGGATTTCAATTATCAAACAAATTGGATATGGTTTACAAATTGAAGAAGGCACTTTATAGACTAAAGCAAGCTCCTAGAGCTTGGTATGTAAGGTTGGGCAAGTACTTGATACAACAAGGATTCAATAAAGGTACTACAAATAGTAATCTTTATTTCAAAGTTGAAAAAGATCAAATATTGATTGTGGTTGTGTATGTTGATGATATAATTTTTGGAGGAAATGAAGCTATGTGTAAGAAATTTGTAGAAGAGATGCAAAAAGAGTTTGATATGTCTATGTTTGGGGAGATGAATTTCTTCCTTGGACTGCAAATCAATCAGACAGAAAAAGGCATATTCATTTCTCAATCAAAGTATGTCAAAGAAATATTGAAGAAGTTTGGAATGGAAGATTCTAAACTGGTATGTACTCCTATGGTTATTGGTTGCAAGTTGAGCAAGAATGATGAATCTCCTAAGACTGATCAGAGCAAGTATAGATCAATGATTGGAGGACTGCTATATCTAACTGCTACTAGACTGGATATCATGTATGCATTTTGTCATATTTCAAAAAGATCCTAGAGAGTCACATGTTGCAACAGTGAAGAGAATATTCAGATACTTGAAAGGCACTCTGGAACATGGTTTATGGTATCCAAAGGATATTGATTTCTCTTTGAGTGCTTATACAGATGTATATTAGGCAAGTTGTGTGGATGATAGGAAAAGTACAAGTAGTGGTACATTCTTTCTTGGATGCAGATTGTTGTCTTGGCTAAGCAAGAAGCAAGATTCAGTTTCTTTATCTGCTGCAGAGGTAGAACACATTGCAACATCTTGTTGCACACAAGTGTTGTGGATCAGGTAGACCTTGAAGGATATTAGAGTGGTATAGGATGAACCAATTTCTATCTTTTGTAATAATACACGTGTTATTAACATTTCAAAGAATTTGGTAATGCACTCAAGGACAAAACATATCTCAATCTAGTATCACTTTTTGAGAGTGAAGGTTGTAGAGAATAATGTGAAGCGAGAGTATGTGCCTATAAAGGATCAGGTTGTTGATATATTTACTAAGGCTCTTTTTAAGGATACTTTTGAGTATATTTGAAAGAAGTTAGGGGTCATTACCCTTCCTTTGAACTGGATGCATAAGGATATGCATTAGTCTAGTGGATCTCAAGATTCATTCCTTTTTTTGTGTTGATGTTAGTCGCTACCTCTTAGGGGGAGTAGGTAGTGGCATTGTTGGTTGTTCTAATTAGGGGGAGTAAGTATTGGTGGAGGTTGGTGTTGTCCTTGTCAGTTGTGTTAAAGGATATGTGCAGTGGTTGCTGGTTGGAACAATTTGTTGTGTGCTCCTAAGGGGGAGTGTGCAGAGCAATAAAAAAGGAAAAGATGTTGTAGAGCAATGGCGAGCAATTACAAGTATGATTAATGTCAAAAGGGGAGAGTGAGAAATGTGTCACAATTTTCCATTGATGTCAAAGGTGGGGAGAAAGTAATGTGAAAAAGGATCAATTGAGAAAGGGATAGAGAAAGTAAAAGAGAAAGAGTTGGTATGGAGCAATGTGTTGGTAACCAGAGTTGTGTTTGTTGTTGGTGATTTTCACATCATTTGTTGCCATCAATGACAAAGTGGGAGATTGTTGTGGCACAAGTATGAGTAGTTAGTTTTGTCATTGATGTCAACTAGTTCATATTGTTGGTGATTGTTGGAAGTCTGCTAATGGTTGAAAAGTTGTGATGATGCTTTGATTAGTTTCATTATGTTTTCATTAGTAAGTGTTACTAGTGTCAACCTCTAGTGTTGCTTTGATAAGCATGTGTATGATTGAGTTGCTATGTTGGTTTGGTTGTGATGAAGAGGTGTTCCAAATGATGAGAATGTATTTGTGGTGCTTGGTTTCCAAGTGCTTTTAAGAAAATTTGAATAAAAGAGGAAACAATGTGTTGTAAAGGTGTTTTGGCATACAAAGTGGTGTTATAGTTTTGCTCCACATTTCTTCTATGTTGAAGATCTACTTGTGTGATTTGGATATGTTGATCAAAGGTATTCATAAGTGTTATATCCATAGTTTCTTGGCCTGAATCGTTTTGTAGAAGTTGTGTTCACTAGTGTGTGAACTGTGTATTGCAGTGGTGTCTAGGAGAAATGGTTTTGCTCTGCATTTCTCCATAGTTTTTTTTCTAGTCTTGCAGTTCTTGAAGTGTGTTGATAAGGTTCATATCTACCTTCAATTGAAGTTCATGGTTTCGTGCTCTACAAGTTGATTTCTTGAGTTACAGTGTGTGGAAGATTATTTGAGTGTACTAGATGTGTACATTCTTTAGGTGAAAGATGTTGCAAAGGAATTTATTGGATTTTAGGGTGTTTATTGAATATTCCAAATCATGTTCAAGTGATGTTTGTTGTCCACGAGTTGTCTCAAGATTAAAGGAAGTGTTTACTTAATTGTTTAATGGTGTTCACACGGGTTCGACTAACCTTGGGTGTTTACACTAACTGTGGATTTGCTTTGGTGATTGTGGATGTTTGGCATGTGTGGCGTGTATGAGTGGATTTTAGTCCAAGTTAAGGTGTGATGTGGTCCACCTTTGTTCATTTCCACCACGGGAATGTTTTGGTGTGGTGATCCCATAATAATGGGTTACACTCTTTGGCCAAACTTGACATTGAAATCAACATTTTTCACCAAATCTTCACTTTCTTACACCTATAGCAGCTAAACCATTAAGAATTTGAAGATGAAACAAACTAGTGATTTGTGAGATTGTGGGTAGATTCTAATTATATTTTTAAAAAAATTAAAAATAAATTGTGAACCTTCTATGTAATTTTTAATAACTTATTTTTTCTAGTAAACATCATTTTTAAAAAGTGATGTTTACTTCGTACCACATAAATTTTTTTATAGAAAGTATACAATTCTAATTTATAAAATATAGATTTTTCACACCAATATCTAGTGCATGGATTTTTTTTTCATAACTTTTTGTTGCATATATTTCTTTTTAATTAGTTTTCCAATTCAAAGTAATTATAGTTTGGACAGAGGTGTACTTCCTACCACATAATTTTTTTTGTATGCATTTGAATTAAATTATTCTTTTTTTGTTGGAATAAGGACATCAATACCTAGTGCACGTATTTTTTAGAAACATTTTCTCTATTTTTCTATATTTTTCGTATGTGTGAAACAAAGACCTTGATGTTCATTGAAAAAATTGCATTCATAAGAAATAAATAAATAAATATAATAATCAAAATAAATATATGTAAAATTGTACTTTTTGGGAAACTTATAATAAGGGCTACATACTTACAAAACCTAAATTTTAAATGAATTTATTTGATCCCCAAAAAGGTAAATTAAATGTGGTTTTTTATTAGCATTTTGATAGGGGTGGAGGAGACTCCATTATAGGTATGGTTTAAAACTAATGGGATTCTATCCAAGGGGGTTTGATCTAAGGGAGTTTGATCAAACACTCTTTAATTAAAATCCATTAAATGGAACCTTTAAAGGCTTAAATCATTATATTTTTCAAAAATATGTGATTTCAAGCAAAAATCAAGATGTTCTAGAAAGTGTAACCCATTATTGTGGTAGCACGCCGACCTAATTTGAGTTTGCACAGTTAAAGTGCATAACCAAACTTGGAGAATGTTTTCAAGGTTGGAGAAGGTATAAATAGGTGTTGTGTTGATGGAGGATTTGTGAGTAGTGAGTGTGATGAGAATTGCAAAGGTGTGAAGTGTGAATTTGTGAATTGCAATGCAAGCTTTAATGAGTTAGACTACTAGAAGCAATGAGCATAAGTTGTCTACAATCTTTAGAAAGGTTGAGAATATGTTGGTGATGTTGTGGTGGAATTTTTTGTTGCATTGAGATGGATTTATCATTGTAATGTTTTTCTTTCTTCTTTTCTATAATCTAGTTGTGAGCCCGTCTTTCTTTGGGCAGTGAACCTATTGTATTCGATATTGCAATTACTTTATATTGTGAGCTAATCCTCAATGTGGTTTTTCCCTTCTTGGATTTTCCATGTAAATCTGGTGTTCTATTGTGCATGGAGTTGATGTGTTTTAGTTTATGTTACTTGCTTTCATGCTAATCCACTTTAACAAATTAAGGATTAACAAAATTTATGTGAATATGAATGTTTATAAGGGTTTTGATGTTTTAGTATACAACTAATTTACCCCCCTCTCAATTGTCTTGTGCATTCAACACATGGGCCACTTCAATTACACTTACCACAAAGTGACACTTGGAGGCTTCTCATGCATCCAATCCTCTCAGCCATCCTTAGCCATTGATCTTCCATATCAATCTCATCCATTGATCCTATAACCTCTAAATCTATAAATAGCTCATCATATGAGATCATTTTAACAAGAATCATGAATGCAAAGTTATGTTATTATTTTAAGCACCTTACGCCCAATCTTTCACACACGAATCCATCTTGAGCACATCCATCTTTGGTGCAATACGAGACTTGTGGGTGATGGATTTTCTATGTTATTTCATTCTTTTTATGCATGTTTCTTAACTCAATCTAAAGTTTATATTTAAATATTGAATATGGTTTAAATTTATTGGTTTGAATACTTGTTTGTGTTTTATGTTTACTTGCATATTATTAGTGTCTAATTAAAAATATAACATTTTGAACATTTAGGTTTTTTGAATATGCGTATAATACTTTCTCTAGAAAATTGAGCTAAATGGAGTGAAACTAAAAAATGCAATCTTATTTACAATTTTATTGAGTGTAAGAGTGGCACCTAATGTTATGTTCTAACCTAGGAATTAGAGATTCTTACTTTTCATTAAGCTTTGGAGATGTTTACAATTCCCTTTTCTCATGTATTTTCTAACAAATGGTTTCATGGTGTTAAAATTTGATTATGTTTATTCCACCTTAAGAAGCAATCAAGACTACCTATTAAAGATCAAGGGGCGTTCTTGTTTCTAACCCTCATAGTGAAATTATATAACCATATGTTTTTATTTTCATGACCATTGAATCTTATACCTTTTTCAATGTTTCCAAAGGTCATATCAACCACTTCATGTTTCAAAAAAATGTTTCTCCTAGAAGTAATGTTCTTGGTCAAATAGATTTTTTATGTAAATCATAAAGATATTTTTTGAGCTAGATGACACTTATATTGTTATAGTATGGAAGTAGAATGTTTAACCCTCTTATTTTGTATGAAGAAGGGGATGACGCATAAAAGGGTGATCTAGTAAAGGAAAAAGTGATGAATGTAATGGGGATTGAGTGGGAAGATTTTCAATATTACATTTCAATATGTGATATTTTCTTGATATTTGTATAGAAGATGTCATATGCTTTAGATATTTTTTTGTAGGTGTTAAAGTCTATTTTTTATTAATGTAGATGGAGTTTTGTGGGGGGGTCTACACTTAAATATTAAGAAATGAATTGTAGCTAAAAAATACTATAATGGTTACATTTAAGAAGGAAAATAAAACCACTCCCACAAAAGGGAGGACAAGCCACATCTAGTACATAGAAAATAAAATGCTGATTGTAAGGAGCTAACAAGAGTTGAAAAGAAACAACCTTGTCAAGAAGAAAATGACCCTCAACCATCATCTCTACTAGTTGAACAACTAGCCTCATCTACCATAGAGCTAACTCCAAACCAAGATTTAGCCATGATCACAACTCCAAGATTGCAACTCTCACCCCACAATTGGCTAGAGCAACAAATTGAATGCCATGAATGACCTCTTCATGTTGCACAACTTAAGCTATAGATTTGTTGTTATCATGTTCAACACTAATTATTCCTTATTCAAAACCTAGATTCCACCAACCTACACAAGAGAACCTAAGACTCCAACATCCTTCTCATACTTCATCACCCATAAACTCACATGCCCAATACATATGAAGCCAAAAGAGACCAAATAAAAAAAGAAAACCACCATTTTTACACCAACATAGATAAGAAGACCTCTTAGACTAGCTTCAAAATGAACTTTAAGAGAAGCAAATCACATGAACTTAACAGGATATTATCCTCATAACCCTAGGGATCTAAAATACTCTTGATCAATTTTAGAGACTAAGTTGGGATAGTAAAAATCATTCATAAACAATGATAAAAAAAAATACCCTAAAGAAAAGGATCCTAAACCTTAACCAATAAAAATATCCTATATTTAATGCAATATGTAGGTATAAAATGCAAAACAAGAACCCACCATAAAAGAAAAAAATTCTAGCAAGAGCAACCAAAACCAACTAAGAAATGGCAAAGCTAAAATAAAGACAAACAACTCCATGACAAAAAATATGATTCAAAACACAATCACATGTGTTACGAACACCTTAAATATACATGGAAAAGTGAGGAGAGGTTGCAAATAACACATGCCTAGAAAAAATTAACATTATTTTTTAAAGAGGATATTAACAAAAAATAATCTTCACACAAAAATTGGTCTTAAGAATAAAAAACACCCATGATTGTGACCTAAGGAGGCCTCCAATTGAAAAGGAAATTTTCCAAACCCATCCAAGAATTTAGGTGGTCACTAATAAGCATTAATAAAGGTATACAATCTGAAAGGAATTAATAAAATGAAAGAAATGGAAAGTATTAATCCTAGAGAATTTGTTTGAAAAAATATTACCATCAAGATGAAAACCAAGAGCAAACATGCCAACATCCAAGAGGAGACACAAGAATTTTTTAGGGGGACAAAACAAAGAAAAATCCCCCAATATTATGAAGATGACATTGATCCTAAAAAGGTTACAAAGAGAGAGAGAGAGAGAGAGAGAGAGAGAGAGAGAGAGAGAGAGAGAGAGAGAGAGAGAGAGAATTCTTCTTAATGAAGGAGAGAAGAACCTCAATAAATACAGGTGAGAAAGGAGTTGCATAAGTAACTCCCATTTTTATGTATGTCACCTTTCATCCTATGTGTGTCCAAGGTGTCAAGATCGTCATAAGGAGGCTACACTTAAGCCTTAATATTCCTCCAAAGAGGAGTTATAAAAATGAGACATCCTTGCACATGTGTGAAAATATGCAAATGAGACAAAAGACTTGTAGGGATTCCTACAAGTATTTAAATAATACACATAATAAATAATCTTCGTCCAAGTAAAGATTAACACCACCCTTAAGCTTTACTTGGAGATTTTACATCAAACCCTTCAATGTGTTGTAATCCTATATTTTTACAATGATAAAGAAATTTATCTTTACAAAGTGGTTTGGTGAGAATATCTGCAACTTGATCTTCACCTTTACAATACAAAAGAGAAATTTGTTTATCTTCAATTGGCTCTCTAATGAGGTGATGTTGAAGGGAAATGTGCTTGAGCCTTGCATGAAATATTGGATTCTTTTCCAAAGAAATGACACTTTGATTATCATGATATAAAGGTGTAGGATCCTTTTTTATTATCATGATATAAAGGTGTAGGATCCTTTTGAGGTAGACCCAAGTCTTCAAGTGCTCTTCTCAACCATAGTGTTTCTTTGGATGCATTGGTACAACTTTTATATTACGCTTTTGTAGTGTAAAGAGAAGCAGATTTTTTATTCTTACTTTTCCATGAGATTGCACCTAATCCAACAAATAAATGATAACCACAAGTGGATCTCCCATCATTGAGATCACCTCCTAAATCTGATCAATATAAACTTTTTTTTAAAATCACAATTTGCATCATAAAAAATACCAACATTAGGAGTACCTTTAACATATCTTAAAATTCTTTTTGCAACTTTAAAATGAGTGTGTTATGGTTTAGAAATGTATCTAGGAACTAAACCAATACAATAGGAGATATAAAGTCTAGTAAGAGTTAAGTAGTTTAAAATTCCAACTAATTGCCTATATAAAGTAGGATCAACAAATAGAGTTTCCATATCAACCATTAATTTAGTTCCTAATTCACAAGGAGTCAAAACACAATTTGTATCATTTATTTTAAATTTATATAATAGATATTGGGCATATTTATGTTGAGAAAGGAAAATACCTTTAGGTGTTTATCAATTTTGTATACCCAAAAAATAGTGTAATAAACCTAAATCAATCATTTGAAATTGATGAATGAGTTTAGATTTAGTATCACAAATCAAATTGTTAGAACTAGAAGTGATAATCAAATCATCAAGATATAAAATAATGATAATAATATCATTTTCACTATGTTTAATATATGTTTGGATCATTTTTACTTCTTATGAAACCTTGAGATGTAAAGAAAATATTAATTTTAGAATATCATTCTCTTGGAGATTGTTTTAAAACATAAATTGATATTTTAATTTGCAAACAAGGTGTTCATTACCTTAATAAAACCCAAAGGTTGGGACATATAAATTTCTTCATGTAAATCACCATTTAACAAAGTACTTTTAACATCCATATGATGAATGTGTCAATGCATATGAGAAGCGAAAACAAGAACTAATTTAATAGCTGGCATTTTAGCCACTGGAGAAAATGTTTCATTATAATCTAGGCCTTCCACTTGGGAGAATCCTCTAGCAACTAATTTAGCCTTAAAATTGTTAACCTCATCATTTGCATTCAACTTAGTTTTATACAACCATTTATATGGAACAAGATTCTTTCCATGAGGTAAAGAAACTAGATCCCAAATTTGATTTGAAATTAATGTCATATCTGAACTTGCATAGCCTTTCCCAATGAGGTTGTTTTTTAGCTTGTTCATAAGTTTGAGTATCGTTTATATCCATAACTTTAGACATAAACGCATAATTACAATAGTTTGTCTTTCTAGCCTTAAATTGATTCATTCTAGTTAAAATATCCTCACTTTCTTGAAAAAAATTTAAACCATTTAGGCTTTTGCTTAGATGTAGGAATATCATCACTTGAAGAAGAATCATCATGAGAAGGTTCAACATGATCAGCTTTACCTATCACTTTGAATAAGAGATGCATCAGGAGGGTTTCTAGAAGGAGAATTATCCTCAATACAATAATTTTATTTGGAGAAGATTCATTGTCATGCAATTTAGAACAATCATGAACACCATTTTCAACAATACATACATCTATAGCAACTTTAACTTTGTTAGTGATAGGATTATAAACTCTATAAGCTTTAGAATGTTCATCATACCCAACAAAAATATGGTAAAAAGATTTAGAATATCTATTTTTTAAAGTTTATGAACATAAGCAATTGAGCCAAATATTCTTAAATGCTTAAGATTAGGTTTCCTACCAAACCAAGCCTCTTTAGGAGTCATATCCTTTAAGGTTTTAGTGCAAGTCCTATTAATGATATAAGTAGCACAAAACATTGCTTCAACCCAAAATTTGACACATTTTTTGCATGTAACATACATCTAGCTATTTCAACAATTGTTTTATGCTTCCTTTCCACTACATCGTTTTGTTGAGGTGTATTAGGACTAGTTGGCTCATATTTAATACCAAATGACTTTAAATAACCACTAAAAGCATTATTCACGTATTCTTTACCACTATTAGTTCGAAGAATTTTGAGTTTAAAGCCAAATTATCTTTCAACAAATTTACGAAATTCAACAAAAGTATCAAGAACTTGATCCTTACTTTTAAGAAACCAGAGCTAAATCCTTCTAGAATAATCATCAACAAAATTAAGTGCATACCTTGGTCCTTGGATAAAGTTATTCTCCATGGGTCCCAAAAGGTCACTATGGATTAGGTACAACTTATAATGTTCCCTCCATGCTTGACCTTGTGGAAAAGGCTTCCTATGCATCTTACCACTCATACAACTTGTGCATACAATTTTAGATGGAACAATGCTAGGAAATCCTTCTACTATATTAGATTTTTGCATCAAGGCAATATTATTAGCATGGATATGACTGAGTCTTTCATGCCAAATATTGAAATCAATGGTAGATAGTAAATAATATTTAGAATGAGCAAAGTCATAAAACTTGAATAAATTACCATTGTTTGATTTAGCTTGAGCAATGAATTTACGTTTTTTTCTTCGAATAAATCACATAGCACATATCTTTATAAAATTCTATTTTATAATCTTGACAAAGTTTAGCTACTGAAATCAAATTAGTTTTTAATTCAGGAACATACAAAACATCATAAAACTTATCATTAGGTACATTCAAATCTCAAATTTCTTCTACTTTACAACTATGATTATTAGCAAATTGAAGTGGAACATTAGACATGTTGGGTTGCATGAATTCAAATAGCTCTTTATGAGAAGTAACATGTTGAGAGGCACTTAATCAATAACTCATTCAAGAGATTTTGAAGCATTTTAACTATAAGTAAAAGCTTGTCTAGATTGACTTGCATTGTTGTTAAACTTTAGGTTTATTTTGTTGATTTTTTTACCTCATGGATTTTTTATCATTATATTTCTTAAAAAAGTGTTAGACCAATGACCATATCTATCACAATAATTGTACAATGAGGTCTCTTATAAGAATTATCCTTTCTAGTATCATTAGTATTATTATGATGAGATTTAATATTATAATATTGTTTGTCATGAGGCTTGAATTTTTCTTGTGATTTTTAGACATAAAATCATACTCATTATTTTTAAGATTATCAAATTGAATCAATTTTGCTTCTACTTTCTTTAATAAAATTTGAAAAATATCGTAAGTTGACTAGTTAATGAAAGAATAGCAAATTGAGCATGAATACTAGTAATAAACTGTTAAAATTGTCTAGGAAGATTTTTTTTAATAAAAATAATATGACTTAGTCTAAGAGCTTCAAGCTATACTCCTAAATCATACAATTGACTATTTAATTCATCAAATTTTAACAAAAAATCATCCATAGATTTAAAATTTGTATATCTCAAATCTTTAAATGGATGTTGAAGTTGTATCTTCCTTGACTTGTTTGAACTATCATAGATAGTTTGGAGGATCGCCCATGCTTCATAGGCCTTCAAACAATTCTCAACATGAACATAAAGTTCCAGAGACATGGAAATGCCTATGAGATTAAGAGCTTCATTTTAAGTCTCACTTTTTTTTAGCATCTTTGAATATAGACAGATCATATACTGATTTCAAATTCATTACAACATCTAAAAGTTGTTTGAATCAAAAAATAAATGAAATATGTGTTTTCTACAAATTATAATTAAAAATAATAATTTAATCTCTAAAATTAAAATGGAGATAATAAAAATAATATTTACTTTCGCAACTAAAGAAAAACTTTATTATAAGAAATACTGTTATAAAAAAACTAACTAAAAAATGAGGAAAGCCTTTTTTTAACTTTTACCTTTTACATACGAGAAAGAGGATTTAGGTTTAAAATTTTAGATTTTAATTTTAAGGTTTTGCCAAAAAAATCATTTTTTTTTAAAATGTGAGAAGAGCATTTTTTATGTATTTTTTTTTTAAATGGTTGTATTTAAATTTGTTATTTTTAATATAGATTTATGTAAATAATGTCTATTTATTTGAAAAAACATGATTTGTTGGGTTCATCCCTACCCATGCAAGGGCTTCAGTTTAGTGGTGTAAACTTGATCAAGGGTGGATACAAATCAATTTTGATGGGGCGTCGAAGGGTAATTCGGGACCTTCAGGGGCTGGGTGTGTTGCTCGAGATGATACCAGTAACATTTTAGCAATTGAGACTAAGAAGTTGGTGGAAGGTACAAATAACGAGGTGAAGGTGCAAGTTGCACTCCTAGCAGTGGAGTTGGCAAACAAGCTACATGTAGAAAGATTGCACCTGGAAGGGGACTCGCAGGTGATTGTAAATGTGATTGCCAATGGCAAAACGCAAGTCTGGAAACTTGAAAAAATAGTCAACATAATCCGAACCAAGCTCAACAATTTTCAAAATTTTAAAATTTCACACATCTATCGTGAAGGTGACACTTCAACGGATCAATTATCTAAAATGACGGTGAAAGTAGCTAAGCATTTTGGCTCAAATATAGTGGAGATTTGGTAGGAGGGATAAAAGGTGGTGATTGATGTCAGCCTCATTAATGAAGCAGTTGATTGTTGTGGAGTGGCATCACCACATTCTGCATTGGTACAGGGGCTTTGAATGTTGGGAGCGATTGATTCATATTTACTCCTCCCCTTTCTCGATGTTTTCATCCATTTTGTTTTTGCAGTGTTTTGCTGGTGCATGCCAAAGATTGATGTTTGTAGGAGAATGGAAGAAATTTTTTCTCTCAACGCCTTGACACAACAAATGGCATTTCAAGGACCTGTCTCAGATGAAAGATTGAAGAATGTGTTCGCCACAAATGAACCGTTCTTCCTCAATTTGGTCTGGGCTCTCTTGGGTAATGAATGTTTGGTTTCCAAATTTCATCACCGCACAAATACAAATATTTCTTTCCTGTTTTGTGCATGGGGACTCCATTTCAACTCACGGGAGGAGGTTCAAAGGGTGATGGAATGATGTGTCAAAACAAAATGGCGGGTTGGTTTGGAGGATTTTTTGGCTTGTGTAGTGCTAGGGCGAGGTTTCATCACCGCTGATGGTGACTAGATTGGCTTCTCGGGTGTACCTCACCAATGGCACCCCTTTCTTCTACACAAAGCTCTTGGAAATACACTGGAAAGGAAGGAAAAGAGGCTAAAAAATATTGGGCTTTCATTCTAGACTATGTGCATGATTGGGAATTGGTGATTGCACCTGGGATTCCCAGAGAACAAATGAATCCAAAACTTTTATGCTTCAAGCTAGCTAGCACGTGGATGGACATGGAGGTGCAGAGGGGGGCTCTTGGCTGTGGTCGAATGTGCGGGAGGGGTTGTAGTGAAGTGTGTGGCAAAGGCAGGGCTTGTGGGCATGGCTCTGGTTGAGGGCGTGGTCGCAGGGTATGATGTGGGGTATTTCAGTGCCCTTTTTTGTTTCTTTGCTCTTCTTGTTAGTTCAGCTATGGGTTGTATGTGATAATGAAATTACTACCAATTTTGTAATTTTTGCTTTGTGGGTGTATTGGGTAGTGTAAGTGGTGAATTTTGTTTTGGTTAATGTGTTTATGCACTCAGTGGCGACTGTAAATTTCTAGGTTGGGGTTGTAATTTTGGTGTGTTTACAGTTGGATCATGGTTGGGTTGGCTTTTAGCCACTCAAGAACAGACATTTCGTATTTTTTTGTATTTTCACATTATAATATAATAATAAAAACATATATTTTACTGACCAAAAAAAAGAAGGAAAAACATGATTTGTTATTCCCAAAAACAATTTTTTATTTGTGGTTTTAAAAAAATACATATGTGATATATTATTTTAAACAATAATATATTTTAAACAACTTGGAATTGCATATGTTAGTAAAAAAGTTATGTAAAAACTATAAATTGAAAATTGAAGAAAAAGAACTTAAAGAACTTAGTTTCTTGCACAATAAGATCTAGTAAAGTTAGGAAAAAATAAATATTAATAAATTATTCAAAAATAAATAAATTTTAAGTAAACTAAATTCCAACTCTTCTTCTTCTCTCAAATAAGGATTAGTAACACCTATTTTGATACCATGAAAATAATTAATAAAATGAAAGAAAAGAAAAGTATCAATTCAAGAGCAATTGTTGGAAGGAAAAGATTGCCATCAAGATGAAAACCAAAAGCAAACACAACAATATCCAAGAGGAGACACAAGAATTTGTAAGGGAACAAAAATAAAATAAAAACCTCCAGTCTTATGAAGATGGCATAAAGCCTAAGAAGATTACAAAGAAAAAGATTGAGACAACTTAAACATAGAATGCTCTCTCGGACCATCTTATGGTGGGCACTCCCTCTTTGGATGGTCCCTCTAGGAAGGATGACCCTTGCTTGACTAATTCATCCAAGGAGACTATGTCTCCCCAAGATCCTCCACCAACTATCCCTTTTGTGGAACCATTGATGCCTCAAACTATTGTCGTTGTTTAGGTAGAGCCTTCCTATCCCTTAATGAACGAACCTTTGCTAATCCTTCGAATTTTCTTGACTCCTCTTTTGCACTGTCGGCTCCCTCATTGTGTGGTGGCTCTTTTCTCATGGTGGTTGTTGAGGATATGCTCCTCTCTCCTCGCTCAATGGACTTCGATTCTAAGTATTCCTAGTCTATTGTGTAGAGAAAGAAGGGGCTCCCCAAATTGCAGCCTAGGGTTTTGGGAGTCATATTTGTCCCCTCATATTCTGGGGTTGTCTAATCCTCATCTATTGTTCGACATGTCTATTAGTTGTTCATGTCTTGGTTTTGTTTTGTGTATGGCCTGTATTGGCTTGTTTTGTCAGGCCCTAGTGGTTTATGTTTGTAAAGGGGTCGACTCCCTTTTGAACTAGCTTCTTTTTCTAGTTCATGTCATGTTTTGAACTAGCCTCTTTTTGGCCCTAAGGGCTCTCCTTGTAAAGGGTGCAACACCTTGTAAATGTTGCTTACTTAATCAAAAACATAGAATGCTTCTTAAATGAAGAAGGAAAGAAGCACCTAATAAATAAAGGTGAGAAACAAACTTCATAAATAACTCACATTTCTATGCATGCCACCTTTCATCTTGTAGACATGTAAAAATGACCTAACACATATCGCATGTCTTAAACTGCATTTTTTCATTATCGACATCATTTAACATCATTTGCATCATTAACCCTATTTTCCTCTATTAATTAAATAATCTTGAATTATTTAATTAATTTCACTATGACATCACTAATTTAACCTTATTCTTCCTGATTAATTAAATAAACATTAATTATTTAATTATGTCTCTAACATTACTATTCCTCCTAATTAATTAAATAAACACTTGAATTATTTAATTATTTTACTAACATTACTTATTCATCTAAATTAATTAAATAGTTATCGTTAATTTTAATTAAGCCATTTTCCCTTCTCCAAATTTGAATAATTAAATTAATTATTCAATTTCCCCCAAAATCACTCAACATGGTCAAATAAATAAATATACTTTATTTATTAAATTCAAATGCAACTTGCACGTTCCTCTCAAAATATTAATTAATTAATACCTCCTCACATATGTTGATTGAATAAATCATGTTCACTAATTTCTCAATTTATTTCTCAATCCCACTAATTTCTCTAATCTGACTATACACTCAAACTAACTTCTTCAATCCCATGAATCATTCAATCTAAATCCCATTGATTATTCAATTAAGATCTTTAATTGGATCAATTAGATGAGTTAATTGATCAATCTATTTCCTCTCAATGGTTTTCAATTGTTGACTGTGATCTTTCATTATTGAATCCTAATTGTTCATCTAAAAACTGAAAGTCTATAAAAAAACCTTTTTCCTTCTCAAAAATAATTGAATCATCTGGAGAATTTGTGGAGAGGTCGTGTCAAACTAACTATTGTAGCACATTTTACCCCTCTTTGACACAATGTATTTGTTACATTGTTTCAAAGAATTTGATGTTCAGATCAAGATTGAAAAAGTTAATATGCCCCATTGTGCCCCAATGATCAACAAAAGGATGGTAAGACATTGGGATGCCCCCCTTGAGAGGTCGGCCAAAAAAAAATCACTTTTCTAGTCGGACTCATGAAAAGGTTCTAATGATATTGTGATGCAAGATGGAGATGTTAGTCAGAAGATATTTTAGTATGATTTAGAGATGGATTGAAGTGTTTAGATGATTATGATGATATTCATTCTAGATCACCGTTACTACTACCTTTTTTCTTTCATGGAGGACTTAGTAGTTTTTTAGAAATCCTTATTGATGTAGCAGATAGACATGATACACCTAGGTATTAATGGCCAAGGCAGCTTTATATCTATTGCATGGAATTTGACTATACAAATAAGGAGTATTCTTCCTCATACTAGACATACGGAAACCCTGTTAGAGTGTATGGATAAGAAGTTTCAAAATACTTCGAAGTAGTTACATAGAAAGGTATGAAGTACCAATTATGCAATCACTATATGAATTATCCCAAAACATCTTTCACCATAGAACAAAGCAAGTACTCGTCATGGTAGTATTACAAAAATATCCAACAAACAAAGTAGATTTAAAATCAATGATCACTACCCCACATCCTATGTGTGTGGAAGGTGTCACAATCCTCATAAGGAGGCTACACCTAAGCCTTAATATTCCTTTGAAGAGGAGTTATAAAAATGAGTCATTCTCACACGTATAAGGATACTTAAATGAGACAAAAGACTTGTAACTCAGATTCCTTGAATATTCCTACAAGTATTTAAATAATACGAATAATAAATAATCTTCACCTAAGTAAAAATTAATTTTTAACATGATCAATGCCAACATTAGCTTAAAAAATGACCACTTGATTACTTTTTGAAAAGCAACGGGTGAAGAAGGTCTCTTCTAACACATTATAAATTAAGCAAACTTCTTCCAAAAGATTATGAAGCTTTTGATTTACATGAGACATCCTACTTAGTTCTTGAATCACTACCATCAAGTCCACTTCCAAAAATATCTTTGCACAAGATCGAATGCTTAGGAAGACCAATTGTCATCACTTACCAATCTGCCTCACTATTAGACTTGACCTCAAGGAGGACCATCATCCTTCATAAAATTGCCACAAGGATCTTAAATGACCACCCATGCCTTATCAATGCTTAGGGTGCCTCTAGAAGCACCATCAAACTTCATCAATTAAGAAATCAAATTGGAGTCATTATTACCCTAACTTGGGTCAAATATTTGCCTAAATTATTTTTAATCAAAAGAATATACAATTTTTTAATTTGTATAATTTTAACTCTCTTGACAATGAATAAACTTAAATAAAGATCTAAAGAGCCTTATGGCCATGACACCACCATATTTATGTTATAGTCCAAAACAACTAGGTTTCTTGTTATCTTAAAAATAAGAGAGTAAAGGTTAACTAGAATTTGCATTCATGATAATATAATATGTACACATAAATTTCATAAGACATTTATGAGTTTTATTTATAATATTTAATATAAAACTTTTAGTAATAATTTTGTAGTAAATATTTACATATGTCTCTTCACCTTTCATAAGCACTCATGTGTTATTACTAATAATTGTACTTATATCATCAATAAATAACAATATAATTGTATAGTTATTATTTATTACTATTATGATTAATTTAATAATCTTAAAGATAATTACTAATAATTGTCAAATATTTATAAGAATATATGATTATGATAAAGATTATTTTATGTTTTATTAATGTTTCTTTATTAGAATATTATCTTTATAATTATTGAGATTAAAAAAATCAATCATAACTGGTTCATAAATATGTGTGTGAATTGTCTAAAATAATTATGAAAAAAATATTAGTATATATTTGAAAATTTGATTCACAAACATATTTATTATTGTATCATTATAAAATAATATATATTTTAAAAACATGTTTCTAGTGTTTCTTTATTTTCACACCATCTTAAGGTTGAGATACATTTTGTTTATTACCAAACTATCTAAGATTGATATTCTACTAAATATATATTCCCAAATTATTAATAAATCTATTTAGAAATTGAAGTGTCAAACATTTTCATGTGTGAAATTATTTAATGTGCTTCCTTCTTTGGAAATGATTACATATCTAATGATTTTTTTTGTTTGTTAGAAAGGTAACCTATAATTTTTTTTTTAGTTGCTTCTTACTTTTACAAGTCATAAATTTAATTTCAAGTTAATTACAATAAATACAATATGGATACATAATCTTTCTTCAACTTCAAGAATATGTATTCTCTAGTAACAAGGTCAACTACTAGATCCTCTATCTCCATGATTAAGGTTTTTCCAAAAATTATTGTCTTGCCTTCTACAAAGGTCAGCTCATGTCCATTGCTCATATCCATGCTACACTTGTTGGTGACTTCTCTATGCCTCATGCGGGTGGTTGTGCTCTTATGTAGGAGAGGTTAGGTGCTTTTCTACAAGTGAATGTTGTGAAATTGTTCTAACATGGCCTAATTTACACATTTCATCAATGCAATTCCCTTCATTTTCCATGGATTCCCTAATTCTAACCATGGTTTTGGGGGATTAGGAGCCTCTGGCCTAGATGCCAAGCTCATGGATTTTAATGAGATTCATTTTCCTTCTAGTGTTGATACTAGGGTTTCCAATGATTGTGTTGCCCCTCCTCACAAGATTGTTGTTCCTTCTAATATCATACTTGCATGTGTTGCTAAGACTTCTACTACATGTTGTAGGCAGTCTTTTGCAAATGTTGTGAGTGCTTGAGGTATTTCTAATCCTCATAGGGATAAAATACGACCCATCCCTTGTGCCAAATCTTTCGTAGTGGTGATTTGTTGGCAAGATATGTTGTAAAATGAAGACTTATATTAATGAAGGGGCTTGGTATCTAGATTCTACAATCTTTGGCCTTCTCTTCCTAACCTACACAAATGAGTCTTAGATTCTTAGAGGCCTATTATTAAGGACAAGATCAATCTCTTCCCTTGTGCAATGGGTTTCTTTATCACATGTTCTAACTCTTCAAAGGACAAGGATTTGGTGCTTGATGGTAAGTTGTGGTTAAATGGGGTGAGCACTATCTCTCCATCAAACCTTGGTCTACCTCCTTTGACCTCCTTGATGAATCTCTATATTTGAGACTTGTTTGGGTTATACTTATGAATCTCCCTCTCCAATTTTGGTAGAATTCATGTTATGAGCATAGGAAACTCTATTGGACATTTCTTGAAGGCCACCTCATCCACTTCCTACATGGAGCACTCTACTTTTGCATGAAATCTAGTGGAAATTGATATCTCCAAGCCTCTTCACAAGGAAGCGGTTTTGATGGTGGTGGATAAGCCTTGGACACAACCGCTTGAATATGAGGGCCTCCCCTTCAAATATAGATAATGTTTTACCATTATGCACTTGGCTACTAATTGTCATATCTCTTAGCGCAATGGCATAAACATGGTGGAAATTTTCAATGAAGATCACTTGACTATCCATGCCCTTGACTCCTTGGCTAATGGTTCCTCTCAAGATGATGAATCTTCCCAAGAGATTGGATCCCTTACACCTGGTGAGGCTAAACATGTCCTAATCCTACTACTCCATTAGCTCCAATTGGAGAACCTCCTTCTGTGATCACTCAATATGTTATTCCTTTGGCTTTAAATCAACCCTAGCCTACTCATATGGTGTTGGCTCATCATTTTTCTACTTCACCTCATCAACCCACTCCATACTTAGATACTTAGTGGAGGAATCCCTCCCAGCTTCTCCATGTTCCAAGGATTTGGAGGATAATATATCTTGGACTATTGTTAGGAGGAATAAGGGTCTAAATATCTCTCCCAAAATCATACTTGAGTGAAAGTTGTGAGACTAAATAGAGTTGGTTTGGTGTTTGTCTAAGAAGGGCCTTAAGGGTCCAAGCTATATCTTTTTTGGTTGTGGTTGTATGAGGCAACTTGGCTACAATTGCATCTCACACTTCTTAGTCTTCTTGAGTGGTTTGGTTTGTCCCATAGCTTGTGGTACTTAGTTGTTTTGTTGTACAAAGGTTGGACCCTTTCAATTTTTTTTATCAATATAAAAAACAAGGCTAGCTATATGAAGGTGAAAGTGTATACGACATCCCTAACTTGGACACCTAGACTATTGTTTGGCATATTTCCCTACAACTCTACATATCACTTGGACCTACACTTACAACAAAAACAAAGATTAGTTACCATAAATCATAGATGCATTTACAATTTTATTTTTTATATAAATTCAATTTTAAAAATGTCAATACATTGATTGGTTGTGTATTAGACAATGATTTAAAATTGTGCATGTAATTTATGTAGCATCTAGAAAGTGTTTTCATAAAGTTAAATGTTGGGTGTAAATGCATTAAGAAAGTGTTTTTTAAAAGGTAAAAATGTTGGGGATAAGAAGGAAGTGTTTTCATAAAGGTAACTATCGAGTGTGTTGGGTGTAAGTGTTAAGGAAGTGTCTTCAAGAAAGTATGTGTTGTGTGTGAGAAGAAATTATTTCTATAAAAGTAAATATATTTTTAAAATAGATTGAGTATTATCATTTTATTTGATATATTTCTACATTTTATTTGATAAGTGACTCCATATAAAACATTTATTTGACAATTGCCTTGTTTTGTAAGCTCCATCAATTTAGTGAAATAGTCTTTATCAACTTGCTTCATAATTTTAGCATTCCCTTTCATGCATTTTAGAAATACAAAAAGAAAATTAAAATTAAGTAATTTAAAAAGAACTATGGACACAAAGACCTTTAAAAATGGGCATAATTGTTCCCCATTCTTTTGGACCTTTAGAAGGGATGATTGGCCCCTTCCAAAAAAAAATTTTAAAAATAATTATCATCATGTGTTATTACATGAATTAAATTTTTATGGGTCAATGCAAGTAACCTAAAACATTTCAAAGGTGCAATAACCTACAATATAAGCATATTGTTATCTAAAAAATCATGAATATTATAAAGTGGTTTGTTACATTTATGACATATTTAAAATGAAATCGTGATTAATAAGTGAAAAGATGAAAAAAAAAACATATTTTTTTGTGCAAATAAGAAATAAAACAATTATTGTACTCACTAAAATTTCTCACTTATATGATATTTCCATCAAAAATCCATGAATCCCTTCTTCTCAAAGATACAACTCACATCTAACATTAAACTACTGAAAGATACCACTCACATCTATCATTAAACTAAGAATTATTTAAAATTTAAAAGAAAACTATTATTTATATGCATAAATAATATCATATAAAATTATGAAATAAAATTCGAAAAAATACAATTCCCACATTCAATTACATTAAAACTAGCACTTGCACCTAAAGAAGGTTCAAGGATTACACAGATAGAAAATTATATGTATGTTTAGTATATATAATGTTAAAAAATTAAAATATTTACCAAAATAAATTTATGTATTTTATTTTTTTTATATTGTAAAAATATCATTTTTATTTATATTAATTTCAAACTATTGTTTTTTTTTTTTATCCATTTTAAATTAATTCATAATTCAAATGCCTCTAGTTGTTCAAGGTAACTCTTGATCATGACCATGATGAATATTGATTGGTTGTGAGATTATAGACCTATCACACTTCGTAATATGATTTACAAAGATAACTATTTTGAATACTATGAACACAGAAAAAGATTAACAAAAGTAAAGTTTCATTGGAGCAGATTAATATAAAAAGACTTTTCTTAGTGCCTGTTGGAAGCATATTTATATAGGTGATCATCAAATAGAAATTATAGCCTCACAAGTAGTTTCCTAGGTGGCCCAATCAACACTAAACATTCCCCTTCAAACATTATCATATCCTACATAGGCACTTTTGCTTTAATAAATGGTGATGTTACCAATTCATTAGGTCCAAGCCTTACTACATATATAACATTGTTGGCATGTTAGCCTAGTGTTCTTTATTTGTATAAAGTCATTTCAACCTATACACATAAATTTATATTGCTATGGTTACCAATAACAACAGGGGGAATAAAATAAAAGCGATTCCAAGCTATTTAACCATTCAAATGGGTGTTGAATTAAGCTTTTCTTCATCAACATAGAGATTACAAGTGTCTCTATTGTCTATGTTCATAGAAATGCCTAAAAGATTAATAAGGTTTTATTGAGCATTCTACTAGCACAAGGCCATCTAGGAAAGAGAATTGTTCTAGATTTAATATGAGAAAAATGAAAAATCTAAATAATAAAACACATGGGGATGAAAGGCGTACAATGTAAAATCATACGCATTGAATACTATGTTTTGCTTACGTGGGCATCGCTACCACACTAGTAAACAACTACCTGAAAATGGTTTCATGCTAACCTGTTTAAGGCGTGAGACAGGTTTCCACTCAAACTACATTCACACTATATATAGCCTATAACTAATAACAATTATTTAAAACCCAATAAAACTTGAAATGATTAGAAATCACAAAACTATACAAATGGGATAAACAACATAATAGAAGAAAAAAATAATAGTAGTAAATTTTTGCACTCCACACATTATTGAATAAAAAGTGATCTCCATGCAAGGAATGCTTATTCCCTAATGCTACGTGATATACCATGCTAAGAAGCTAAAGCAATTATTCTTACATGATATGTATTGAAAGTATTTGACATAAAATCCTAACTCTTACATAAAAGATATTTAATAAATAATTAGAAAACAATAGTAAAAAATGAAAGACTCAATTCCTCAAATATTGATAAGTGTTTCTTAAAATCAATTTTGTTTTAAATTTCATTTATAAAAATCTACAAAGAGGCAGCCTTAATTTCTTTAAAAAATATGAAGGCAAGAAATCGAGAACAAAGGATCAAATAACTAAATATGATAGTTAAAATAAGAAGATTGATAAAAATAAGATTACTAACTGTATACAAAAAAACAATCTAATTAGAGAGAAATAATATCTACCTAAAAAAAATCTTTAAGATATTAAGACTTTAACATCAAATCTAGAGTCTTATGCAATTTTATTAAAACAAAGAAATAGGAAAATATGAAGAAAATATACAGAAATAAATATAAATATTAATTTAATAAACATTATGAAGTTATTGTAGCTATTAATGTTATTAACACTTAAAGACACAAGAGAAATGTCTTGATAAAAGAAAAAATCTAATTGAAATAATACAAAAACCAATGTAAAAGTATTTTGAAGTCATTGTAGGTATTAATGTTATTAACACCAAACTCACAACAAAATGTCCTAATAAAAGGAAAAAAATATTCACAAATAAATACAAACATCAATTTAATAAGCATTTTGAAATTAGGATAGCCATTAATATTATTAATACCAAACTCATTGCATAATTTTAATAAGCATTCTAAAATTAGGATAGCTATTAATATTATTAATACCAAACTCATTGCATAATACTGTAACAAAAGAAGAAAATATACATAAATATAAGTCTGATAAACATTCTAAAGTTATTGTAACTATCAATATCATTACCATCAAATTCAAGATAAAATATACAACAAAAAAAATACAAACACCAATTTAATAAATATAAACATCAGTCTAATAAGCAATCCTTAAATTACATAGCCATAGTCAAAATTAACTAAGGGAGAGGGCTCTATCATGGGTAGGGTAACTTTGAGCCCTTGGTCCACGTCATCAACATCTGAGTCGGCCGCGTCCCTTGATCGTCGAGTTGGCAATATGCAACCTTTTTTTGGGGAAAATTCAAGCATGTTTTCTAATGTTTTGGAGGCGCTTTTCAAAAACCACAAAAAAAGAGCCAAAAAAAGTGATGGGCCGATAGTGGGTAACTAAGTCATGTAATATTGGTATGTTGATGTGGTGTTAACATGATTGGTCAATTTGTGTATTTTTTGAATTGAAGTGATTGGTAGTTGGATACTAAGTGTAAATTTATTGACACTTTTGTTGCCCAAAAGTGGGCCCTAGACTATCCAAAGGTGGCCCCCAGGCTGTCCAAATCTATACCCACCATTGGTGTCTATTCCACGATGGGCTCCTCTCCCTTAGGACATACTCAAAATAAAGAATTGTTTAACAAACTTCCTAAAATATGAAATGACATGAAAAATTGAATTTTGTATAGATTTAAAAAGGAAAATCCAAAAATAAAGGTGGTTGTAAAGGAGGGGATCCAAGAAATGTAATATTTAAATGAAAAATTAAACAATAAAATAAATGACTCAGGAACACTTAAAAATTTATCAATAAAATAAAATACCTAGAAAATGGTGAAGAAATCTGTCTTACTTCTTTCCATGTCTGTTGCATTTTTTGCTATTGTCATTGAAAAGCCCTCCCAAATACATAGGCAACAAGCTGCAACAAATAGACAATAAAAAAACATTAAAATACACAACAAAATAGAAATCTGGAAAAAAATAACCTAGACAAACTCGCTGAAATAAAATCCTTATTGAACATAACACACCAACCTAATAAACATTAGCCATACTCAGAGTTAACTAGGACAAACTCAAAATAAAGAATTGTTTAACAAACTTCTTAAAATATGAAATGACATGAAAATTTATAATTTCGTATAGATTTAAAAAGTAAAATCCAAAAATAAAGGTTGTTGTAAAAGGAAAGGATCCAAGAAATGTAATGTTTAAATGAAAATTAAACAATACAATAAGTATGTCTCATGAACACTTAAAAATTTATAAATAAAATAAAATAAACTTAAATACCTGGGAAATGGTGAAGAAATTTGTCTCTGTTGCTTCTTTCCATGTATGCTACATTTTTGGTTGTCGCCATTGAAAATCCCTCCCAAATACACTAGCAACAAGCCACAACAAATGGGCAAAAAAAAAATTAAAATACACAACAAAATAGAAATCTGGAAAAAACCTAAAATGGCAAACATTTTAGAAGATTACATGTCGAAGATCTGAAATACAAACTAGAAGACCTTGCCAGCATGATTGTGCTGAAATAAAATCCTTATTGAACATAACACACCAAATCCTACATAGTGCAAACCCCAACAACTACAGACAAACCAAAATAATGCACAAAATTAAACCATTGTCGTGCCCCCACTAGGGGAGAGGACCTAGTACCTGAGCATGTTTCAATAGTTGTGATAGTAGTTGTTTATATAATGCCCAATATTTTTATCAATATTGGACCAATAGTTGTGACTTTAAAGTTGTTAATGTTGATGATGACTACCCATAATTTAACAAAATGTATTCCTTTGATCTAAAAAGCAACCAATCATGTGATTCCACATCAGTGCTCAATAAAACATGTTGTGAATGCACAAGTATTGGTCTCGCATTTTTTTTGGGCCTTTTTGGACACCTTGACAAAAAGCATGTTGATGTGGCATCATATTTGATGATGTGGCTCTGAAACCTTAGTTATAAGTAGGGGACTTGCCAAGTAAGTTGCTATAAAAAATTGGGAGTGGTTTGAAATTTCCATATAGGATAATTAGAAGCACAAAGTTAGGTTGCACAACTACTAGGTCCTCTCCCCTATATACTCCTAGAAGAGATTCTACCAAATTTTGAATTCATTTTAAATCTTCCATAACACAGATTTAGCTTTAACCTAACAATTGTTTGCTTTTTTTCACAACATCAAGTTTAAATGATTTTAAATGCAAAACTTTAAATACAACTAAATTAGGAGAAAAAAACATTGACTAAGTTATAAATCTCTTTAGTTCATCTACCTATCTAAACATTTCCTTATCAAAGGTATTAACACAATGGTATTAAAGGGATAAAAATATTGGAGTATCTTAACTTTTACCTAGTTCAGTGATGTTTTGGAATGTATTTATTTCTTTATTTATGGATCAATTTTTATATTAAGAATGACAATTTGGAGATATATTTATAGCTCTCATTGAGGGTTGTAAAACATGTAAGATTTTATCTAAAATTAACAAGAGGTGTATTTATTGTGAAGTTCATTTTTTGTCTTTTTTGTTCCAATTTTAATTCAAAGTTCACATTGATTGGATGCTAAGTGAAATATGGTCTTGCATCACATCTAAATTATGCATTCTCCTTTGAAGGAGCCATCAGGTACAAATTTAAAAATTGATAAAATCATTTTTCAATTCTTATCATTTCCTCACAAAGCCTAAGTTTGTTGATCCTAGAGATTATTCAATTCCCTCTTTCCAATATCTTTATTCATGATCCATGTGTTGGTCTAGGTTTAGAAAATTATTATGGAGACATCAATCTCTATTATAAATGTCACAAATTTTGCCTAAAGCAAAATTCAGTAAGGAAACATTTAATACAAGTTGTGCATAAGCATTTTCTAGCCTCTAGATGAAGGGAGAATTATGAATAAAGAAAAAATTACCAATTAGAAATTGACAAAGAGAAAAATCCAATCCCAACTCCTTTGGGGGATAAGCCCTATACTTATAGTAATGCTAGAAGAGTGTCTTTGTGATAATTATCTCATAAAGTGAAATGTTTAAATTCCCTTCAAATGGGTAGGCTACTTGAGCATCTAATTAAATACAAGAAGATAAATTTATATGTTTCATAACAAGCTGATATATTATTGTATCCTATTCATATATCATCCTTCAAAGGATCCATCTCATGTAAGTTTGCACATCAATGAAATCATTTTGAATTCTTATCAAATCCTTATGGATCCTAAGATAGTTTATTGGGCCAAGAAATTATCCAACGCCTTCCTCCCAATCTCTTTCTTCATGATACTTGAGTTGCTCTAAGTTAGCAAAATTATTGTGGGTGCATCAATGAAGGTTCTCTTTATTATGAATGTGACAAAAGTTTCTTCAAAGAAAAATCTAAGAGCAACGAAATATATGTTTTCCCAATATCAACCTCTAGATGAAGAGAGTGTTATGAATAAAGAAAAATGTATAATTGGGAAACAACAATGTTGAAAATGGAGGTAATTATGTAGCTTTAAAACTTGTAAAAATATTATATTGTAGATCTAAATAAGTGTTTTTTGTTATAGATTCTTTGTGGATGATTATTTGTCTATATTCATTTTACCATTTGTAGAAGTAGATAGAAGATTGTAGAAGAATAAGACAAGAAGATAGAAGTTACACAGCATAATAAGTGGAGAAACCCTTTCAATAAAAACCTCCACCACCAGAATCAATAGTGCTTGTATTATTAAACCGTAGAACAAGATTACAATAATTCTTTATCAATCCTTGCTTGAGATGCTTCTTTTGCCTTCAACAATTCTTCTTCACAACCTGCAATAAAATTTGATAAAACTCCCTTCAACTTGCTGCAATAAATAGACAATAATGAGCCTTGAAAACTCCAAAGAGTTTACAATTACAAAACACAAAGCTTATCTCGCAAAACCTACACCTATTATTTGCAAGTAGAGTTCTTCTGTGAAAAACAATTTCAAACCAAGTCCATCAATTTGGGCATCCAAAACTGAAGTCCTAACTCAACGTGGATTACAAAGATATCTTGTAAGCTCCTCCTCAAGGTTGGTGCCCGAGAATGGGCCCACTTAACTCAACCTTATAAAGTATCTTCTCATGCAAAAGTGTTAACTCCAAGATGCCAACTTGGGCACCCAAGGTGGGTCCAAATTAATCTTTGTTAACTAAAACATATCTCTCCATCAATTCATGCAAACAAGATGCATGATTGATCATCCCCACTTAACAGAATGTGTCAACTATTATCTATCATGAAACCCAAGTCATTAGTCATGCATTCCAAGTCAACTAAAGTCAACTAGCATTCAACTAAAACTAACTACATGCAACTAAAGATAACTGAACCATAGTTGAACTGAATTGAACTGAACTAAATTGAACTGAACTGAACTGAACTGAATTAAACTGAACTGAATTGAATTGAACTGAACTGAACTGAATTGAACTCCATGCATGTAAACATCAACCCCTAACTTCTAAGATCTTTACATGCATTACTAAAGTGTTATCTTTCTCCAAATAGTTAACTTAACTCAAGGTGGGTTCCACCTTCCATGTGGGTGCCCCATGTGCTCCTATTTTGTAGGAGCTCTTCATGGGTTTCCCCACATTTTCCTATCATTTAGAATTAATTACAAATGTCAATTTACATGTTCATTTCATCCGGATTTAATCTCTTTCTAATCCTAGTGTTAGGGAACACTTTCCAAGGACTTAGGAGATACACAAAATATGTTTAGGATTGCAATTAAATAGCATCCTATTTCCAACAAACAATAGAATTCAGGATAAGTCCTATACCTATAGTAGTGTCAATAGGTCATGATAATTATCTATAAAATATAAAAAAATTGAAGTCCCTTCACATGTGTAGGCTACTTAAGCATCTAGTTAATGGTAAGAAGATAAATTTATTAGTTCTAAGAAGAGACTAAACCAAATGAAAAGTACTATACTATTTCTATTTGGAATCCACATATAGTTTCCAACTTTCCTATTAATTATCACATAAATTTACAATCCATCAAATTTGAGGATCTCCAATGTAAAATTTAGAAGATTTATCTTAACAAACAATACATATAAACCTACCTCACAATAAGATAAAGCCTTGTGTCACTATATTTTAGTGACTTGAGACATTTTTACTCATGGATAATGGTATGATTTTAAAATGTTATCCTAAGGTAAGTGCATAGAGATAGGGGACAAAAAAGTCGAAAAAGAAATTAGATATGTAACAAGTATGAACCTTATAAAATATAGATGAGCCTTCATGTGTTCATGTTATGGCTTGATAATTACTAATTCATGACACATATGTGTTAGTCTATAGTGATTTTTTAAAAGTTAGGTCTTGGATTATTTTATGACATTTTGATGTTCCATGACCTAAAAATACAAGTTACCATGAGCAGTATTTTATTGCAAGTGCATTGAGAAAATTTGATGCTTATTAGTTTCAATTTCTATAATGTCACACTAGAGAAGAGGTAATTTTTTCTATCTTCTAGTTTTTAGATTAAAATTTTAGAAAATTTCTCACAAATTCTCATTTATAGGGAAAATATTGTATTTTTCTCAATTTTTTAAACTAGTTCATTTACACCCTAATTTTGAGAAAAATATGGAAGAGTAACTGCCAAAAGAAAATCTCATAACACTTGAGTCTTGTTCGACACTTACCATAAACCCTTCCAAAAGCTAAGAGGAATTTATCAGGAATTAGGGGGAAAAATGAATAATTGTAGAATTACGTATGTGCACAAAGATGCAAGCCAAACAATATTTTAGATGTAAATTAAAGTGTAACACATGTACATTCTAAAATATATAACTCACTTTTGTTATGACTTATATCTAAAAACAAATTTAAATAAATAAAAAACTATTAAATGCTTCTTTCTCATTTTCATTTGTCAATTTAATAGCAATTTATGTTAATGAGAAAAGTGTGATCAAGTTTTAAGGCTCAATTAAATCCATCTCCACACCATAAATGATGTCCCAACATTCAAGAGAGCTTATATTAGTATTTTGGTAAATTTAGTTGATATTGAACTATTATTTCTTGTATTGCTTATACTTTGTTTAATTTTTATTTCAATCCAACAAAACCCTCTATTTGATCATGTGTAAGAAGAACATGAGCTAGAAGAACATGATGAAAAAAATCCCCCCCTCAAACTCCCACAATTTTTATTCATTATCCTCAAACATAAGAAAACATCTCAAAGTAAATTCAAAATAATAAAATTGAGCTTCAAATTATGATAGAAACCCTAGAAATGTTAACAAAACAACACTCTCCACCAAGCACTTGCAATGACACTAGAATCTTTAATATCCTACATTGATTCTATGATTGGACAAATAAACACAAGGCCTCCCTACAAAGAAATTTGTCATTAATTTACACTAAAATTGTCTTATGATATGATCAAGGATAAAAATAACCAAAGAAAACTTTACATGTGTATTATTTACCAATACAAAAACTAATAGACCTTTATAAATGAGCTACAAAATTCTCAATACCATTATGCAATCATCAACTGATAAAGAGTAACTTTTAGGATAAGTGGTAGATGTTGTTTAACTAACCCCTTGTAATAAGCACTTTGAGGTACCTCAATATTTTTTGAGGAAAATCTATCACAAGCATGTCCTTAATGAGATCCCCAATAATTTTAGTTTTTAATATTTCTAGGGAAAAGGCATAGAAAAATATAAAGGAAAAGGCTATATTCATGACAAAAAGAGAGCATGTCAATTATAGGAGTAACCAACAAGGCCCCTTCATTGACCATTTATTCACCATGTGAGATTCAACTTAGGCATGAAAGAGACTATGGGGGTTATGCTCTAATCAATTAGTTTACTGGCAAGGTCCTTGCTTCAACATAGTGCACACTTATCCATAGATGAAGGTGAGCCTTCGAGGTGTTAGGTATCACCACACCTTAGTCATTTTTTTTGGGCTTTATGAAATTATGATTCAAAGGACTCTATGATCAAGCATATAGCATAGGGTGTATATGATATTGAGGATGCTACACTAGTTGAGCAAAATACTTCACATATTGAGGATAATGCCTCACATGATTAGCCATAGTACCCCTCTAAGTTGGAGAGATTCTAAAAATGCCTTATGAGAGGTGACCTTTGACATTGACCCACAAGGAATGTTAAATAAATTTATGTAATTTGACATATTTCTTTGAAATTTTAGAATTAACTATATTAATTCATTATGAATAAACTTAATGAAATTTTTATTTATTATAAAATTTTAGGGTCAAACAATACATCCTACATTCCATTTTACTTCATCACATAGTTCTATAAGCCTAACAACTCCACACATAGTTATAATAAATTATCAATATATTACCAATCAATTTGTTTTCATATAATAATGTTGATAGTAAAATCTCAATTTGATGTTGACTAGGTAGTTACTAATCTTTCCACCTCTAGCAATTTCAGTGGTAGTAAACATTACTAAAGTTTCTCTAAAAGTTAAGTTTTAGTATTTTTAATCAATGTGTATGTAGGTAATGAAATACAAATACACATAGATAATGTTATGTGTTGTATATGTGTAAACCATTATTTTGGTCAAATGACATTATTCTTATTTTTAGTTGATGAATTTGTTGCAAAATCCCTCCCAATATTCATGGATCATTGGAGATAGCAATAACTATTGGAAGAATATTTTTTATGCCTCACACACAAGTAAACTTATAATGTGATTGTCCTTATAAATTTATTATTTTAACTAATGTTATTTAGTGCAATAAATGACATTCATCTTTACTCATTATTTCTTAATGTTTGACATAGGAGGACCTAAGAACTATGGTTCATGCATCTACCCCTCAAGTTGATAAAAAGTAGAGGTTGCCAAGAATGAATTATTAGTTTTCAATAAGTTTTTATTTACTAATGTCATGTTTTGTGTACTAATGTGTATATTATTTATTTTTATTAATAGCTAGAGCTATAATGATGTCTCAATCATAGGAGATATAATTAGTGGAGGAGAGATACCAAGTATAAGATTTCCAAGATACTCTAAATGGCCAACCAAAGAAGGCACAAGTGCAAACAAGATACACAAGCCCCCAATATCTAAGATCTCATGGCAAACCAACAAAGGCACAAAGAGACACATGCCTATGTTAAATATGCAGCAGCAGGACAAGATACAAAAGCATATAATGCCAAAATTAATGAGAAGAGAAAGAGGGGAGAGGGGATGGATCAAGCCTCGACTATTTGTCCAATTAGTATGTATCAAGCCTTATCTGTTTTTCCAAAAACATTTACAAGTGGAAACCCGTTGTCCACTATGCAAACAAATGTACTCACACAAGCTAGTGAAATTCATTGTCCACTAGGTGAGCCCCAAAAAGTGGCTAATGGGGAAGTCATGCAGGTCTACAAGCTCCCATTATACTAACCATACTAGAGTTATACCTCCTGATAACTTTGATAAGGCACCACAAAATGGTCACAAGGCTAGAAAGTTGCATTATGCTAGGAACTTATGAAAAAAAAGGCTTCATTGGTAAGCAAGTTGTGTTATGCTTGGTGGCCATGAAAAACTTAAAGGCTCCACTAGCAAGCAAATTGTGTTATGTTTGGTGGCCTTGATACATGCAATATGATATTCAAAGGGATTTTTCTATGTTCATGGAAGGTCTCACCTTAGGGAACATCATGCTTAATGTCTCCAAGAGAGGACTAGTCAAGGATAAAAGATTCACAACTTAGGGAATGCAATCAACAGAATCACCACTAATAGGAATGTCATATTCCAAGAAAATTCACAATCTTGAAGGACATCAAACCCAATGACACCACCAAGAAGACACATCAAGTGAAGAAGACCACAATTTGAAGCAAACAATGAGTGGGGACGTGTATGCCCCCACTTTAAAAAAATTGCTAAACACCATGTTGTGAGAAATTACTTTAAAGTAGAACACAATAAGTGCCAATACATGAGAGCTTAATTGCAAAAATACCTATGTAAAACATACGTTTCCAAGATAGAGTTATGTCATAAAAAGGGGTTTCCCCCAAAATGCAATAGAAAGAAAAGTATGTCACATGCGAGCCAACTTAAAAGGCATGACATCCACATCCCAAGCTTGCTCTTATATATACATGGAAGGTATTCAACAAGCCAAAAGAGACAACAACAAGTGGCATTCTAGGAAAAGGATACCTAACCCCTTTCCCCCCAAGGGAAAAAGGTGAGTCAAAAATGGATGATGATATGTTGCTCCTTGCAAAAAGGAAATATGATTACATAAATCCAAGTTTATACCCTCATGCACGGTAGTGAATATGTTATGATACTACAACTACCATATGACAAGGAGCAGCAACTAATGTTGTTGACTATAATGAGTAGGAAAAGTACCAATTTGATGCATATGCAATGAGGTATTCCACATCTAGTATCTATCAGTTTAGGATGCACCAAGGTTAAAGTTGTCTTAAAGAATCTTTTTTAAGAGTGTTGATATTAAGTGAAGGATTTTTTTATGTTTTGTTTGTTTCAAGGGACAATAATGAAGATTGTTATTTGTTTCTTGTGTGTAAGGCTCTATAGGGACATGAAGACCTTGTTCTCTAGCACCACATCCTTTTCTAGTATAACCAAGTTGTCTCAAAATCTCACTTCTTCCATAAAGTTTTTCCATTTCTTTTGGATTTGGTGGTTTCTCATGATCACGCTCTTCATATGTGTATGTATAACTTGTGTTTTTCTTTTCTTTGCTAAAATTTGTGGACTCATATGCTTTTGATGACTCAACTTGTGTGGATATTATGTTTGTTTCTTTCTCTTTTCTTTTTTTGTGTGTAATCTTGTATTCTCCCATGAATGTAGGTGTGAAATCCAACAAACCCTAATCATCATCCAATAGCTTTGTGACATCTTCAATATTCTTTTCTTTTTCTTCCTCTTGCATGGGTTCTACTTTTGAAGTTGGTATCAATGTTTTAAGATGATTTTTCATTCCTGTTTCAATTTGCAAACAATTGTGATATGATTTTGGGTTGGATTTGATTGTGTAGACTTTGTTGTTGTACATTTACTTCACTAGGAAATGTAATGTGGAAGGCACCGCATTCATTGCATAAATCCAAGGTCTACCAATGAGAAAAAAATTTAGTTCATTAGGCATGGAATGAATTGGAGTTTTCCATGTGACCTTTCCAACTCTAATTGGCAATGTTATCACTCCAAGTGGTTATTTTACCACATTATCAAATCCACGAATAGATAAAGAATCAGGTTCAATTTGTAAGACCTCACCTTGAAGATAATGGTGCTAGCATGAGAAGAGAGAACCATCAAGAGCAAATCAAAAGACTTCTTGTTGAGGATGTAAAATTGACCCAATTTAGAGCCTAGAAATAAGTAGAGCTAATGTATTAGAAGACTAAGGTTGTGAGGGCATTTAATTATGATTCATGTGAGGCGTAAGTGGGGAGTTAGGTCTTGGGAACCCCTAGCTAAGTTTGAAACTCAGATGGACTTTTGAATGGGCTTTTAAAGAGAGTTGATCATTTTTTTTGTTAAAGTGCAAAAATGGACCCCCTAGGGTCTATAGCTTAGAGGTAGGGACCAAATGGACATACTATAGTGCTCCTAGGACATGATTTAACCCCTGAAAAGCCTCCATAATGGGGTGTGACGAGTTTTGAGGAAAAGATACGGTGGAAAGATGGAGGTGGTGTCCAAATGCATGTCCCCCTCTTAAATAAGGAAAATACCCTCATTGATGGAGGTGGTAAACTCTACACCTCTCCATCCAAGGGTTGCAATTGTTGAAAAAAAAAAATATTTGGAGAGGAAGAAGGAGTGGATTGTTACCCACTTCTCCTCTTGGAGAACTTGAGAGGAGATGGTAGAAAGAATGTGAAGAGGATAGGAGACCACCTCTTTGGGAAGACAGTGATCAAGATGGATTGGCTTGGAGAGGAATGATGGACAAAGGATTTCAATCCCTTCACCTATAAGAAAAGAGATAAGTTTTTTTCCTATTTTCATTGACCCTTGTGTATTGGTCATAAGAAGGTGACATAGTGTATGGGTCATGGTTGAAAATGGAAAGTAGAGAATCTAGATGCATGAAATTTATGCTATGCTAGTTTATCCTTTTGTAATATGAGAAAAGACTCCATTTATCATCATGGAGCTAAAATAATTTCTTGCTCAGGGGTATGGCTAGAACCCATGAGGCTCCATCATGCCATTACAGTAGAGTGGAGAGCAAGACCTAATCAGTTGTGTGTACATTGTAATTCTTCAAATTTGTTGTAAGGTTGAAATTTGGTGTTGTGTAATATGATAGAGAATAGGAAAGAGAAAGCTTCATCCATTTAGCATGTACTCTTGGTAAAATGTTGGTCTAAAAGTGTTGGATTTTAGCCCTTAATACCTCCACTTGAAAAACCTCGTCATAAAATAAAAAGATTGGAATTTGCTCATAATGAGAATGATTGTTTTGAATTTATGGATCAAGGAAAGGTGGTTTGTGTTTTGAAATCAAGGGTATAATAAGTTATGTCAAAAATATAGGGAGAAAGAAGGGTGTAAAATATCATCTCATTGGTGAGATATTCATTCAAATGAGGGTTCTCCTCTCTTTTAGAAAATGTTATAGCCAAGATCATCTTAAATACTCAACTAGGATCTTGTAAATAACCAACCTGCTCTTAACAAGTAAATAACCAAATAAATAAATTCATTAAAGGCAAAGGAGTATTCACTAAAACCAAATAACTGCATGGTGCACGAAATGAAAACAAAAAGTTGTGATAGTAGAAATATGAAACTGACATGAACTACGCATGCTATTCACCAAGTTGCAACATCAAATGCTAACTTTCAGTCACATAATCTTTATCATCCCTTGCCACTATTGGGCCCTTTCTTCAATGCTAACAAAGCTCACCATTTATGGAGATGCTTGACGTGTAGCAGCCAAGTTCACCTTGAAATATGAATTAAGGTGAGCAGAATAAATATTGTATATGCACTAATGCACTGGTGTTATTTGAACTGCAAAGGTAGTTCTAGTCAATTGACATGTTAGGTATGTATTATGGTTGCTTAGATAGCACAACAATTACCTCAAAAAGAAAGATAATTATGAATACAAGTGGTTGGCTGGAATGGTAACGTTGGGTCCTCCCGAGGTCATTAATATGAGATAAATTCTAGTCAGTTACTAGCAGAAGGAAGTTGAGAAAAAATGTGTTAAGGATTCGTAGCAATACATTGGGATCATTTATAGGTGGGAGAAACACAAGTAAATGGTATGGTCGACGTGATTTCTTTTGAGAAGCCCAATTCCTAATTGCATGTCAGATGCATTCTCTGGTAGTAATCTTCAAACAGAGCAATCAAAATCAAGATGTCAGTGTTTTTGACGCCTTCCTATATCGCACAATTATTTCTGCCAACCGAATGTAGGAATTTCACCCATTCTATTAATGTTATTCCAGTCAAAAATATTTATGCCCCTAGCCTTATTCCCTCCATTTCCTATTTGAATAAATATACTCTCAAGCAACCAGGCCTTTTGCAAAATATGAAGACATTTATTAGCTGATACTCAAGTCGCTAATTTGGTATAGCTTGTGTCAGTGTGAGCCAACCCTTTGTATTTTACTGCCACATCTACAAACCTACAAATATTGGATCTATCACATTTATTAATTGTGATGTCATCGAATTTTGCCTAGGGGAAATTCAACATTTTGGCACCTTTTCCTAGCATTTATGACACCTTGAGATATTAATGACAAAATCCCATGGGTCATAATTTTGCAATTCTGACTCCATGAGGACAAGTGGTTGAGCGACAAAAGCCTGGAAATGCACTTTTCAAGAATATAGGCTTTGGACGTCTGTGCGGCATGATAGTATCCTATCAATTTCCCGAGTTCAAAACATGGAATCTGGAAGGTTAACCCATGAGACATGTGTCATAGTAGTTACATTCTTAAAGTAACAGCTCTTTGTTTCCCTTGCAAGCATTAAAAACCTCTTTTTGGCTCTCATTTGGGGGTTGGAAGACATCACTCAAGTTCTCTTACTTTTTTGCTCCAACATTGAGATCTCTTCACTTTTGATAACAGTGCTCTCACAAGCAAAGCCATGTAGGACTGAGGTCCTCCCAACAACTACAATAGCTCTCAAGCAAGCACTCAACGGTGCATATGTGTGCTCCAAAGAGGGTCTAGGCCTGTGGGTAACACTCTCTCTCTCACTCACTTTCCTTTCACATTTTCTCATTTACTATCTTGTGGTGTGGGTTATACTCCCGAGCAGGTATTGCTCTCACCACATGCTTCTCGTGGTGTAGGTTCTACTCCTAAGTGGGTATTGCTTTCACTACAAGCTTTGTTTACATCTTTAACACTCTTTCCAAACTTGGTTGTCCATGGAGGTGGGAACACCAAAGCAGGGTTTGATTGAGGCAAGCCCCTATATAGCCACCCAATAACTTTCCCCTTGTTCTTTTGTGTGTAGGTCTTGAAAAGGAGCTTCAAGTGAAGATTCAAACGTTCAAAGGAAGGTAAGCTTTCCCCAAGCATCCTTATATTCATTTTAGTTTTTATCTTTCTGACTAATCGTATAGTGTAGTGCGACCTACCCTCGAGCTTAGAAGCAAGGCTTGTTTCTATCTGTTTGGAGTGCCTAATTTCTCTGTTGCTCAAGATGCTAGTGCATCCTTTAGACTACAACGTACTGCATTGGCATCTAGGATCTACATTGATGTCTTATGGCCTAGAGCTCCCCCTTCTGAGACAAAAATCTCCTGATTTTTCTCTTTCGAGATCTCTGGTGGATTTTCCTGAAGCATCATAGAATTCTAGTTTCCTATAGCTTAGTAAGATTCGATATCCTGAGGTGTATGAGGGTAGTTCATTCCCTAGTGATCTCTCGAGAAAAGAGAGACCTATGTACAGCGAATCCCCCTTATATCACATTTTGGTGAACCCAGCATGAATGTTTGATCTTTCTTCACGATGTCGCACGCTCATGACCTTTTTGAGGAAGATTTCGATATGTTGGAAGATGCTCTAGATGATTTCTTAGAAGTTCTCTCCCCTATCCGTAAATCTCCCGAAAAAGTCTCCTCTCAAGAGGTTGAGCAATCAGTAAATGTGGTAGTGGTCTCTGTGGCTCCTCCAAGCCTTAAGAAACCCATCATTTACGTGATCTCGGCTGACTCTTCTATCCATGGGATTTCAAGTCGTAGCAATTCATCGGACTTATACTAAAGGTTTGTGAAAGTTACGGATTCTACATCCTACAACGTTGTCGGACAGACATATCCTACAAGGAGTAATAGACAAAATCTAAATCAACAACCTACTATTCCTACATCACAACCGTCTATCCCTACTTCCTCACCACCTTCTCAACCAAGCCTTCCTTCAGCACCAAAACCTTCAATCAAAGCACTTTGCAATTATTATCTTGTCGAGCAACTTCGTGTCACTCCAACTAAGATCTCACTTTGGGACTTGCTTTAGACCACTCTGGTTTATCAAGAGATGCTCTAGGAAGCCTTACAAAAGATTCTCTTGCCTGCCTCTGCTAGGCCTATAGATGTTGATGTGCTATTGGATCATATTTGTGTGGATTTGTCGAATATCATGTTCCACCCACAAGAACTCCCACCTCCAGATGTGCAGAAGCAAGCTAATCCTTTGATGATTATAGTCAATGTTAACAACATCAGTATTAGGCACACCCTTGTTGACACCAAATTGGATCTCAATGTTTGTCGTGTAGACCTATTACCTAAGATTAATATTGATTCATCTTCTTTAGCAGCTTCCTCCTTGTACATTCATGGATTCGATAACGTCGGCTACCAAGCTCTAGGTATGATAATACTATCTTTGTAGAGCGGCCTCATTACCCTACCCACGTTAGTTTATGTGATGCCCTGCCCCTTACCATATAACATTCTCTTAGGGAGACCTTGGATCCATGCTATGGGTGTGGTGACTTCTACTTTACATTGTTCCTTAAAGTTCATTGCAAATAATCAAGTAGTTACAGTTAAAGCAAACCTAGAGGGCATTCACCTTTGTGAACTAGTCATTGTTGTTCAGGCTTCAGTTGTATCTACTCTCAAGAATTGTATTCCATCTTTGACCATCGATGCTATGGCATGTTCTTCATCAATACCCTATGTGGAAGTTGTTTCCAGAGTGAGTATCAGAAATGAAGAACCACCTAAGGTAGAAGACCTTGAGTCTCCCTTGTCTGCTTCTCAAATGAATGCTTTTCTTGGAGATGATTGGGGTTCCTTGAATTTCTTTGAATTCTTCATTGTAGAATACAAGATGAACCCCTCTTGTATAGACCTTCCAGGTACCCCTGCAACTAAGGTGGATGATGCTCCTGCAGAGGAGGAGAAGTGTGATCTTGTTTAGGAGACCACTCTTTCCTACGCCGAGGAAGATAATCCTCCCCTTACAAAGGAAAATAATGTTTAATTGTGAGCTCAATAAAGGAGGCGGGAGTACCCCTATAGAAACTTTTGACATTCATTGGTTGAATGAAATACTCTACATGGACCCGCCACCTCCTAAGGTTTTGCAAACTAGTTATGGGTCCTTCTCACATCACAAGAAACAGTTCCCATATCATTTGCATAGTCAAGCATATTTTGGAAAATCTTTTTTGAGTATTAATGAGGAGGAACCTCTATCTAATGTTAGTGAGGATGTCACACTATCTCATCTTGAAGACCGTAGTTCCCTTATTAAAGGAGATACTATTGAAGTTTCTATGGATCCTAAATCCTTGAAAAAGGTGATCAAAATTGGAAAGTGACTCTCTTTCAGAGAAGTAAATGGGCACTCTTATCTCTTACATTCTCATCCTGACATCTTCTCTTGGACGTATGAGGACATGCCTGGTATTGATGAGTCTATAATGGTTCACAATATTTTCCTATGTCCCAATGCCAAGTTGGTTAAACAAAAAATCTGAAAGATCAACCCTGGGGTGGCCCTAATGGTCAAGACTGAGATAGAGAAACTATTGAAAGCAGGCTTTATCCATCCTATCGACTATTCCCCCAGATTTTGAATATAGTTGTCATTAACAAACTTGATGGTTGTATTCACATATGTATCAAATTTCGTGACCTTAATAAGGCTTCCCTTAAAGATAATTTTTTTATGCCTAATATAGATATGATTGTTGACTTGACTACAGGCCATGCATTACTATCATGCATGGATGGCTTCTCAAGTTACAATTAGATTCGTATTAACCCAGATGATCAATACAAGACAACCTTTAATACCTCATGGGGTACTTTCTATTATGTGGTCATGCCCATTGGATTAAAGAACGCAGGAGCTACTTACCAACGAGTCATGACCCTAATATTTCATGATTTCATCCAAAAAATCTTTGAAGATTACATTGATGACATATTAGCAAAGTTGATAACTCGTCAAGACCACATAAAGAACCTTTGTCTTATTTTCAAGAGACTTCGACTCTATAAGATGAGACTAAATCCCCATAAGTGCGTCTTCAGCATTGACACCAACAAGCTTTTTGGGTTTATAGTTTCTCATCGTGGGATCAAAGTCGATACTAATAAGATTGATGCCATCGTTAACATGCCTCCACCAAGGAATATCACTGTGTTGCAAAGTTTACAAGGGAAGATTCAGGCAATTCAGAGATTTATATTGTAGTTGGCCGATCACACCCTTCCTTTCACTTGTTTATTAAAAAAGGATGTTCGCTTTACATGGGATGAAGAGTGTCAAAAATCTTTTGAATCAATCAAAGCCTATTTGGCCAATCCTCCCATATTGATGTCGACTATGCAGGACTAACCCTTTTTACTTTACCTTGTCACGTCACCATATGCATTGGTAGCCCTTTTAGCTCAATATGATGATGTTGGAAGGGAAAGAGTGATCTACTACATCAGCCGCATCCTAGTTGACTATGAAACTTGTTATTCCTCTATGGAGAAGCAATGCCCTCTATCGAGAAGCAATGCCTCGCCCTCATCTTCGCTACGCAAAAGTTGAGGCACTATCTCCTCCATGCCAAAATGCATGTCATAGTGAAAATGGATCTTTTAAAGCATTTGTTCTCTAGCACCGACCTGATTGGGAGATTAGCAAAATGGGTTATGTTGCTTTCTGAGTTCAACATAAAATTTGTTACTCAAAAATTGATAAAGGGTCAAGCGGTTGCAAATCAACTAGTAGACGCTCCTTCATCTCGCTCCTTTCCAGGGTTAGATTTGTTTCCTGATGATAATATCTTTGTAATCAATCATGACCTCGAATGGAAAATGTATTTTGATGGGTCGAGGTTTCAAACTGGTTTTGAAGCTAGTGTGATTCCAATATCCCCTAAAGGTAAACCAGTTCCTCTATCCTTTTGGCTAGACTTTCCTTGTACCAATAACATCATTGAGTACAAAGCCCTTATTGCTAGCTTACGTGTCACAATTGCACTAAAATTCAAACATCTTTGTATTCTAGGTGATTCTGAACGTATAGTGAGCCAGATAATAGGGCCTATCAAGCCAAGTAAAGTAAGTTGTCCCGATATCAAGACCTTGCCTTGTTCTTGCTTAAACGATTCTATTCTTTCATGATAAACAGTGTCCCTAGGAGAGAAAATAGACATGTCGATGCCATGGAAAGTGTGGCTTCCTTGGTACCTTAAAAAAAAAAGATACGAAAGAATACCACTTCATGGCCCAGGTCCTGCGAACCCCTACGGTCCTTGATCAACCCGAAGCTGAGTCCCCTATATGTTCCCATGTGGACTATGGAGAGTGATTTTCTAATATCTATAACTACCTAAAAATTGGAAACTTTCCTGATGATGCGATGAAGAACGATCGCACTCATATAAGAAAGCTTTCAATTTGTTATGTTATTTTGTTTGATATCCTTTATAGGAAAGCCTATAATGGCTTGCTTCTTAGGTGTCTCACTAAAACATAAATACCCCTTGCCCTTAAAGAAGACCATGTGGGCTTCAAGGGCGAACACTTTGGTGGTAGATCCTTGGAAAGAAGACTGATACACATGGGGTACTATTGGAAAATGATGGAACAAGATTCCTTCAATTTTTTTAAGAAGTGTCCTCAATGTTTGCAACATAATCATCTTATTCATGCATCTGCCCAAGAGTTGCAAAACAAAACCTCCCCTTGGTTGTTTGCAATATGGGGGTTGGATATTATTGGAAAAATATCACCTGCTTCTTCCAAGGGGCATATCTTCATTATCACTGCAACAGATTACTTCATGAAATGGCAAAGCCATTCCACTCTAATCCACAAAAACTGAAGTTATTTGTATTTTCCTCATGAATAACATCATTTCTCAATTTGGATTTCCTGCTACTCTTGTTTCTAACAACGGTACGCCTTTCAAGAACAAGGAAGTGAAGCAGTTCCTAGAGAAATCCCATATTCAACATAGGTTTTCCACACCATACTATCCACAATATAATAGTCAAGCAGAAGCATCTAACAAAACCCTTGAGCTTATTCTCTGCAAGATGGTTAATAAGCAAGGTAAAGATTGGCGTATTCAATTGACATACACTTTGTGGGCCTATCACATGAGTTTCCGCACGGCTACAAGAACAACACCCTACAACCACATGTATGGTGTCGAAGCTATTATGCCTTTGGAGTTGGAAATTCCTTCTTTACGATTTTCCCTTAAAGGATTAATCGATGATGAAACTTACCAAGTTAACCATTTGCATTAGCTTGAAATGCTCGATGAGCATCGTCTAAGGGCCCTTGAAAATCTTAAAGCTTATCAACGGTGGTTGTCTAGGAAATATAATCAAAGTGTGCTTCCTAGAACCTTTAAAATAGGAGATCTGGTTCTTTGTGAAAACCAGAGGAATGTAAATGTGCTACCTGATCGGAGAGGAAAATTTAGTCCCAACTAGTTAGGACTATACATTGTGATCTCCATATATGGTTCAGGTGCCTATGGATTATCATCTATGGACGGAACACCTTTAAAAGATCTTGTTAATGCGATGCATCTTTGATGGTACTACATGTAATTTCCTATATGTCATTTATGTGGTGTTCTCTCTACTGAAGGGCAATAGCACTACATATGTTGACATTGTTCAATAACACATTTAGAAACTTTTTGTGTTGTGAATGACCACATGTGTGTGTGTGTGTGACCGTGCATCATATTACATTTATTAAAACCATTAGATCATCATTGTATTTAATTAACATACAACCATGTATGTTTATTAAATCATGATTAACATCTAATAAAAATGTACATCCATACGAGCATATAACATCCATAACATGAACATGCATAGAAAATAAAGAACATATACATCCAAATGAAACAATGCCATGAGATCAAAATCGATGTATATATATACACAATGTATGTATCCAATACCATATACATGTATAGGGCCACTGCTATCAAAAATGAGTGGTTGTTGAATATGTGTCTATACAAGAGATCTACAAGTATGATGTATGTATATGTATCTCACTACAAAAAAGATATACAAAACTGATGATGATGTCTCGAGTCACTACAACACGTGGCTCCCAGAGCTCTCTGGCTCTGGTGGATGCTCTACAACCCTAGGGATGGGTTGAACGATAGTCATGCAATGTGAACGATGGGAGCATGATACGGACAAAGCTATCTACATCCCTCTGATCTCCCCCTATAAGGAGGATATCATCAACTACACCTGCCTCAACCGATCCCATAGTCATTGAACCTCTACTGAGCTCACAGCTACTGGTTGCCTGTCGAGGTCAACAAGATGGCTCTAAAGGGTGTCGCGTTCTTGCTTAGCAGCATTAGTCCTCCTCACTATTGTGCCTCACTCGACAAGTGTCATTCATAGCTCCCCTGACATCTAGTCACACTACCCTCACACGATCGTCAGCTATGTAGTCATTTGGACAATCTCCACACCCCGCTCCTCATAAGCAGTCCTTAGACATGCAACTAGCTTGAAACTGAGGGCATGACGTCCCACAAATACTAGCCAGTAAACCTTGAGGACCGATCATTGGATCGACACAGCAAGGGCAACCTCTAAAATACACTAAGCTAGGACCCCAACCCATCCATGTGCGTCCTCTACAATCACAAGGAAAGAAATGGATATCAGTATCACATGGCATGTATATACGTATATCATAAGCAAAAAATGAAAGTACATAAACATAAAAAATACATCTCGTATACCTGGGTCCCTTGGCTGCCATGTTAGGTCAAGGTGAGGATTAGTACTAGGACCTACGCTGCCAGTCTTGGTAGTTGCTCCTAGTGCTGCTAGCATCACAGTTGCAGTAGAAGATGGTGGTGCCGAAGAGATAGGGGTAGTTGGTGGAGGATCCGACCTCCTCTGCCACCTTGGCCTCGGTGGTGTCACCTCCTCCTCCTGGGGTGCCTCCTCCTCCTCCTTCCTGGCCTATTGTCAACCTCTCCTCCTATCCTACAATGATGGGGTTGGTAAATCCTCTTGTGGACCAAGGTCCCCTCTTAGGGCACCCTCGTCGAACACAGGAGCAAGACATGCCACTCCCACCACCGTATAAAGTCTTATGCTACCCCGACATTATCGACCATTGATATGGGTGAAATATCATGGTCAGGCTCACCATCATCTGAGGGGATGATATCTATACTAGTGGGGATAGGGCAGTCCCCAACCCTCGCCACACTCCTATGGGCCCTAGTGTAGGTGGGCACGTCTATTGGTATGGTCTGTGGTATGATCTGTGGCCGGCCATGTTGTCGCATGACCTGACTCTAGTAGTAGGGTACAATAAAAAAATCCCTATGCTCAATCAAAAAATGATCTCGATGCAATTTCCTCAGTTACCTGTTGTCATCTACCCACCTGAAAAATTGGTAGGGTCTCCATCGGACCCCATCTGCAATGAGAGTGTTAAACTGTAACCGTCAAAACTATAAATATCCAAATCTCCACTGGCCTATCATATCATACTAGTGGGCCATGGGAACCCAATATGGCCATCATTGGGGAAAACTGACTAGCCGAGTGCACATGATGTGGGAAAAGGCCCACACCTACAAAAGTGTACATATTGTAAGGTTGTGATACTCATAGTGTACATACCAACCTAGCCCCTAGTAGAGGTGCGCTAGCATGTTGTGCCCCCAAGCAAAAATGGTCCTATGCTCCACCATCTCTCTAATAGTATGGACAAGGCCCTCATGCAGGTACAAGCCTCACCTATCAATCATGATTCGAAAGGTAACGGTCATGACCATAACTCGGTGGATCAATGGTGTTGTGGTCCTCGTATGTTCATACTAGTGTGTATAGATATGACCCATGTTTTCATCATCGTCTGTCCTCCCCATGCAGTAGAGGATGCCCTTTGCTCACTCCCGCATTGATCGTGTATCGTTGAGAGCCACCCACCATCTACATATGGGTAGGTTGAGGATCCAATAGATGTCCTTGAGTGTGACGATCATCTCTCCACATGACAGCTGGAAAGATGATGTGGTGGTGTACCACTACTCCATAAGGGTTGTCAAATACACTCATGGTATCTCATCTTTTTCATAGTGAATACGTGTCAGAGACTGACTCGCTCTAGAAGTGTGACCTTGTCCTCAGATAAATGGTCCCTTTTCTCACACACGAGCCAGAATGTGCGCCCTCCCGAATGCTCTCTAATCTCTAAGTACTACAAAAAATAGCAAAAAATTGAGTTAGAACATCAACATTTTGCATAAAAACAAGAAAAAATAAGCAAGACTTATGTGCGATGCACAAACATTTGTGCATCGTGCATACGTCCCTAACCGCCATGGCTACCTCGAAGACGATAGTGTGTCTTCGGGACACTAGTGCATGATTAAAACTACAACACTAATTGTGGACGATAGTGCATTTTGGATGAGGGAATAGAAAAAAGGCGCCTATGCACCTCATCGATGGGAAAATTCTAGAAAATGAGCTAAAAAACACCAAAAAAAAGGTTTTGTGGCCTACCTAGTCCACCTTGCGACCCTTGGAAATGTCTTGGCATAGCTGCTCCAATCTCGGTGCCTCATTCTCTCTCTAGATCAACATTTTGCTGACTTTTCTCTCACAAAAGTCAACAATTTACTCATAGTGAATAGTGAAAATGACCCTTCTAGGGGCCCACCTAGGTATATATAGGCCCCCCGGGGCCCATTTTTCCTAGAGTTTGTGGCTCCCCGGTTTCTCCTAAATTTACCCCACCAAGTTGGGGGAAAACTTAGGAGGGGGCATAAGGTTGCCTCTTGATCATATTTTTCTTCCCAATTGATGACATTTTTCTTCATCATTCCTCCCTCTGTGGTAGCTTTCTTCTGATTTTTTGAAGTTGAACCAAAATTTGAGTTTTGCAGGTTAACACTTTGAACAATTTTTCACAACCATTCTGACATTGTTTGTTGAGATTGGATGTTGGGGGGCACCTTCAGTACTAGTTAGCTTGACTTTGATGGCCGCTATGGTCTCTCTCTGTTGGCATGCAAATTTGTAAAATTTAAAATTTTGGATAAAATTCTTCTTTTCTACTTTAGTGAGGCTGATTTTTTCAAAATCAAGCCCACTAAAGTGGGGGAAAAATGTGATGTTGTCGAATTGCACCTAGGGGTAATTCCACATTTTGGCACCTTTGCCTAGCATTTACAAGACCTTGAGATATTAATGACAAAATCCCATGGGTCAAAATTTTCACCATGCACTTCTCATGGTGTGGGTTCTACTCCTGAGCGGGTATTACTTTTACCATACACTTTGTTTACATCTTTATCACTCTTTCCAAACATGGCTATCCATGGAGGTGGGAAAACCAAAGTGGGGTCTGACTGAGGCAAGCCCCTATACAGCCACCCAGCAACTTTCCCCTTGTTCTTTTGTGTGTAGGTCATGAAAAGGAGCTTGGAGTGAAGATTCAGACATTCAAAGGAAGGTAAGCTTTCCCCAAGCATCCTTATATTCATTTTAGTTTTTAGCTTTCTGACTAATTGTATAGTGTAGTACGACCTACCCCCTAGCTTAGAATCAAGGCTTGTTTCTATTTGTTTGGAGTGCTTGAGTTCTTTGTTGCTCAAGACGTCAGCGCGTCCTTTAGACTACAGTGCATCGTGCTAGCATACAGGATTTGCGTTGACGTCTTATGGATGAGAGCTCCCCCTTCTAAGACAGAAATCTCTTGGTTTTTCTCTTTTGGAACCTCTAGTGGATTTCCCTGAAGCATCATAGAACTCTAGTTTCCTAGTGCTTAGTAAGATTCAATATCCTGAGGTGTATGAGGGCAGTTCGTTCCCTACTGATCTCTTGACAAAAGAGACGTGTGTAGTGAATCCCGCTTATATCACATTAATATTTCAAGTAAAATGATTACTAACTGTGTCAAGAAGAAGTTGGGAACAATATAGGGGAGAGGAGTCAGAACGTGTGCCCCCAAATTTTGATGGTCCATGTGGTGTGCCACATGGACCAATAATTTATTTTTTCAATAACCATTACATGTAGGGTCCTAATTAACAGTAAATAAAAAATATAATTTAAAAAAAAAAATTGCCACGTCGGATGACAAATTTTTTCGATTGCATATTTTAAATCCCCAAAAAGACCCCTCGATCGATACGTAGGCACCTCGGGTGCCACTTCGTGCATGGCACGACGTCCGAAGTTGACATCCTTTCCACATCAACTTCTCTAACTTTTCCACCTTAAAGAATTTGTTACATCACATTTATCACTCACCACCCCTTGCTATACTTCTCGTATGTTGTGTTTAATGAACATCTCTTCTCGTTAGCTCCACACCACCTCACATTTTTTTGAGCCAACTTGCATTCAATGTTGCCAGTTCCTCGCTCTTCTCGCCATCTTTATGGCCTTTCATTCTAGCAAGTTTGCATTCTTTCTTCACTTGCACGCCACTACGTGCTTGGTTCATCCTCTACAAGTTTCAAACAGAAACCACAACCTACAATGCTCGGACTCCGATTAGTATATGGGTAGATGCCAATTAGTGAACATTACTAGCAACTCCATTTCTGCCATGCAAGCATCTAACGGGTTCCTCGCCGCCATGAAGGTAACCAGCATTTCTTACCTTGGTGTCATTTTTTTAACTTAAATCCAGTTGTTTTCATCACAGCTATTTGCAAGTGAAGCCACTTGAATGGTGTTGCGTACTCAGGATTCAGCTGCTCTCCACCTGTATTGAGCTATTTGATGTAGGTGAGCTTGCTCACTAAGGCTCGCCATTATTTAGTTATTTTAGTTTTCTTTGCATTTTGTGTTTTTTTTATTTGAATTTTGGTTTTGCAGAAATCATTTTTTTGAGTTTAAGTTTAGTGTTTATGAACACCGTCCATTTGTGTTCATAAACACATTAAATTTTTGGAAATTAATATTATATTCAAGAATCGCTCTCTTTCATGGGGTTTATCTTTTTATTTTATACAAAGATAATAATATTGTTGGTTGTTTTCGCGCCACTAAAAAATCTGGGGTTGTTTTCTTCTTTCATTAATAATATTGTTCATTTTTTCCTTGCCATAAATGAAGTTGTATTAATTTTTATTCCTTTCTATGTCCATAGGGTTTATAATGAAAATATTACAATCAAATTTTGGCATTTCTCTTTCATTAGGTTTATTTTGCAAATATTACAGTCATAGTTTACCATTTTTATTTCACTAGGGTTTATCATTGACTCTGGTTATCCTATTCTCATAGGTTTTGCATTATCATTGACTCTACTTATCATATTCTCATAGGATCTGCATTATCATTGACTTTGCTTATCGTATTCTCATAGGTTTTGCATTATCATTAGCTTTGCTTATCGTGTTCTCACAAGTTATGAATTATCATTGACTATGCTTATCGTTTTCTCATAATTTATGCATTATCATTGACTTTGCTTATCATATTCTCATAGGTTCTGCATGATCATTGACTCTGCTTATCATATTCTCATAGGTTCTACATTATCATTCACTTAGACTATGTTCTCTATTTCATAAACCAAAAAAAATTAATGTGGGTTAATCTTTTTTTAGGTTTTGCTTCATCCATTCAGTGACTTTAAAAATGTATGTTGTTTTTGTGCCATAGATAAATATGTGGGTGTTATTTTTTTATGGGTTATGCTCCATCAATTCATTCATATACCTATGTGATAATTGTTAAACTCTTATTGTTTTCCATTCCTAAGCTTTATATTGTTTTTCATTACAACCATTACAGTCATGGGTTAGTGTTAATGTTTTGATTAAATTTATTTAGTACCATTTGTAGGTGTCATTGATAAAATTGGGGGTGTTAGGTTTTTCGTAGGTGTTGCTTCATCCATTCATTAATGCTATTTTTTGTAGGTGCCATTCATTAATTTGGGGGTGTTATGTTTGACAATGGTTAGGATTCATCAATTTAGACATGCAATTATTGGAGCTTTTTTATTTGCATAACAAATATTTGGGGGTCTTCATTTTTTCATAGGTTCTACTTGATTAGGTACTATATATATTTTTGGGGGTGCTACCTTGTTTGTAAGTTCAAATTCATCATGGTTAGTCATCAAATACTCTACCAGTTTCAAGTGCCATTTGGAATTTTTTGGGTGCTATGTTTTTCATAGGTTTCATTCATCAATTTAGTCACCAACTATGTAGCCTTTTTTTTGGTTCCATTGATAAATATGGGGGTGTTAGGCTTATCATATGTGCTAGTTCATTAAATCTGTAATGCAAATGTTTGTATCTTTTTTTTAGATGTCATTGATTATTTTGGGGGTGTTATCTTTTACATAGGTTATTTTTCATCAATTCAGTCATCCAATTATTGTAGCTTCTTTTCGTGCCTTGGAAATATATGGGGGTCTTCTATTTTTGTTAGGTTTTGCTTCATCAATTCAGTCATGCATATATTGTACCTTTTTTAGGTACCACAGATAATTTTGGGGGTCTTCTCTTGTTTGTAAGTTCTACTTCATCAATTCAGTCATCTATTCTACCATTGAATAATTTCCCACAGTGGTACGCTCGTCCTCCACAAGTATATATGAAAAAACTTGCATAAAAAATCACAATGATATCAAACACATATCAGATATTAAATGCACGTTTAATTGTTTATATATATATATGTGTGTGTGTGTGTGTGTGCATATATATAGACATATACATATACATATATCAAACAGTGGTACCATCAATTCAATCATGCATATATTGTACCTTTTTTAGGTACCATAGATAATTTTGGGGGTCTTCTCTTGTTTGTAAGTTCTACTTCATCAATTCAATCATCTATTCTACCATTGAATAATTTCCCACAATGGTACACTGGTCCTCCACAAGTATATATGAAAAAACTCTCGCATAAAAAATCACGATGATATCAAACACATATTGGATATTAAATGCACGTTTAATTGTTTATATATATATGTGTGTGTGTGTGTGTGTATTCATGTATATAGACATATACATATACATAGACAAATGTATATGTATATCAAATATTAAATGCACACATAATTGTATATATTTCGAAACAAAAAAATTACACACTGGAAACTAAACATGATGAAGTGTATCCAACTTGTATATGCTTAAGGTCTTTGCATCATCTTTATCTATATGCATATGTATATGTATACGTATATGTATATGTACATATACTACTTTCCTAACATCCCGCATATTTTTTGAGCCAACCCGCATTCAATGTTCCTAGTGCCTTGCATCAACTTTACAACCTTTCATTCTAGCAACTTCTTGTTTATTCTTCACAATGATGGCAATGTATGTGTATGTGTATGTGTATGTGTATATGTCTTTGTGTATGTATATGTATATGTAAATGTGTATGTGTATATGTAAATGTGTATAGATGTGTGGAGGTCTTAAGTGGACTACCTTTCCATGTTTACTTCTCTCACTCAGCCATCCTAACACTCCACTGTGTCGCATTAATCACTCATTGTACCGTGCTATACTTATCTACAGTCATGTTTAATTCACTTATGTCTATGCATATGTATATGTGTATGTGTATGTGTATGTGTATGCTTCATCAATTCAGACCTGCAACAATTGCATCTTTTATAGGTGCCATTGATTAATTTTTGGGTGTCCTCTACTTTATATGATGTGCACCTGAACTCAGATTGAGAGCTTGTTGCACCAATGCAGGCGTCACTTTCACATTCATCACAACTACATAATGTCAACAAGGTGCCAAGTCAACACAATTCAAGCCCATCTTACCCATCTTTGACCGACTAGCGAGCCCATTACAACCATGCTTCCCACCGTAGCATAACCAAACCAACAAGCAAATGCATCTTCCTGTCTCATCAAACATGAAACCTACAACACATATCAGCATGAGTCTATCCCATCTCGCCAAGTAAGGTGTGCACGTAGTCATGGTGAACTCCAAAATCCCATCTGCATCCATTTTTACAAGTTGTAAGGAAACCATTATTAAAAAAAAATTATGCAGACAATTGCAAAGAATACACCAAACTAATCAACTAAATAATTAATGGCCGAAATCAATTAGATTCACCAAACAACCATCAATCATATTCAAATAATTCCCAATTCAAATAGCCATGAAAACCTTCAAGTATTCACATGTATTACCATAGCACAATAATCAGTAGTAAAACTTTGTTACAACATGTATTTAGGGGACTTGGTTTTCCAAAGGCCTTGTATGGTTGGCTATGTAGCACTTCACAATTGAAAGGTCCAATTGTGGACAAGTGCAACATAGATTACCATTACAAAGGCCTTGGGAAAATCAAGTATCCCTAAACTATTATACATTGTGACAATTGCACAAACATTCACACTACAATTTTTTTTTAATATTTGTATGGTTGGAAGTTACAATTATTTTGATGGTTCCAACATCAAGGTCTACTATTCAATTAATTTGGGGGTTTCCTCTTTTGCATAGGTTATCTTTTTTAGGTATACAAATATTAATTTGGGGTTGTTATCTATTTAATATGTTTTGCTACATCAATTCAATCATGAAACTATTCTATCTTTCTTAGGTGTTCTCTTCTTTTATAGGTTATGCTTCATCAAATTATCCCTACAACAATTCTATAAATTTTAGGTGTCTTTGATTAATGGCAAGGATGATCTATTTTTTAGGTGCTTTGATTCATTTGGGGGTGTTATCTTTTTAATAGGTTATGCTACATCAATTCAATCATGCAACTATTGTAGCTTTCATAGGTGCCATTGAAACAAATGGGGGTGTTTTATTTTCTATAGGTTATGCTTCACCAATTTATCCCTACAACTATTGTATCAATTTTACGTGCCTTTGATTAATTTGGGGGTTTTATATTTTTAATAAGTTTTGCTACATCAATTCAATCATGCAACTATTTTAGCTTTCTTAGTTTCCATTGACACATATGGGGGTGTTCTATTTTTTATAGGTTATGCTTCACCAATTCAGCCCTGCAATAATTGTATCATTTTTAGGTGTCTTTGATGAATTGCAAGGGTGTTCCCTTTTTTAGGTGTCTTTGATTAATTTGGGGTGTTATCATTTTAATAGGTTCTACTACATCAATTCAATCATGCAACTATTGTAGCTTTCTTAGGTGTCATTGACACATGGGTGTGTTCTATTTTTTATAGGTTATGCTTCACCAATTCAGCCCTGCAACAATTGTATCATTTTTAGGTACCTTTGATGAATTGCAAGGGTGTTCCCTTTTTTAGGCGCATTTGATTAATTTGGGGGTGTTATCTTTTTAATAGGTTCTTCTACATCAATTCAATCATGCAACTATTGTAGCTTTCTTAGGTGTCATTGATGTATTTATATGTGTTGTCTTTTGCGTCAAATCAGTCTTGCAGTTATTGTGTGTTCATCAAAGACTCAATGCTATTCTTATGTACAGTCGTGTTTACATTGTCTATCTATATATGTATTTGAATCACTTAGGGGACTTGGTTTTTTGAAGGATTTCAATGGTTCCCTATGAAACACTTCACAATTCAAATGGAATTGTGGACCCGTGTAGCATACGTTGTCATTGGAAGAGTGTTCATAAAATCAAGTCTCCCTAATTCATTACTGAATGCAAAAATAAACATGACTCTATAGGGGAGAGGAGCCGAAACATGTGCATCCAATTTTTTGTGGTCTATATTAACAAAAAAACCATATTTATATGACTAAATTGAAGAACAACATAACATATTTCTAAAGCATATAGATACATATTTACATGATTGAATTGATGAAGCAAAACCAATGAAAAATGTATGTGTATATAAATGTATATGTATATGTATACATATATGTATATGTATATGTATATGTATACATATATGTTGTATATATATACATATACATATATTGTAATACCCCATCACGCAACCCTAAGGAAAGTTGCAATTAAATACTCAGAAGTACTATTTTTTTTTTGTTTAATTACAATTAACAAGCAAGTTCACTAACCATTGACAACAACCCCTAAGGTTACAAGACTGAGTTTACTTTGAACCCCAAACAAGAAACATGAATTGAAAACATATCATTTAATTACTTAAAGAATTAAGAATGCATACATTCCATACATGATAATTTACATCAAAGAATATGAGATACCACTTGATTTCATATAACAATAAAATTACATCACTCATTCCCCGAATGAGATAAATCCAATAAGCATTGTTATATATTACAACTTCCACCTCAATCACAATGAGGGGTAATAAAATACAAGCTTCCAACTGAAATGAATAACGCATGAAAATATATTGGATCCCACGAGCTCTCCAACTGGAAATCTCGTCCACACGAATAAGACAACCCAATGGATTAAGGTGCACGTTCCACCCAACCGTGTGATACCCAAAGGCTCACCCCCTTGTGCTAGGAGATAGTAACCAGGAATTCCTACACAAGACTATCTACCACTAGACACAAGCTAAAAAAAAACTAAATTGAATTAGATACAAGTACAACATCACTTAACACAAAGGTTACAATGCTTCCAGAGAATAATGATCATTTATGCAGTACAACAAAACTGACTTATGGTTGACATAAAGAGAGTGTCACACGACATTTGCTATGAGTTACCCAGGCTCAGCTATCCTAGGCTACTAGACCTCCATCTTAGGTTACCCTGGCTCAACTCTACCAGCCGTTAGACCCTCATACAAACTGTGCTTCTCGTCTCATCTCAAACCTTAAAAGCGAATGAGTCATGAGAGAGGCATTAATTATCTTAATTAGTCTGATATTTTTTCATTAATTATTTTTAAGTTATCACTTACTTAAACCCTATGTGAGTTACCCTGGCGCCTTTTTGTGTGTTGGACCCCCACAAAGAGCCACTCTCTTATCCACAACACACATAGTACCAAACCACAATCCAATGGGTAACCTAGATAAGATGACCTCTCCAATCCAAGGAGGCAACAAATAAAGGAAACTCACTCCAAACACTAGAGGAAACAAAATACATACTTCACTCCTTCCAAAGGAGGCACAAACCACATAACCCTCTCTTAATCTCAAGGAGGCACAAACCATCCCCGTTCGTGATTACCAGGTGAAACAACATGATACTTCTATACTCGCTACCCAAAAACAAACCCAAGGTTGACATCGTAATAGGACAATCCCTATCCTCTAGGAACCTCTGGAAGACTTACATAACAAATGACTCAACTGTCCAACATCGAGAATGAACGAAAACATCATTTAAAAAGCATTTTTAGAAACTCAATAAACTAATGTTAGGGTTTCCTAAACCCAAGCCAAGCACTGGTATAGTACATGAAATCAAATTTAAATAATTCGCATTATTCATTCATACTCAAAATAAATCAATTCACATTGGCAATATTAAGGAATTTAAAATTTAATCATTTAATTTCATTTATTCAATCATACATAATGATTAAAATCAATATTTTTAAATGAAATCATTTATTATAATGTCAATTTCATTTCAACTATGAAAATGAGATAATCATTTTAAAATTCCTATTTTAAATATTTAAATATCTTTTTGATATTCCAAGATTTTCTGATTCTTCAATAGTTAAAATCAAATCTTTAAATAAATCATTTGATTATAAAGACAATTCCTTTCCAATTAATTATCAGAAAAATAATCATTATAAAATTCATATATTTAAATATTTGAATTTTATTTAATTATATAAACATATCCCTATTAAAAAAACATTTTTTTTCCAACTAATAAAAAAGATCCTCATTATTTAATATATATATATATACATTTAAATAATAACAAAATATTCATTTAGATATATGACAAAATATATATATTAATTTCATAATCTAATTAATTAAAATTAATACCTTATTATTTAATATACACATATTATATATATATATATATATATATGTTTCATATATATATATGAATAATAAATGAAAATAATTATATATATATATATATAAATTAATTTTAATAAATAAAAAAAACAAAAATTTAAAATTATTTTTATAAAAAGAAAAGGGGGTTACCCTTGGCCCCACGACCCCCTTAGGGAGGAAGGATGCAACCAAGGTTGTGCCCAGCCTCCCTTTGGAGGTCGGCGCTGCTAGTGGAAACACCCCTCCATGGGGCGGCTGTGGCAGCCCATGGCTGCGGCCTCCCTACCCTTGCCAAAAAAAAAAAATTATTATTTTAATTATTATTTTTATATATAACATTTTTAATGTTTAAACAATACAGTCTCCTTTGTATTTTGCACAGAAATTTCCTATGTAATATATTTTTTCAAAAACCCAGCATTTCTAAATCTACAAAAATATATATATATATATATATATGCTTGTAAATGTATGCATATAAAGGAGATATATATATATATATATGCTTGTAAATGTGTGTATATAAAGGATATATATATGTCTGAAACTTCCATTTCACGATCTAAATTGGGCAAATGTTCAACAGAATAATAAAACACAACAAATTTTAATTTCAAAAAAGAACATAATGAAAAATTCCCAAATTCACAATGTTTTCTGATTTCTTCTTATTTCTTCCAAATTTCTATTGCTTTTTTTTTATTTTCTTTTGTTGAAACTTGGAGATTTCAGTTAAAAGAGATTGTTTCTCTTCAAGAACACTAAATTTGTTTCAAGCTTTTAACTAGATTTTCAAAATGGTTTCCAAGCAAGTTTCAAATTGAAAATGCAATTTTCTAAAACAATAAACAAATAGAACCTGGAATCTGAAGTTGGATGGAGAGTTTGAGAAGAAAGATGAGTTGCAAATTCCAATTCCTCCAAAGCTTTTCCAAAATCCAAATTGCATCCACCCAAACTTGAACTCTCCTTCCAATTTTCTCACAGCCAAATTCCAAGAATGAAAAGTCTCCCTTGATTTTTCCCCAAATTTGGTCAAATACCCCAAAATAAAAATATCCAAGATATATTTTTTTTTTTAATTTAAAACAAAAATAAATCTCATATATATTAAATATATTGCAATTGGAGAATTTTTTTATTTTTTTGAAATTTAAAACAAAAATAAATATCTCATATATATTAAATATATTGCAATTTGGAGATATTTTCATTTTTTGAAATTTAAAACAAAATTACTTTCCAAATGAAATTTCATGCATTTAAAAATCTCTTTTTACAAAAAGCATTCAAAATTTTGAAAAGAAATTCTTTTACCGATTAATTTTCAAAAAGTGAAATTTAAAACATATTTTCATTTTATAATTTAAATCTAAATATCAATAATGTCAAAACAACTAACTTAATTTAATTTATCACTATTAACTTAATTAATCAATAATTAAATCTAATCCAAGATTAGATTATTTTATTAATTAAATTAAATTAATCAATAAAATAAATAACATTGCAACATTGCAACTAGATATATTTAATTATCATTTTAACTACACCCACCATTTAACAACCTTTATAATTTGAAATTAAATAAAAACCAAAGGTGAAATGGACAATATTAAAGCCACTAAACCTAACTACAATCTGACGACACACTATGACTAGGGTGATGACATGGCACGGAAAACCTAGCTACTATCTCCTAATAAAATACTGTTGGCCAATGGACACGCTCAAACCTGTGAAACCAGGTGGAGTTGATGTCATGTACCTATCAACTTGCGAACAAAGAGTATATCGAGCATGCATATATACATAATATGATCAAACACACCGTGAAGAAGAAATCTCAGAATCGTAGGGCGCTCGCAAGCGAGTGATACAAACTCGTCCCCTTCACCAATACAAACTTACTAACTGATGATTCTAACATCATTAATTCAAATATCTGCTAAGTTAATCCAAAACATGCCACAAAGATAACATCAAAATAAAATAACATCACATCAAAATATAATATTCTCATTGCTTTATAGTTCGCGATCAAATAGTAACCAAGTTCCAAAGTCAAAACATAAACAAAAACAACATGCAAAGAAGAACACTATCGATCAAAAGAGTCAAAATGAAGGGGTGTTACATATATGTATATGTATGTGCATATTTATATAGAATTGCTTACATGCAGAACCTATAAAAAAGAGAACACCAAATTTATCTATGGCATCAAAACAACCAAATATATTATTTGTTACTTAAATAAAAAATTTGCAACATTGCTTATATGCATTCATTTGAATAATAGAACACCCCCAAATTTATCTATGGCACGGAAACAACAAACAATGTTATGTATATGTATTTTTGTATGTGTATGCGTATATATATGTATAGGTATACATTTATGTATATATATACATACACACAAACACACACACACACACACACACACACACACACACACACACACACATACACACACACACATGTATGTATGTGCATATGTATATAGAATTGCTTACATGTAGAATCTATGAAAAAGAGAACAACCTCAAGTTTATGAATGGCGTCGAAACAACCAACAATATTGTTTGTTACTGAAATGAAAAATTGCAGCATTGCTTACATGCATTAATTTGCATGACTGAATTGAGTCACAACAGAAAAATAGATATGCATTCATTTATATTGAATTAAAGATGAAGCAACACCTATGAAAAAGATAGCACCCCCAAATTAATCAATGGCACCTAAAAAAGATACAATAGTTGCATGACTAAATTGAAGAGCAACAACAAAACAGATATATGTGCATATATGCATATCTGTATACATATACATATACATATATGTACATGTATATTTATATGTATATGTGTATGTGTATGTGTATGCTTATGTGTATGTATATTTATATGTATGCCTATGTGTATTTATATGTGTATGTCTATGTATATACATATATATACATATGTATTAGTCTATGTATATGTATTTGTAGATACATATACATATATGTATGTATATGTATATATGTATATACATATACATATACATATGCATAAAGATATAAATATATGTATATGTAACAATAGAAATAATTTGCTTGTAACGTTCACCAACCGGCGTCTATCCATCTCTTAATTGGAGTTCGAGCATCGCAATTTGTGGTTGTTGTTTGAAACTTGCAGAGGATGAACTCAGCATGTAGTGGCATGCAAGTGAAGAAAAAATGAGAACTTGCTAGAATAGTTGCATGATTGAATTGATGTATATGTATATGTATATGTATAGGTTGGGTAGACAAATATGCAGGGTGGCGTCGAGCTAAGAGGAAGTGACGTGCATTAAACACGATAGAGAAGAAGTATAGCAAGGGGCAGCAAGTGATAAATGCGACACAGTGGAATGTTAGGGTGGCGGAGTGAGAGAAGTAGATGTGGAAAGGCTGTCAAATTCGGACGCCATGCCACGTAGGAAATGGTAGCCGAAGTGCCTACATATCGATCAGGTGGTCTTTTTGGGGATTTAAAAATCCGATGGACAAATTTTGTCGTCCCACATGGCAAATTAAATAAATAAAAAAGTTGAAAATGACAAAATGTTAATGAAGAAACAAACATTGCAAATCAAAACAGTGACACATTGTAAATTACATACATCACACATTGCAATTTGATCATAATACATTGCAAATCAAAACAATAACAATGCATTTGTAATTATCATAAATTTAAAACTATCAACGAAGAAGCATACATTGAAAATCAAAACAATAACACACATTGCAAATTACATACAACACTTTTTGGAATTTGATTAGTTTACTTCACAAACCAAAACAATAACACTCAATCTTACTTATCATAAAATTTAAAACTGTCCACAATTTTGGTGCATTTGTAAATATCAAAACTTCTAAACTGTATGAAACTTGAATTGCATGTGAAAACCAAAAAAAAAATCATCTAGCTATTGTTGTGAGGAAATGGATGTTGGTTGGTTAGTGTGCCACTTGTCATGTTCTCGTCCCCTTCCAGTCGATGAGGAGTGTTGCATACATGAGTGGGAATTAGAGTGGAAAACTAGGTGCAAGTGACATATGTTGGGGGAAGTGGTGAACACATATGTACATCTTGATTGTAAATTTGATATGGATATTGAGTGCCCCTCAATTCATATTGGGAGAGGCTTGAATAATTCATTGTTGTGGAGAACTGAGGGATATTACTATTGAGAATATCACGGAAGACTCCATTACTTTGAGACAACGGATTAGAAGGGTTCCTTAACCGCTTCTCTCTTTGTAAAGCCCTATGTGCCTCCTCAATCTCTCTTTCCTTTCAGTCCTGTTCCTTGCAAATCCTCTCTTGCTCCTTTTTCACATCTCTATCCATTTTTTGTTGTAATCTCTGCTACTTTTTTTCTTTTCATAGTATCTCCTTCTCAATTCTGGCATTCTCCTTCAACTCCGCTGCCACAATTTTTGCTACCCTTTTATCCTTGTTTTGTTGTTTCTTTCTTGATTTTATCTCCTCGACCTCTTTCTTCCTTTTCTCTTGCTCCATTAATAGCCTCATGTAGTCATATGTTGTCAACAGTTGAGACTATTTGTTGATTTGAATTGCACCAGCTTTGGATTTCTTTTGATGGATAGTGTGCACAGGTAGCTTGAGGAACTTGTTGATATGTGGAACTATTTGTGTTTGTTCTATCCCATCCAACTATGTGGAAATGACCTCCTCCACTACACATGAGCCCTCTAGTACATCTTCATTGCCTCATAAATCTGAATTGCAAGAAGGAGCATAGTAATGCACAACTTGAGAACAATTTTTGGTGGTGATGATGGGAAAGTATAGGTATATTGTTGTTTTGGGACTTCCAAATCAATTCCCAAGTTCATTGCTCCCTCAACCAACCAAGATGGTTGGCTACGTTGTGATGGAAGATCTAAAATTTCATTGAATTGATCAATGAGGTTGTCCACCATGGGAGGGGTGTGTTCATTAACCACCACTTGTGCAACTAATTCAACATGACAATTATGAGGTGAGTGTTGTGGTTTTGTTGCAGTCTACAAATGACCATCTAGAAGAGTGGACTTCAATACTACAACATCATCGCTTGACAGACCAAGTCCAGAAAGGCTTAAAATGTTTTAAACTATGTCAGCATCCTCGTTGACCACAAATGTCTCACTGGGACAAATGTCATTGACAAGTGCATTAGGATTCGGTAGCCATATACCAATCCTTTTAAACCCAGCTTTGATGTTGTCAATTGTCAATGCTCTTTTCCTTGCTTTGTTTCCTAACATTGCAATTTCTCTCCTCCTCACTTCAATGTTTGGAAGCCTTAACAAAAAAATCTGCACATTTTGATTTGAAGTAAGCTTTAAAAGATGTAAACACACTCACATCCAACTGTTGTAGCTTATGTGATGTGTGTGATGGAAATGTTAACAAATCTACACCAATTCTCTTGCTTCCTGGATGGTTTTGAGTGCTACATGGCTTCCATGGCCATCAAATATCAGCAAGACCCTATTGGTGGGAAATAAACTTCCTAGAATTGAGGTTTTGAAGTGATTCAACCAACCTATGAACAAGTCTTTGGTAACCCATGCATGGGATAGGGCTGCCATGCACGCACCGAGTTCGCAGTCTATGGTGTAATTATCTATGTTCGCATTCCCCTTGAACAAGTAGAATCCTGGAATGCTTTGCATGGCAGCATTGATAATACATAGAATGGTTGTCCATTCACGACTCTTTGGGATAATGTAAGAGACATTCCTACTACATTTTCTTGCAAGCACCTTCATGGACCCATTTTTTCCTGCTTGGATGCCAGTTTCATCGCAATTCCATATATGATCAAGACCATATGGCTTGGCTTCATATGCTATAGATGGTGTTTTGTAGAATGCAACTATAACATCGACTTTAAGATTGAATGCCCTATCTTTGTCTAGGCCTTCAACAATTTGTAATGCAAGTTCAAGATATTTGTGCTTGAAGCCTATCCACCAGGACTTCCCTGGGAACCCATTTGTGAGAGGGTTTGGCCTATTTTGGCATATTTGGGCACCCTTAGACTTAAGATTGACTATCTCAAGACCATGACCAATATTATCCATTTGCTTGCACCATTCCACAATAAGATGTTTTTCCTCTTCACTGAGGATTGTTGGCAGACCTTTCTTGGAAGTTATTGTTAGACCCCCTAGCCATTTGGACAGTGTGGTTGTTGGGATTGACCACTTTTTCAAATTCCCCCTTATCAACATGCCATTCTCTTCAACATCATAGAGTACCCTTTTCATGTCATCTAAAGACCACAACTTTTGTATTTTTTTTACCTTCTACGGTATTTGAGGTGTAGTAACCTCAATCTATGGTATTTGAGGAGTAGAAACCTCCTCTACTTGTGCAACATGATCTCTTTCAAGGGGGGATCTATCTCCTCATTTTTTGAAGGGAAACCTTTTCGTGGATATTTTCTTTTTTTGTTCCCAATATGGGTTACCACTGCATTACCCTTGGCCATCTGCACATAATAAGTACAATCAAAACAGTGATGCTTGAATAGAAGAATAATTAGTTTGTAATGGAGAACATAAGAGAATAAGATAACCAGAGTCAATGATAATGCAAAACCTATGAAACGTAAATTCTAAACTATGAAACACAAATGCTTGAATAGTTATCTTTATATGTATGAAGAGAGTGATGCTTGAACAAAAGATTATTTAGTTTTTGTATGTGTTATCTTTATAGTTTGTTGCATTTCACTACAGATCATCTATTCTAACAGTTTAGAAGTTATATTTATTCTAGAGTGAGGGACATAAGGAAATAGAGGAGTAAGAAGCACATAATTACAAACTATGCAAGGGAGTTAGAGTTTAAGAACATCTCATTTCTCTTAAGCATTTACAACATAAACATTCTCATGCACAACAAAGTGAAAACCACACTCACATTTTAACTATGACACAATAGAAAGCTTACGAATGAAAAACAATAAGAGTTTAACAAATCTCACATATTTTGACTTTGACGAACTCATTGACAAGCATAAATATTTGTGAATTGATGAAGCGGAACCTATGAAAAAGATGAAAAAAAACCTAATAAAAATAGAAACTTGGAAATTAATGGTTGGCATTGAAGAAAACCTTAGTGAATGATAATGCAAATGCTATGAGAATAAGATAACTAGAGTGAATGATAATGCAAAACTTATGAGAATAAGATAAAAAAAAGTGAATGCTAATGCAAAATCTATGAAACAAAAATGGTAAACTATTATTGTAATATTTCCAATATAAACAATAATGCAGAACCTATGAGAATAAGATATGTAGAGTGTATGATAATGCAGAACATATGAAATAGAAATGGTAAATCATGACTAATATTTACCATATAAACGATAATACAGAACCTATGAGACTACGATAAGTAGAGTGAATGATAATGTAGAACCTATGAAATAGAAATGTTAAACTATGATTGTAATATTTGCAATATAAACCCTACTAAAATAGAAAGGCTAAACTATGATTGTAATATTTCCAATATAAACTGTAGGGAAACATAAATGGTAAACTATGACTATAATATTTGCAGTATAAACCCTAGGGAAACCAAAATGGTAAACTATGATTGTAATATTTGCAATATAAACCTTTGGGAAATAGAAATGGTAAATTGTGATTGTAATATTTGCAATATAAACCCTAGGGAAGGCATATGCTAATGTATGACTATAATATTTGCAATATAAACCCTAGGGAAAGCTTTAAATGGTAAACCATGACTATAATATTTGCAATATAAACCCTATGGAATACATATGCTAATGTATGACTACAATATTTGCAATAGAAACCCTAGGGGAAGATAAATAAAAAATTGTGACTATAATATTTCCAATATAAACCCTAGGGAAACATAAATAAAAACCTATGACTGTAATGGTTCTAGTAAAGATCAATATAAAGCTTACAAATGGAAAACAATAATGGTTGTAATTGTAATGCCCTGCCACGCAACTCTAGGGAAAGTTGCAATTAACTATTCAAACGTACTAATTTTTTATTTTTTTTAAAGTACTATTAACATGCAAGTTTGCTACCCAATTGCCAACAACCCCTAAGGTTACGAGACTGAGTATACTTTAAACTCCAACTAAGAAACATGAATTGAAAACATGTCATTTAATTACTTAAAGAATTAAGAATGCATACATTCCATACATGATAATTTACATCAAAGAATATGAAATACCACTTGATTATGGATATCAATAAAATTACATCACTCATTCCCCGAATGAGATAAATCCAATAAGCAAGGTTATGCATTACAAATTCCACCTTGATAACAATGAGGGTAATAAAATACAAGTTTCCAACTGAATGAATAAAAACATGAAAAGATACTGGATTCCATGAGCTCTCCTTCTGGAAATCTTGTCCACACGAACAAGAAAAACATCCCAACAGATTAAGGTGCACGTGCCACCCAACCGCGTGGAACCCAAAGGTTCACTCCCTCCATGCTAGGAGATAGTATCAAGGAATTCCTACAAAACTATCTACTACTAGACACAGGCTAATACATAACTGAACTGAAACGTCTACACCCACAATATCACTTAACACAAGGTTACAATGCTTCCAGACAACAATGATCAACTGCACAGAACAACTAACTGACTCACGGTTGTTATAGGAAGAGTGTCACACGCCATTTGCTATGAGTTTCCCTGGCTCAACTGTCTTAGGCAACCGAATGTTATCCTGGCTCAACTATCTTAGGCAACCGAACGTTAACCTGGCTCAACTCTACCAATCGTCGGACCCTCATACAAACTGTGCTTCTCATCTTCGCTCAAACCTTAAAAGAAAATGAGTCATGAGAGAGGCATTAGTTATCTTAATTAGTCTAAGAGTTTTTCATTAATTCTTTTTAAGTTATCACTTACTTAAACCCTATGTGAGTTACCCTGGCACCCCCCTGTGTGTCAGACCCCTACTAAGAGCCACTCTCCTATAGACAACACATACACGGTACAAAACCACAATCTAATGGTAACTATATAATACGACCTCTCCAATCCAAGGAGGTAACATATAACAAAATCCACTCCAAACACTTGGAGGAATAGGAAATAAAAAGTCCACTCCTTCCAAAGGAGGCATAGATCACAAAACCACTCCTAAACTTAAGGAACCTCTGGAAGACTTACATAACATATGATTCAACTGCCCAACATTTAAAATGAATGAAGACATCCTTTCATAGCATTTTTGACAACTCAATAAACTAGAGTTAGGGTTTCCTAAACCCAAGTCAAACAATGGCATAGTGCATGTAATTAGTTAAATAAATAACATTGACAATATTAAAGTATTTAAACTTGATCGTTTAATTTCATTTATTCGATCATACATGATGATTTAAAACCAATCTCTTTAAATGAAATCATTTACTAAATATCAATTTTATTTCAACTATGCAAATGAGAAGATCATTTTAAAATTCTTATTTTAAATATTTAAACGTCATTTAACCATATGCTTCACATATATCATTCTTATAATCCAAGATTCTTCGATTAATTAATAGTCAAAATCAAATTTTAAAATAAATCATTTCGATTGAAAAGAATCCATTTCTCAACTATTCTCATACAATAATTAATTTTTAATCATATTTAAGTATAATGATATATCTAACATAAATATATAATTATATATACATAATGTGTATATTATTACATATATATATACATAATAATTTAAATTCCTAACTAGAAGTATTCCATTATTTTAAATATATAATATATATATTATATAATATAATATTAAAATATTATATATATTTAAAAATAAATAAAAACAAATATAATATATATATATATATATATATATATATATTATATTATATATATATATATTATATTATATATATATATTATATTATATATATATATTATATTATATATAATATATATAATAAAAAAAACTAATATTTTTAAAATAAATTAAAATTAAAAGAAACCCCATCCTCATTTTGGTTGTTGCGCAGCCCCTACACAGGGGACGCAACCCCTGCGGGGACTGCATAGCAGTCCCTCCCCTTTGGGGGAGCCGCTGCCTGTGGAGGCAAGCTGGCTGCCTCCACACGAGCACCTCCCTCATGGGGGCTAGCGTGGGGGACAGCCCCACTTCCCAATATAATATTTAATTAAAAAAAATTATAATACTTTTTCAAAAAAAACAAAAAAACAGTCTTCAGAAACTCAAGAACAGAGTTTTAAAAAAAAAATTCATAGACATTTCACATACTGAAATTTAATTGCAAATATATACAATATATGTGTATATATATATATATATATATATATATATATATATATATATATATATGTATGTATGTTTTATAACCAGATTGGACAAGTTTTCTTGAGGAAAAAATAGAGAAGAAGGATTTTAAACATAATTTCATGATACAAATTTCTGGGTATTTCCCAATTTCAATAGAGAGGTTAAAACTTTTCCTTTGCTTTCTTTCAAATTTCTATTGTTTAAAATAGAAGATTTCAATTGTAAATTTTGATTTCTCAACAACAATCTAATTTGTTCTGAAATCTAATCAAGATTCAAACAAAGAATTTGAAAACAAGATTTAACTGAAAATATAAATTTCATATACAAATAAAACATGAAAACTTGTGATTTGAAGTTTGAATGAAAATCTTGAGAAGAAAATGAGTTGCGAATTCCAACTCCAAGCTTTTCCAGATTCCAAATCTTGATCTCCCCTTCCAAAATCCACTGCCAAATTCCAAGAATCCAAATCCCCTCTAATTTCTCCCCCAAATTTTGGTTAAATAACCAAAAATAAAATATCCAAGGTTTTTTTTATTTTTTAAATATTAAAAGATATTTCATTTTTTTTTAATTAAAAATTCAAAATATTATCTCATATTAATTATTTTAAAATTAGAAGATATTTCATTTCTTGAATTAAATATTCAAAATAAATATCTCAAATAAAATATATTATTTATTTGTAGATATTTCTCTCTTTTTAAAAAATTTTAATAGATATTTTGATTTTGTAAGATTTAAAACAAAATTGAATTTCAAATAAATTTAAACCATTTAATCAATGCATTTTTCAAAAGAACTTTCACTATTTGTTTTATTTAATCATAATTATAATTTATTTGATCAACATCTTAAGTTTAATTAATTAATTTATTTATTCAACAAAATAAATCTAATTAATTAGTCGATTGACTTAATCAAATAAATTTAATCACTAAGATAAATTTAATCAATAATTTATATTATCAATAAAATAAAATAAAGTTGATTAAATTAAATAATAATTTAATCTAAAATACATAAATTAACATTTCTACCTCATAATATTAATTCCCTCAGATAATTTCCACTGATAAAAACATGATCAAAACATCAAAGACGACATGACTTGACAACATACAAAACATGAATTGACGACCCACTATGACAGGGTTGTGGTTTGACAAGGAACACCTCGTTACTATCTCCCAATAATAATCCCGTTGGGATATGGACACGCTCAAACCTGTGAAACCAAGTGGAGACGAAGTCCTGTACCTACAAACCTATAACCAAAACAATGTCGTACATGGATAATCATAACAGTTACACCGTGAAGAGGGATCATGGAATTGTAGGGTGCTCACAAGTGAGTGATACAACCCATCCCCTTCACCTATACAATCACATCAATACTGACAAAGGTAAAGCATCATTAATCATCAGATAAACATATATCAATAATATGATCAATAGCATAAAACATCATTAATTCAAATATCTGATAAGTTAATTCAAAACATGTCACAAAGATAATCCCAGAGTAAAGTAACAGCTCATCAAAATATACCATTCACATTGCTCTACAATTCATGATCAAATCGTAACCAAGTTCCAAAATCAAAGCATAGATAGAAACAACATACAAAGAACATTGTCGAACAAAAGAGTCAAAATGGAGGGGTATTACAGTAATGAAGAACAATATAAAGCTCACGAATGGAAAAATATGAGAGGAAAACCTGGAAAAAAAATGGATGTTGGTGCACTGGAATCTAAGTTGTTGCTTCCCCTTGTTGTTAACTCGGTGAATTATGTGCTTGTCACTCCTCCTTTTCTTATGTCGCTCACTATAAAATAAGTGAATACTTGAAGGTTTTCATGACTATTTGAATTGGGAATTATTTGAATTTGATTGATGCTTGTTTGGTGTGGTGAAATAAATTGTTGTCCTATTTTGAAGTTGAATTCTGGGTGATATGAATTGGAGATTTGATTGATTTCGGCCATTAACTCTTGAGTTGATTGGTTTGGTGGATTGTTTGAAATTGTTTCCATGTTTGTTTTAATAATGGTGGCCTTACAAGACTGTTAAATGGATGCAGGTGGGATATTTCTCTTTGGCTCCAATACATGTGCACCCTACTTGGCGAGATGGAATAGATTGATGCTAATATGTGTTGTAGGTCTCATGGTTGAAGGGAAAGGCGAATGCATTTGCATGTTGGATTGGTTATGCTACACTGGGAAACTGTGGTTGTAATGGGTTCGCCAGTCGATCAAAGATGGGTCAGATGGGTTTGAATTATGTTGACTTGGCACCTTGTTTATGTTGTGTAGTTGTGATTAATGTGAAAGTGACACCTACATTGGTGCGACAGTTGGGTTTACCAATTTACGGGGAAGGGTGCTTGTCTTAATGTTTGGGTTGTTTAATTTCCATGTTGGAATACTACTTGTTATATGTCAAATACAAGTTGGATACACTTCAACATATTTGGCTATCCGTGTATACTTTTTTTGTTTCTTGATTAATATGATTATGTGTGCATTTTAAATCTGATTTATGTTTGATGTCATCGTGCCTATTTATGCAAGAGTTTTTTTTTAAAGTCATGGAGGGCCAACGTACACGTGTGGGCCCCAATGAGCACATTTCCCATCCTATGTTAGGGCCCCCACCTACATATCGGCTCCTCTCCCCTAATTGAACCATAGAAAATTCAACCATTCTTTTTATGAGTAGCCCAAAATCCTAGCTATGTGCAATACACATTATCTAGTAGTATTCTTCAGCTATTAACAAGTTGTTCAAGAGAGTCGTAGAAGACGTTAGGATTAACTTATTCTAATCAACACCACCTTTTGTTGATATGTTTCCTTTTAATTTAATTTTGATCACTACATTATTAGAGATCCTCAAGATTGCAGTGCATAGTAATCTTATTAATAATTGTGAATATAAGCAGTGTAATCTCTCCCTTAATTAAAAGATGGTTGTTGTCTTAGATAGTCGTTCATTGTTGCCTTCTTATATGTTTCATTCTCAATAGCTATGTAATCTTCTTTGTAAATTTATTCACTCTCCTTGAGCATGATCCACCTCTATGAGCTTAGCTGATTTAAATATTTATATGTGCTTTGACATTGGTGCCAAAGTATGGGCAGCTATAATACTTCTTTTTTAAAAGAAAAATAAATAAATAAACTTCCTTGCATTAATTATCTATTAATGGTAACATTGCACATCTACATAGTTAATAAAATTGTTGTATGGCACGCTGTAAATTAACACAATAAATAAATCTATTGTATGAGCCAGTTAAATCGTTGGCAACAGTTTTGATTAATCCACCATCATCTCTTGCCAAATCTTATCACCACTCTTTCAAAATAAATTGAAGATACAACTCTCCATTTTAGACCTGCATTAGAAATCAGACAGGAAATGTATTTGTTGAAATTTACAGCACAATAAACTTAGAATAGCCTTTGGGTTGCAACACCCAACTCAAAAAGTGGAATTTTTTTTATAGTGAGATATAAGGTTGATTATTTTGGACATGACTTTCACAGTATAGGATGCCTCAAATTTAGTTTTTTTTTTAAATGGACATTGTAATATTAAAATTATAGTTACAAATTTATTGGTTTACGGTTTCAAGAGGATTTTAAATTAAATACAAAATGCTTTAATATTGGGTTGAATTGGCTTTCCAGTAAAACACTTTTAACTCTCATTATTATACGAAACTAATATCAAAATGTATGGTGCTTTAATTTTAATATTGGCATCTATATTATGATCAATGGCCTTTCTTTTAGTAACCACCAAAAATGGAGTGAATAGAGGCTCTACGTTTATTTCCCTTATGTAGTTTTTTCTTAAAATATATAGTTTCCATAATAGTATTTTAATGAGGAAACCACTTTTTCTTGGTGTGGGAAAGTATCCTTTAAAATAAAAATTAAATAAATTAGATGGTTAGTAATACTACTTTTTAAGGGGAAGACATCTTTTGTTTTTTATATAAAAAGAAGCAAAACTAGGGTGTTGTCCCTTTAGAACAAGGCCCCACAAGACATCAACAATAGAGTAACACTAACAACACAGTAACAACAAGGTCTAGCAACCTAACCAACACCCTAAACAATTCATATAAAAAACACATCCAAAACATAACAAAAATACTAATACTAATAGTAATGTCCATCATGAAACCATGATTTAATGGAGTCTTAACCACGGACCACCAAGGGTCATACTAGTCATAAGGAAACATGAAAATAGTAACAGTATCTTTAGTAAAATTAAAAAAGAAACGATGGCCATTGAGGCCAACACCAGCCAAAAAACTAAATCCCCCATGACCCTAATCCTACTTCCCACTGCATGGATTGATTAAAGTTATGGTAGCCCAATCTTCAATGAGGAACTTAAGAAGTTCCTTGTTGATAGCTTTTTCCTCCACATTGTCAGTGGACTTGTCCTTCTATAGTAGACACAAAGTGGTGGCGGACCTATGCATGATCTTTAGTGCGAACCGAGTAACATCCTACAAACTTTTCTCTAAACTTTCCACTTTGCATTTAAGGTTGTCAACCTCCTCCTAGACAGCATCATGTTTACTGCAAGCTTCGTCCATGGGGGCCTTTCCCTCAGTAATGTTCAAGGCCCTAGGCTTGACCTCCTTGATCCTAATACTGGAAGGACCCAAGGGACCCCTTTTAAGACTTTCAAAAACATGGGAGGAGCTACTAGAAAAAACTAAAAGATCCTCCTCCTCCCCATCCTTTTCCTCCTTACTCTTACTTTCACTCCCATCACCATTGTCAGATTCTAAAGCCTCCTTAAAACTCTTCTCTTTTTCTTGCTTAATGACCAATCTTGTTGACCTGCGAGGGGTACTAGTCTCCTCCGTGATCTCAATGTTGGAATCAATTTTCTAAAGCCTAAATTTAGTTTTCTTAGAGTCTTTGGCTTTAGTTTTCGGGGTGGGAGCTATACGTTTTTTTATCCTTTTTCTTCATCACAGGCCGCTGAGTGGGGGATGTATCTTGGGGAGAGGCTTTCACGACAGGGTTTTTTATACATTTTTTCTTATTGGGGCTAGGGGTATCCATAATGCTAGCAAACAGAGGGGCCAAAGAGATCGGAGCCTCTTCCACAATAATGGGTCAAGGAGGAAAAAGGGCAAGGTGGAAATGGTATATTTTGGACATAATCCCTTGGTGGAGAATGGTAAAATTTCTATTTGAGTTCATGGCTTCAACCACATCAACCACAGTATTTTCAAGAGATTGTAAGAGAAAAAATGGAATGGATATATTGTGGTGGTTTATGAGCTGATTGAGGAAATTATAATGGTAGTAATAATACACCGTATCTCCCCTAGAGAGTGAAATACTTCATTATCACCATGCAAACTTTGTCCCAAGGCTCTAGAAGTGCCTCGTGGTCATAGCCCCCACACAACTTGATAGGTTTCTCATCACCTCGGAAGAAAAGGTTGAGACTGGTCTGGTTGGCGACTTTGGTGGTTTTCTTCAATTTATGCCCATCCATAGCCAGACCCATGGTCTTAGCAATTACCTCCTCATTAACTTGAAAATAAATTCTCTTCATAGTTACCCTTTTGGCATCCCAAGAGGTGACAAATTGTTTGGAGAGGCCCTCATCAAAACTAGACATGCATTCCATAAATTGGGAAATTCCACCCTCCCTACATATATGCCAGATGGTGTCATCCATCTTCCATTCATCATATTTATTTGGCTCAACACACACCCAATCACCACCCATGGCACTAGCATAATTATAGCAATAAACCAGTACAATGAAAGGCAGAGAGAAAATACGAGTGAAAAATAGAGCAGATGCGATAAAATCCCAATTTGGAAATGGCCACTAAAAAATGATCGCCAAAAGGTAACTTGAAAATCATGAAAATAAGGAAATTAATGCCACTTCCCATATCCAATGCAAGCCTAGCAATTCCCTCATCTGAGAAGTCCAAGGCACAATAAAAAATGAGAGCGATAAAAAAATTGAACAACCCAAAGAATCGAACAAAATCCATAGGGCTCATGGGATTATCACTAAAATCGAGGGGGTTCAAAAAATAATGATCCCATCAGTCATTAGGATCATCATGACAAGACCCGGTGGCGATCCAACAAGGGAAGTATGAGGCATGTGGCAAATCCTTCCCATTAGTCTTCCCGCACAACAACCAATTTTTTAAATATAGATTCTCGCCAACATCACTAACAAAAGTTAGTAAACACCACACCAAGGCCAAATGATATAGTTTTTTAGCAACCATGATGAATTTATTTAAGATCACTTCTTATAAGTGCCAACGTTGAAGGGGGAAAAGATTCTTCCTTCCTCCAACACCATAGACCCTCCTGATCAAGACTCGTCGCTACCAATTTATCAGCAACCACATTTCCTTCCTTGTAGACATGCTATAGAGTGAACTCCTCAAAACCAATAAGAAGAGAATAAATGTTCTCAATTATCCCTTTAATTGACCATCCAACCACCATTGTGCATTTCATGACTTTCACAATCAATTGCGAGTCACCCTCAATTTCCAAGGATTTGACATCGATTGACAGCACAAACTTGAGACGAGCACCATACTTTTTGCCCAATTACTTGTGTGTTCTTTCAGGTTCCTTGAGTAGGTAGCAACCAAACAACCATTATGATCTTTGATGATACCACCCCCAACAACTTTCCTAGCTTTGGCCAACCCATCAAAATTCAACTTGCACTAGGGTGGTTTGGGAGTTTTCCATTTCGTATTGTTTTTGGCAATCTTCTTGGTGTTTTCATGTGAAAGTCACTAGGCAGATTCCAAATTCTATAAATAGTTTTGACCCAACCCGTTGGGGGGAAACTAGGGATCTTCCACTTCAAACAAAAATTTTGTCTGAAAGAAGTTTATAAAGGGTTATCAACACTTTGTCCACATTGTTCTCTTTATCCCTGAAAATCTTGTTGTTCATTTCCTTTCACATGCACTAGCAAATATGGGGTGGAATAAGTTGCCAAAGTTGCCTAATTAGAGGGTGTTTAGAGGGGCACCTCCAATTGATAACGAATTGTTGAATATATTTGTCGAAAACCCATTGGATGTTGAGCTTGTGAAGAACATTTTTCCAAACTTGGGAGGCAAATTGACAATGGATGAAAAGATGAGAGATAGTCTCTTCCTCCATTTTACAAAGGGTACACATGTTGGGAAATTGAAAGCCCCTTTTAACAAGTTTATCAATCATTAAAAAAATTTCATGAATATAAGCCCACCAGAAGAAATTTATTTTGGGGATGAGTTGGGAGTTCCAAACCTTCTTCCAGCAATTCTCTTCACCTTCAAATTTTAGCAGCAAATGGTAAGAAAACTTGACTGGAAGGCCCCTGAGTGATTTTTCATCCAAAAAACCCTATCCTCCTTGGGAAAGAGAGGAAGGCTCACCTTATTTAAGAGATCTTGGAGCTCAAAAACCTTAGGGAGGAGGTCAGGCCTATCTAAAAAACTCTGTTCTAGATTTTCCATTTGGTTCTAGAGGTAGTATAATCAACAATATGAGTACCAAAGAAAACCTTAGCACGCTCCCACAAAATATTGAAATTGTTATTAGCTAGGGGTCTATCCCCAATCCAACAGTCCTCCCAGAATCTTATTGATCTCTCATTTCCAATTTTCCATTTAATACCTTCCTTCACAAGTGATTTGCACTTTAGAATATTGTTCCAAATTTTTGACCTAGAGGGGAGGCCATTCAAATCCAAAGCATTGCAAAAATACCCCTGTTTCAGATACTTGGCCCTCATTATAATGCACCATTTGGCTTTCCCCAACACAAGATTCCAACCAATTTTGGTGATGAGGGATTTGTTCAAATAAGTTATCTTTCTAATCCCAAGACCCCCTTGGCTTTTAGGATGACAGAGGGTGTCCCAATTCACAAGAGCTAACCTTTTTTTTCTCTTCAACACCAATCCAAAGGAAGGATCTTTGGATTCTTTCTAGTTTTTCCACCATGGAACCTAATATTTTGAAGAGGGAGAGGAAGTATGCTAGGATCCCTTGGAGAGAGGCTAAGAGTAATTGCAATTTACCAACACTACTAAGAAGCTTACCCTTCCAACGTACAAGCTTCTTTTGCTTTCTCTCTAAAATATTATTCTAGAAACTAGGAGTAACCTCCTTCACAGTGAGGGGTAAACCAAGGTAAGTCCCCAGAAGAGTAGCACTTTGACAACCCATTATAGATAATATCTTAGCTTGGAGATCATTTTTTGTGTTAAAGAAGTAGATACTGCTTTTTTTATAATTTATACATTGCTCAAAGGCATTAGCATAGTCATGAAGGAAGCCTTTCCATTCTCTCTAGCTTCAACCACAAAAGATTTTCCAAAAAGGAATGTGTCATCCAAAAATTGATGTAGAATTGAGGGGGGGGTGGAGGCAACTCTAATTCCTTGAATTTTCCTAGAGTGTAGAAAAAATAGAAAATTTCTACTAAGGACTTCCACAACCATAATGAAAAGATAGGGTAATAGAGGGTCACCTTGCCTAATTCCTTTTCCAGCTTTAAAGAAACCCCAAGGAATCCCCTTAACCAAGATAGAATAATGGACCGACTCCACATATTCTCTAACAATTCCAATAACCTTATCATTGAAGCCAAATTTAGCAAGAACCAAGTATAAAAATTTCCATCTAACCCTATCATAAGCCTTAGAAATGTCTAATTTGAAATCCATACCTTGATTCTTACTTTTCTCTATAGAGTAGATTATTTCATGAGTCGTAATAGCAGCATCAAGGATTTGTCTACTTAGAATGAATCCATTTTGGCATCTGTTGATAATCTTATCCAATAGTGGCTTAAGTCAGTTGACCAGGACTTTGGAAAATATCTTGTAAGCAGTGTTGCATAGACTTATAGGCCTAAAGTTAGCCATACACTTTGGCTCTTGGATTTTAGGGACCAAGACTATGAAGGTATTATTCAATTTTTTTAATAGTTTACCTATTCTGAAAAAGTATCTAACTAGACCATGGTTATATCATAGTTGATGATGTCCCAGTATTCTTGGAAGAAGGTCGGGGGAAAACCATCAAGCCCCGGGGCTTTATAGGCACCCATAGAAAACACATCCACCTTGACTTCTTCCTCTGAAATAGGGGCTAAGAGTTGCAAATTTTCCTCCACACTGATAGTAGAAGGGAGGTGACTTACAAATCTGCCCTAAACTTTAGCAGAGGGGTAGCTACCAATGTCCAAATAGATTTGTCTAAAGTAACATTCAGCTAATTCACCAATTTTGTTAGCCTCCATGACCTCCTAGTTGTATTCATCCAATAGGAATTTAATGTTGTTCCTTCTTATGCCTGCAAGTCATTCTGTGAAAAAAAGTTGAATTCCTATCACCCTCCTTCAGCCATTGGACCCTAGATCTCTGCTTCTGATATATTTCCTCTTTGCTTAAGATATCTTACCATTTCCTCCTCCAACATTCCTCCTCCTCATGCAAAGGTTGAAGGAGATGTCCATTAGCCATAATATTTTGAACACTATCGAGCTTGTCCCCAATCATGTTTTTATTCTTAAAGATGTCACCAAAGGTAGATTTAGACCACCCTTTAACTTCCTTTATGATAAGATCATTTTTTTGGGAAATTTTGTACATAGCAGACCCCTAAACTGGATAGCTCCACCAATTTTCAATATAATTTTTGAAATCCTGGTGTGTCATCCACATAATTTCAAATTTGAAGGAGTGAGGGCCAAAGAAAGGCTTATTTATCTACTAGAGAAGAATCGGGCTATGGTCAGAAATAGTCCTAGTGAGGGCATTAAGGGTAGCATTGCATCCCAAGTCCCAACCCACAGAGACCAGAACCCTATCCAAACGAACCCGAATAAGGTGGTTACCTTTGTTATTGTTAGACCAAGTGAAAGGGTTACCCTACAACTCCAAATCAAACAACCCAAACCTGTTGATGAAGTCTAACAGATCACTCATACTATCAGTGTAGTCTATAAGGCCACCAAGCTTTTCCAAAGGAAACAAAGAGGAGTTAAAATCCCCTGCCACCATGTATAAGGGATTTTTGTCAATTGAGATTAAAGATAAGACTTCCTCCCACATACTCTTTCTTCCTCCTCGATTATTAGGGGCATACATGTTAAATAGGTCCCATGTGTAATTGTTAGCTTTAAGAGTCATAACAAGGTAACTATGAGAGAATGCAAAAGCTTCCCCATAAATTTTAGTAGAATTGCACAAAGTGGAAATACCACTAGAGGCACCATCTACCTCACTATAGAAGAAAGTGGAGCTCGACCAGATTTTATTATAAATTGAAGAGAAAGTTTGGTAAGTCATCTTAACTTCCTACAGTAGAAGGACATCAATTTTAAGATCCACAATGTATTTCCTGAGAGCAAATTGTTTCTAGGGACTATTCAATCCCCGCATGTTCCATGAAAGGAACTTCATTTTCTATTACGATGGGTTGAATCAAGGGTTGATTTCCATCTGTTGGCAATATCCCTGACTTTCGCTTTATGCCTTGATAGTCTCTCTGAAGGTCTTCCAACTCTGTTATCAATTCCCATATCAAATTTCTTGGTTCTTATTTTCCTCTTTTGAGATTTCCAATCCTCAAAGTTATCCCCATCAACCTGAAATTTAGAGGAAAAGGAACTAGATTTTAGAGTGAGAATGACAGATTTGGTTACTTACCCATCAAATTCCTCCACACCATCTTGCTGGGTAGAAAAGATGCATGAGGAGTCAGCCTCCTTCTTGGACTTCATAGGGGTAACTATCCCACGCTCCAACTATTGCAGGGCAGTAACAATAGAATCCTCTGTAGCCACGCACTGAGGTTGGTCAGCAACCACAATGTAACCAAATTCTTGTTCCCAAAGTCAACACAAGCAGAGGATAATGGATATATGACAGCCTTACCTTTAGCCCTAGAGGCAAAAGGACCGAACACCAAACCCAACTCCTTGGGAGGGGAGATTTCCCCATCCTCCAAAGAGCCTGAGGATTTCCTCCTATCCATATTATTAGTCTTGATCTTAACCCCAGGGTCAGGGGATTTCATCATTTCATAAAGTTCATCAGTAAATGGATAATCATCCATTTTATTGGATTTAATATTCTCCCTCACATTATTGGTGTTGGGATCCAACTGATTTACCCCCTTATTAGAAGAACGTGTTGGGCTTTTCCCTTTAGACAAGGGTTCCTTCGGTGTTGAGACCTTGCAGTCCATAATGACATGGCCTTGTTTGCCACATTTTTGATAGAAAAAGGTGGCATTTTCATATACCAAAGCTTGGGTCCATTTTCCCCACTTAGATTTGAGGGTTATAAAGTTGGGGAGAGCTTTGTTGATGGCAACATTAACATAGAAACAGGCGAAAACTAACCTATATTTTTCTAGAGTGACTGCATCCACCACCACAAAGCTACCAAAGGAATTACCAATCCACCAAAAAATCTATTCATCCCAAAATTCCAATGGGAGGCTTGGTAAACGAACCCAAACAGGAGCTATATGAGTGAGTTCAGCAAACGGGTCAAAGCCCAGCTTCCATTTGGCCAAGGAGAAGAAATGTTTACCGTAAGCCCATGTACCTAAGAGAACATAGATCAAATCCTCCTCCGCCATGAATTTGAAGAGGAATAAAACTCCAGGCATAGCCGAGATAGTCACACTACCCTTTAACTTCCACTAAACATTAGCCCATCTGCGGACCATATCGATAGTCGGCCTAAAATCCAAGAATCTCTTGACTAGAGCAAGGTGCAGTGAGGAGGCAACCTCATCCATGATCGTTTCTGGTAGGAAAAGCTCTATTCCTTCCTCCGTTTGAATAGTTTCTGGATGGAAAGTCTCAAGGGAATTATTTATAGTCCCTATGAGGACACTCTTCTAGCAATCCTTGGATGGGTCAACACCCTTAAGGCTGCCATTGTCCCCACTAGCAAGAGACCCAGAAAGAGCATTGGAATCACACGACACAAACCCCGCATCCCCATGAGCCACATGTGGGCCATGAATCTTTTCCATATCAAGTAGGGGGTCAGGCTGAGGGGAGGTAGAGACCTCCCCAGAACCTACAAACATGGCTAAAAATTTGAAAACCATGTGTGAGAAGTTTCTCTCTTATTTGTTATGATTGATAAGTTTTCGAAGACATCTTTTGTCATTTTTGAATGAGATCTTTATTTTTTTCTATAATGGAAATAAATGAAATATATAGATAATTAAATGTATTTATTTATATAAATATTTTATATAATAAAAAGGAATATATATGAATTAGATTTAAAAGTAATAAGAATAAAAAATAGAGATAATATTATGAAGGGTAATATTAATTGGGATAGTATTTTTTTAAATGTATAACAAATAAGGTCTTCTTGTAATAATCTCATTTACGATGTTTAGCAGGAATTAAAAGTTTGGCAAACCAAAATGAGATGTCAATATTAGTGTTTAAATATTATGGTTACAAAAAAAAATGTTAATGTACAAATGATAATCTTTTTGGAAATGTTTAATTAAGAAATGGATAACCTTGTGGACAATAATAAAAGAGTTATTATTTTCTTTTGTGATGACATTTACTGTATTAAAAAAAAAAATCACACTTTTAAGAATTAAGTTATTCATTGTTATTAAATACTCTCCAAACCATCTTTCGTAATAACATTGATTTTAACCATAATATTAATATTGATGTTATAGGGAATGTTGCCTTGCTAGGAATGAAAAACTTTTAACATGCAATGCTAGAATCTTTTTGTTTCATAGTGGGAACTTAATTTTCCTTATTAACCTACATATAAGATGTATATATGTATAAAATTACTCCTTGTCGAGCTTGGTAAGGTGTGAGCGCCTACTTTTTTAAAAAAAATTGTTGGGTTTTTCTAGTGTAGAATTATGGGCATGACACAATCATAGTGTTGTCCACTCCAATATTATATAAAAGGTTTAAACTACACATGTTAAGAGTCGAACCATTGTCAATGATAGTTCTTTTTAATTCCACACATATTAATGACAATCATTACCATGAAAGCTTCATTTTGTTTTTGCACTTCAAATGGAGGTAACTCATCTTGATGAAAGCAACTGTTTAAGTTGACTCAATTTCATACCTTGAATTAGGGTGGCTACATCATTTGGTTGCGCACTAGGAGGGATAACAACTTGTTGTAAAGTACTTTGAAGCATGTTATGGTATTTAGGTGAAGCTTGAATAAGATCCCATAAAGAAATCTTAGCAGGAGTTCTTTTGAGTTGTTCCACAAGGTCATACTCCTTTCCACTATGCAAAGGAAAATGAGGAGCACTAGGAAAAATAGCTTGAGGTAATGGTAACGAAGTAGGTATGGTTTGTGGTTGCCTATTATTCTGTGTTATATATGTGAGCAATTGTATTATAACTCAGTTGCTATGAAACATTGTGTTGAGGTGGTCTTAGGATAAGAACAAGTTTGTTTTGGACTTGTGGTTGTTGTGAGGGTGGATAGAGGATAAGTTGAGGCTTAGGAGTTCCAATAATTAGAGGAATTGTAGGAGGTCTAATGATTAGAGGACTCAAGGGAGATCTAATGTTTAGAACCTCAATAAACTTATCCTTATTTTGATGATCTTTTAGCGAAGGGGAGTCTAATGTCACCTTATCATCTTTATCTAAGGAAGCTACATTACTATTGTTTGAAAGACATGTGCTATCATCCTCTTGCACTATGATATCTTCCGTAGTAGGAGAGTTTTTAGGAGAGGAGAAAACAAGACTTTCATGGCATGCAATGGTTGGGTCTTCTAAGATATCTTCATCACAAGTAGGGGAGGTATCTAGAGAAGAACAACTAATATATTATTCTTTAAAGCAAGAATAACAATGACTCATAAAGTAATTTAAAATAGAACTTTTGTATTTGCATTGATTTTTCCAAAACTCTTTTATGCATGTATTTAATATGACAATGATTTTTTTTGTGGCCCTTGCAAGGTGCATGACAACATCTATTTAATAAGAAAATCCAAACATACACAATAGGAAATGTATGGTAAGTAGTTTAATCACTATTTAACATATCTAACACACTTGTCTCTTTAAATGAGATGCTCGATGGATATTAAAATTTTTGTATGATGTAATTCTTTTTCTTTTATTAGGCTTACCTACCAACACATCTTCCATGAAAAAGTATGGTCAAGAAAAAAGTAGCTTTCAATAGTTAAATTTTCCTATATCATGGATTCAGATAATCAATAGTCATTCCCCCTCCCAATGTAAATATATTAATATACAACTTTCATAATATGCTTCATATATGTGGAGTCTCTTGCATTCAACTCTCCACACACATCCCTTGAATCATGGCATGGCATTGGTGTATAGGAAGTATGTATATCGTTGGGCATCCACAACATTTTAACATTATATTTAAGCTTGATTCTCATTTGAGGCATCATATAATATAAAATGTTTTATACCAAATTCTATTAATGTCTATTATACTCTTAGTACATAGTTTATATTTATAGTATCTTTATTTTGCTACATTGTTTCTACTTTGTATTATCCATTAGCTTAAATGTTGTTTGCCTTTGTTACAAAATCATTTTTATCATTATGCTTTTGTACCTACTATAGCACTTTTAAAATTATAGGAATTTAGTTTATGTTGTATCTTTGAATTCCCTAAGTTTGAAATAGTAGAATTCAAGCACAAAGAAAAATAACTTTTAGAAGTAGTAAAGCATTTGTATGTGTCATAAATCTATTCTATAATTAACATGAAAAAGGAAAGTGGGGAGGGAAGAAAATAAATAAATATATGGATTAAATTCTCTAGGATAAGCTCTAATTGTTTTATAAACAAAACTTGCATCTAAGGATGATAACCAACTTTTGTACAATAAATTTTACACTATAAAGGAAATATATGGCCTTATATTGGATTATCCTACTAAGAAAATGTCCTAAATTTGATAACCCTATTTTTGAAGGATAATTTCAACTAGAATATATGTATTTCCATATTTTGAAGAAGCCAAAAGAAGATATTTATTGATGAGGGTACAAGATGTTAAGAGATTCAACAAGAATTGGCCATACTACTAGGGGAAATTTGAACATATTCTTATGATACATGTGTCTCAAGTCAAAAAAAGGTGACAGCTATTTATTTGCAATATTAAATCTTAAATCAAGTTCATTTGGAAATTATGACAAAGATATCAAAGGAATTGGTTGACAAATTTTTAAAGAAAATCGATTATAATTATCAATTATTATAAAAATATAGTCAAGGCATAATAAGTTCCCTAATAGGATAAGTAAGACCCAAGAATGTAAGAATCAAATGCATTAGAGAAAGTTATCACACAAGCACAACTTGTGTTGCAATGTCCACAATAGGACAATATGTTAAACACTAGCCCAAACAATCTAACCACTCACATGTGAGTCATTCATCATATTCTTACAATTACAATTGTAGTAGTAGTTGTTGATTTGGATTATTTTGGATCTTCATTCATATATGAAGTACGTAGCAAATGCTATCGCTAGTCAAAAAAATTGTTTGGATTTATATTCTATTCCACAAATCCTTCAAGTAAATAGAAGTGAATGATGATTAAATTACATGAACTTATACAAATAAAAGAGATAGTTTATCTTGGAAACATTTTTTACATGTGTTGGTCACAATGAAATTTTATTCTATGTAAGTGTCAATCATAATAGGTTCCAAGGGCATAATATGCTTGTACACACCTAAAATCACCTTACGATGTTTTTGTCACCAATTCCCTTCACCTCACAACCTTATAAAACAATTAAATAAATTTTATTTAATTAATTAATTATCTTGATTATTTCTACTGATAGCAATATCATAATTTGACACGCTGTGGAAAATACCTCCTACTTATCAATTGATTATTTCTACTGATATTAATTAAATATTTAAATCGTTTAATTAATAAACTAAATCTTCTTCTAACAAGACAATTTATTCGATTAATCAATCATTTCTCTCATTTTCTAATGTCCAACATTAAATAAATAAATTCAACATTATATGTTTAAGCTCATCATTCACATTACAAATAAATTAAATAAGCACAACCTATTTATTAAATCCCTATTTTCCCTTAAATCATTAGTCAACTAAAAATAATTAGTTAACTCTGCTAACTACAATGAGTTTCTGAACGAATTTTGCACCTTTTTGGCAAAATGGACTAAAGTTTTTTGGCATTGTGAAACACGTGATTATCTAGATGGGGATCCCTAGTGCTTACCTGAAATACATTGGGAGTAAAGATGAAAGGTGGCACTATCATTCACATTTCATGTCATGATTTATGCCTTTAAAGTAGTGAATGGGTCCTTGGTTTGGCTTTGTGATGACTTTCATAATTTGTGGATTATGTCTAGTCTTTTTGGAAGAATCCTTAGTATGGGTTATTTGTGGGGCAGTGATGGGTGGTTCGAGTTTTCTTCTTCTCAGCTTGGTGTCTATAAACAACATATGATTCTTTGTGTAGTTTGTTATGTATGTTGCAGCGACAAATTGTAATGCTTTTTGATATCAATAGAATTTTGTTTACGTACCAAAAAAATAAAAATAGTTAACTAACTAATCATTTGCACAATCCAAATCATGATTAATCAAGTCAATTTTGTACCAACTCAATGCAAAGCACAAGGCTCCAAAAAATAAATTTTTAAATCTCTACCCTCCATGTTCACAAAGAAAATCCCGACCCTTCAAATTCATTGGATCATGGGCCACTTCAAGTATTTGGAGGCTTATCATGCATCTAATCCTCTCAACCATTCTTAGCCATTGATCTTCCAAATCAATCTCATTCATTGATCCTATAACCTCTAAATATATAAATATCTCATCATATGAGCTCATTTTAACAAGAATATTAAATGAAAGTTATATTATATTGTTTTGAGCACCTTATGCCCAATATTTCACACACAATATCATCTTGAGCACATCCACCTTTGGTGCAATAAGGGACTTGTGGGTGAGGGATTTTCTATGCTCATTCATTCTTTTTATGCATGTTTTTTAACTCAATCTAAAAGGTATATTTAAATGCGGAATAAGGTTTAAATTTAATTGTTTGAATCCTTGTTTGTATTTTATATTTACTTGCATTCAATGCTTATGTATTATTAGTGTTTAATTAAAAATATAAAATTTAAACATTTAGGCTTTTTTCATACATGTGTAAACTTGTTCTAGAAAATTGAGGTTAAATGGAGTGAAATTAAAAAATGCAATCTTATTTACAATTTTATTGAGTGTAAGAGTGGCACATAATGTTATGTTCTAACTTAGGAATTAGAAATTCTTACTATTCATTGAGCTTTGGAGAAGTCAGTTTACAATTCCCTTTTTTTTATGTATTTTCTACAAATGGTTTCATCATGTTAAAATTTGATTATGTTTATTCTACCTTAGGAAGCAATCAAGACTACCTATTAAAGATCAAGGGGCATTCTTGTTTCCAACCATCATAGTGACAATATATATATATAATTTATATTTTCATTTGCATGATTATTGAATCTTATACCTTTTTCAATGTTTTCAAAGGTCATATCAACCACTTCATGATTCAAACAAATATTGCTCTTGAGTAATGTTCTTGGTCAAAGAGATTTTTCATATAAATCATAAAGATCTTCATGATTCAAACAAATATTGATCTTGAGTAATGTTCTTGGTCAAAGAGATTTTTCATATAAATCATAAAGATTTTTTTGAGATAGATGACACTTATATTGTTATAGTACATGGAAGGAGAATGTCTAAATCTCTTATTTTATATGAAGAAGGGGTTGACCCACCAAAGGGTGGCCTAGTAAAGGTAAAAGAGACAAATTTCATGAGGATTGAGAGGGAAGATTTTTCAATATTGTATTTCAGTATATGTCTTTTCTTGATATTTGTATTGAAGATGTTATAAGCTTTACATTTTTTTTTAGGTGTTCAAGTCTATTTTTTATTAATGTAGAGGGAGTTTTGTGAGGGGTCTACCCTTAAAATATGTAGAAATGAATTGTAGCTAAAACATACTATAATGGTCACATTTAAGAAGGAAAACAAAATCACTCCCACAAAAGGGAGGACAAGCCACATCTAGAACATATAAAACAAAATGATCCCTATATGGAGCTAACATATAAAACAAAATGATCCCTATACGGAGCTAACAAGAGTTGAAAAGAAACAAACCTGTATTAAGGAAGAAAAAGACCAATAACCATCATCTCTATTAGTTGAATAACTAGCCTCATCTATCAAAAGCTAACTCCAAACTAGACTTTAGCCATGACCATAACTCCAAGATTGCAACTTTCTCACCTCATAATTGGATAGAGCAACAAATTTAATGCCATGAATGACCTCTTCATGTTGCACAACTGATGCAAGATGGTACTTCCTCTGCCAAAAACTACTCAACTCACAAATCACAAAATGAATCTCATAGCAGTTATTTAACAACTCAACCAAATATGACTACAGGAAAACATCAATTTCATTATTCAATTACATGATTACAATTAAATTGCCAATCTACCCAATCTCACTCTATATTTCAGAGACTCCCTAGCTCAATATTTTGTTTATTTTTATCTATGGTCTCATTGATCAATCTTCCCACTTTTAGGTAGTATGAATATGATTTTTTATTATTGCTTGTCCCTCATATACCCACACCTTCTATCTGCAATGTTGTTCTCACGCACCCCTCAAACTTACTCTACAGCTGCTAATTTGTTTTAATCTGCATTTTTTGGAAACTTTCACTTACAATTTCATGTAGCCTCCTCTACCTTCTCTTGTGTTGTCTCACAAACTCTTCTCCCACACCCTTCCCTCACTCCTCATGCGGGCTTCTGTTTTCTTCCTTTTGCTATTCTTGTTCCATCACAACGGCCTCCTCTTCTCCACTTATGCGCAACCTCTCTATTTGTTTGAATTATGCCTTTTTATCATAAACAAGAGGTCTACTTCCCGCTTGGACTTCAACTTTCCCTCTCGTTTGATCTGCCACCCCTTGATTCTTAGTTTTGTCTGATTTCAAAATAAAATGTATCTTCCACTCCTCATCGAAGGTGAAAAGACGCCACCACATATTCAATTCAATATTTTTTTATTCTTTCCTTTCTTTCCTTTCAAATTTTGCATTTCGTCCCGATTAATTATGCTTGTATGGGCGCAATTTTCTTTTGTTTTAATGTTTTTCTCTTTTGCAAATAAAGGCATTCAATCTCGTGCCTCATGCCTTCCTCACACACTGTCGCTTCCTTATCTCTATGTCGTACTCCAATTCTTTTTAATGTTTGTTTTCTCCCTTTCAAATTCCTTCGTTAGTCTGAAGAAAGATCAAAAGATCTAAGATGAATTAAAGTCCGAGATTCTTCATTGCCTCGGTGCTAGTCTATGCTTTCACATTGTGTATACCTCGATCAAGGTTGTTATGGATGAAGGAATTTAACTTTACAACAATTGATTTATCAAGGTTGTTATGGATGAAGGAATTTAACTTTACAACAATCAATTAAATCAATCAGCATTTTAAACTTTCCCTTTCACCCTTTACAATTATCTAACTTATCATAGAGTGAAGTTGAATATAGGGATACCAAGACTTTGAAGAGTGGAAAAGATGACCACAAAAACCAAAGTCAAACTGAAACAAACAAGAAATATTTTTGGGTGGTATTGATTGCTCATTCACCCATGTGCTCCTGCACCAGACACGTTGGGTAGAAATATTGTGAGCATAGTCTCACAATGATGGAGTTGAGTAGTTGCACTACTCTTCCAAGTTGAATTCAACCTACAACAAACTCCTTCATTGTCCAAGTGCTCAAATTATTTTTTCTTATGTTTTTTCTAGCATCGTGTCAGAACATGCACTACCTCCCTCCAATAACACTGCATCTTCCTCCCTTTCTGCCTCATGGACTCATATCCACCAAATACCCTTTCAAATTCCTTCGTTAGTTTGAAGATGAAAATACATAGTCAAACAAAGACGAATTGAAGTCCAAGATTCTTCATTGCCTCAATGTCGGTCTATGCTTCCACATTGTGTATACCTCAATCAAGGTTGTTGTAGATACAACAACTGACAAAATTTTAGGGTTGTGATGGATGAATGAATTTAACTTTACACCAATTGATTAAATCAATCAACATTTTAAACTTTCCCTTTCACCCTTCACAATTGTCTGATTCATCATAGAGTGAAGTCAAATATGGGGATATTAAGACTTTGAAAGCTGGAACAAATGCCCACAATAACCAAAGCCAAACCAAAATAAACAAGAAATATTTTTGGGCAGTGTTGATTGTTCATTCACCCATGTGCTCCTATACCAACAATTTAATATAAAATATTATCAACAAGGGAAATACTTTAAAGGCACTTGACACCTCCAAAACACCTTGAATATGTGCAAGAAACAAATGCTTGATAACCTTGCACAATGTTGAAGTTGGGAAAAATCAACTCCATAGCTCCTGAGGATTACCTATATTCAAACACTTGTCATCGAAAGAGAGAATAGAAAAGCTATGGAGGCCAAGAGCTATTGATAAAAAAAAATGAATCATTATGAATGTGCATCTTGATGATTATACAATAGAGAATCCTCATAAAAATATAATTAACCTAAAAGCCATAGGTGAGGATAAAACAAGATCTTGAAATTTTTCCTCATCCTATGATATGAGACAAAAATAACATGACCTAAGTAAGCTTAAGTAATTAGAGGAAAAAGAACCTAATAATTAAATAAATAATTAATTAGGAAATGCCTTTACTCTAACACCCCCACTTAAGTGAAACTTAGGGAGTAGCTCAAAACTATAAAGATGAATGCATGAAGGGTCCCAACAAATAAGGCCTAGTGAGGTACCCATGTACAAACAAAAGATCTCTCAAAACTAAAGAAAAGGAGAAAAACCTAGTGGGATAAAACTCCTTTCCAAAGAGATAAATACAAGTGAAGGATTGAAGAAGCCTCCAAAACAAGAGTGAAGGACTAAGAAGCCTCCAAAACAATGAAAAGGACAAAGAAGTCTCCAACCAAGATTGTCCCCAAAAAGTAGGAACAAAGGATGAACATTAGGAACACCACTAAAACATGAAGAAGTTACAAAGTCTATCAAAGAGTGACTACTATAATGCTGAAAGAAGAACCTCCTCTAAAACAGATGATGATCGGGATCAAGAAGACAAGAATCTATATGAGTTCCCCAATGACACTACTTGAATCAAATGACAAATAAAGGTAAAACATCTAGAACTCAGAGATACAAATGACACATGTACCAATAGTTTGAAGAACTGATCAAGTGCAAATAGGTCGCCTCCACAACAAGAATGCAAGAGTTTCCATATGGTAAATTCTCCATCTCACTAAAATGCATATGCTGCTAGCCATTAATGTATGTTGCATCCACCTAGTACATAGGAAAAAATACTAGATACATAGCTCACCCCAACACAAAACCAAGGAAGCATTAGCACCAACAGTAGAAACCCCCCATAATGTTGACAAAGGAGAGCCATGACACATACACTAAAATTAGAAGAGATGCCCACAATAACCAAAGCCAAACCAAAATAAACAAGAAATATTTTTGGGCAGTGTTGATTGCTCATTCACTCGTATGCTCCTACACCAACAACTTAATATAAAATATTATCAACAAGGGAAATACTTTAAAGGAACTTGACACCTCCAAAATACCTTGAATATGTGCAAGAAACAAATGCTTGATAACCTTGCACAATGTTGAAGTTGGGAAAAATCAACTACATAGCTCCCAAGGATCACCTATGTTAGGTGAAAATTATGTAATCCCTTTTCAATAGATTACACAACCTAATTTCAACCACAACTCTATGAGATATGATCTCTCCTCTCAGAAAGGGGAGGCACCCTTCTTACTACTAACATAAGCTAAGTAAAACTAATTAAATATTCACAAAATGTAGACTACAATTACGAGATGGGGGGCGTGTCACATTCATACTTCTCTCTTTTTTCAGAGAATATGTTTTACAATGCTTCATAGTTGATAGTTTTGATTCGATACAACTTTAAACTAAAAACAAGCAATAATTCCAATATATCTATCTTATCAAAGCAAAGCTTAGAGATACCAAGTATGATAATAATAAACAATAAAATGAGAAAGAAAAGCTCATGAAGGAAAAAAATTGTTCCATAGCTTTTCACCGATGGATCCTTGAGATATGTAACATTTGTCATATTAGAAGCACAAAGTCTTCTTAGATACAATAATTCCACGAACAACATGAAAAATTACAAGCACAAAGTCTTGTAGATCATCCGCCAATAGTTATCCAAACATAAACACAAATCTGAATAAAGAACTTGTAACACAAAGTCTACACCAATTTATTCAAATCCCTCAGATCTCACACACTAATCACCACCAATCTTAATCAAATTCAAAAGATGATTAATCCAACACAAAGTCTGGTATGCAACTTTCTTCTTTATTGATCAGATTCAGATTCACAAAGTTGAACACAAAGTTTCATACATTTGTTTCAAAATGAGCAGCACTTCGTTGCTAGAGATAAAAGATAGCTATTACAAAAGAATTCCCTCATATTTATAAAAGAGAGGGAATAGCAAATCTAGGAAAAGTAGGTGAGCAAATTTAGGAAAATCTCACCTACCGAAAAGACTTATTCAAAAATGTTGTCCATCATTATAGGAAAACATCTCTAATTTTACATGTAATTACATTTTGCAAAATGACATGTAAAATGTCAAAACTTATTTACATAAAGTATGAAAAATGCTAAAACTGGGAAATCTAATTTAGGGAAAAATTTGGCCTTCTTCAACATCTTTCTCCATGAAAACTTCATGATGGCATGCACTTCATCACTGTCTAGCATTGGAGTGTACTTTGGAGATGACGACGATTCTTGAGATTAACTCCTCCAATGAGATTAGAGACTTTCTGATGCCTTTCAAATCTAAAATAAGTTGGGAATCCATCATTTTGTTCATTGAAGCTATTGAGAAAGCTTCATCTTCAAATTCTTCTTGGGGCTAAAAATCAATGCTTCAGCATTTTAAAGGACTTGGGTAGTTTCATGTAAAAGTGGTGAAAAATGGAGCTTTTACATGTGAAATATGTAAAAGTAGTGAAAAATGAAGCTTTTACATGCCATATGGAAAAGTAGTGAAAAATAGAGCTTCTACATGTGAAATATGTAAAAGCGGTGAAAAACAGAGCTTTTACATGTCATATGTAAAAGCAGTGAAAAATAGAGCTTCTACATGTGAAATATGTAAAAGTGGTGAAAAACGGAGCTTTTACATGTCATATGTAAAAGCAGTGAAAAATAGAGCTTCTACATGTGAAAATGACACCTGAGTGTAAGAGCGGTGAAAAACAAAGCTCCTACATGTGCCATAAAATGACTAAGGCGTGAAATATGTAAAAGCGGTGAAAAATAGAGCTCCTACATGTGATTTGTGTTTTGAGATGTAGAAGCACTAAAAAACCCTTCTCCTACATGTGCCAGAAAATGACTAAGGCATGAAATATGTAAGAGTGGTGAAAAACAAAACTCCTACATGTAATATGTAAAAGTGCTAAAAATCAACACTCCTACATGTGCCAGAAAATGACTAAGACATGAAATATGTAAGAGCAATGAAAAATAGGGCTCCTAGATGTGACTTTTGTTTTGAGATGTAGAAGCGCTAAAAAACCCCACTCCTACATGTGCCAAAAAATGACTAAGACATGAAATATGTAAGAGCGATAAAAAACAGAGTTCCTACATGTAATATGTAAAAGCGCTAAAAATCACCGCTCCTACATGTACCACAAGTCACATGTAGGAGCTCTGTTTTTCACCACTCTTACATATTTCATGTCTTAGTCATTTTTTGGCACATGTAGAGAGGAGAGATCGTATCTCACACAACTATGGTTGAAATCAAGTTGTGTAATCTATTGAAAAGGGATTACATAATTTTCACCCAACAACTTGCAATCAAACACCTGTCACATAAAGAGAGAATAACAAAGCTATGGAGGCCAAGAGCTATTGATCCAAAAAAGAATGAATCATTATGAAAGTGCATCTTAATGGTTATACAATATAGAATCCTTGTAAAAGGATAATTAACCTAGAAACTCTAGGTGGGGATAAAACAAGATCATGAGATGTGCCCTCATCCTATGACATGAGACATAAAAATAGCATAACCTAAGTAAGCTTAAGTAATTAGAGGAAAAGTAACCTCATAATTAAATAAATAAATAATTAGGAAATAGCTTTTATTCTAACACACAATTTCAAGAAAAATACCATATATTTTTGTAATCATGTTCACCACTTATTCTTCCTTATTCAGAACCTAGATGTCACTAAGATACACAAGAGAGCCTAAGGTTTTAACATCCTTCTCATGCTTCACCACTCCTAAACTCACAAGCCCAACCACATATGAATCCAAAATAGACCAAATCAATAAGACAACCACCATTCCACACTAAAATAGACAAGAAGAGCTCTTAAGGTTCAGTGCACGATCATGATGAGCCAAACAGGGCCCTTAAGTGGCAATGCAAATACAAAAAAATAGACTTAAGCAACTTCACATAAAAGTTTGAATAGGTTATTAGCATAATTTGGAAAATATGTAGGAATAGAATTTGTAACAAATTGAATGTAGTTTGTAGGCTACAAGACTTTTTTTGGAAAAGGGTAATTTGATTTGGTTAAAATTTGAAATTTCAATGCAGGAGTACTTTAAATTTTAAAAAAATAAAAAGCAAGTGATTTTCCAACCACCCTAAGTATGCGCAAAAATAAATATTTTTTTGAATCTTTCAATATTAGAGAACACATACCCAAATAAATATTTTTTTGATATTTTTTTGTAATTTTTTTGCAAGTAAATAATTAGTTATGAATTTTCTACTAGGAATTTTTTAAAATATTAAAAACCAATTGCCCGACCACCCTAACTTGGTCAAAACTTTATGAAATTCATTTTTTTAAACTATAGTTTGTGAAGCATAAAGTGTGACACATCTTTTAGATTCAAAAAATGTGTAATTATTTAAAAGTTATAAATGTTTTTCAATTATCCTATCAATCAAGACTTTACACATAGTGCATGTAGAAAATGAATAATAGTTATCTATTAAATTCAAAATAAAGCATATCTTATATTGGTAGAATGCTGACAATTTACTGAATAAACCCTTTTCATTTCATCAAATTCAAATGAAAAAAGTTGTCATCATGAAGGGTGAAGTTTGAATAACTATTGCAACTCCTCTAAACACGTCGAGGTAGTTGACTTTTTGGGTTGGACACCCTCGAGCCAAATCCCAAAGTAATCTCGAGGGAATAATCGAGGCAAAAAAATGTTAGAAAAAATAGATATCCATTATTAACAAATATCTCTTTCTTTTACTTTAGAATGATTTTTTTTGGGTTCATATAGATTAAAATTCAACATGTTATAATATTGATATTAATATAAATATTTAAAATATTAATATATAATATAATATATGTACTCGGATATATTAATATTAATATAATACATTATATTTAATATAAATATTACGATTTGAATTATTATAAGGAATCCTTCCTTTCCTCTTTATTCCATCTTTCTCTTCCTTGATCCTTCCCTTTCTATTTTTCCCTGATCTCCTTATCTTTCTCTCCCGATCCTCTTCTCTCCTTATATCTCTCGTCTTCGATTCGCGATTCTTCTTCCGATCTTTTAATCCGAAATGATGCATGTATCCTCTAATATGTTCGATCAATTGATGTGTGTGAATGATGTATGTCTAATGTCTTGTTGTCTTGTGATGTGATTTTGTCCATTTTTTGCGTCTGATCTGATTGTCATTTTAGATGAATGGTGGCCTGCATCTCGATTTGATATCTGTCACACGCATTTGACATTTAATGATGTCTGCGGATCCGATTGGTGTGGCATCCACTGATGATGATCAATGATTTTTTGATATGTATGATCCGATTTTCAATCTGATTGACGCCTCCGATCTTTCTCCAGATTCGTCTTTGATCTTCCTCATCGCCTCTTTCCCTCCCCTATCCCTCTCTGTCCTCCTAACCTAGTAGTTCATGAGATCTTATATTATCTTGTCATTTAATTATTGTAGCTTAGGTAGTTTAATATTTATCATTTCATGCCATAGGATTAAGACACTTGTCATGATCTTGTCTAATCCTATCTTTCAACTTGTCTATATAAGCAAGGTCTCATTATACATTTTGTATCATAGGGGATTGATCCATTTTTTTTATCAAGATATATTATTATCATCTCCATAATCAAGAAAGTTATTATCTTATCATACTCTCTCTTATGGAAAGATATCTTTGGTTTTGTAGGTGATCCTAGGTTGTGGGAGCTCACTATCAGGTCCTTGGAGTTCACTATCAACTCTTATATGGTATCAAAGCTCTATATGTGTAAATTGCTTCTTAGATCTAAGGGTGATTTGGGTATGAGATTTTGTTGGGTGCACTTTCGGGCAAAAATACCTCACCATTAAGTCCAAAAAGTACAAAAACCTCTATTTTCGTATTAATACTTTATATTTTGGTATCTTTTTAGGATTTTTGTTAGGGTTGCATATTTGACTAGTTTTTGTTCATACAGTCATACAGAACCCATGTAGTCATATGAAGCCTATACTATATGATAGTTATATCAATCACTATATTACATTGACAAAATAAAGGAATATTGTGCATGAATATTCACTTGTGCAAGCAAGTGTCACTATTGTGTTAGCAAGGTATAGTCGACAATTTTTTTTATAATTCAGATATAATTTAAGTTTTTGTGTTCTTCAAATTGACAGTTGCTCACCAATCAACGACATGCAACCCCACCTCTATCATCACCCAATCCCAATTGGTGTCACCACTCTAACCAGTGTCCTTTTGTAGAGCCCACAGTCACATTGGTGACCTATTGCTAGCCCCTAAGGGGCCTATTTTTTTCCCTCATCACCTAATTGGATTCTTTTTTCAAATTGCCATAATTTTTTATCTAGAAATTATATTTTTGCAAATGAGATATCATGTGAAAGTTGGTTTTGAGAATTTTCTAGTGGCGTAGGTCTCATTATTATATTTTTCTATTGGTGCATTTTATTACTCTAAACACTAAAAATTGTCCTAATTAAATAATCTTATTATTTAATTAGAATAACCTCATTCCTCTAAGTTCGTATTTCTTCTTATCCATCTAATTAAATAATTTTAATCATTTAATTATTCAAAACTATTCTCTAATATTAATTAAACAAATTTAATTGTTTAATTAAATGACCACTTTTTAAATAATTATTTTTAATTATTTAATCTTTAATATTCTTCATAATTAAATAAATATGTTTATTTATTTAATTAACTAATTTCTAAATTCTTCTATAATTATCTATGTGGGTGCGAATAAATAAATAATTGTTATTTATTTATTACACTTACTTTCTTTCTTCAATCTTTCCATTTTTGAATCATCAATTAACTCTTCTTCATATTAGAAACTCAATCTTCTCTCCTTAGTTAACTCCACTTCATCTTAGAAACATCTTCTTCATCCACTAGTCAACTCAATTTTCAAAATGGAAACATTATGTGTGCAATTATCTATTAATCAAATAAATAATTCATTATTATCTCTTCAATCTTCAAAATGGAAATTTCTATTTTGTAGTTGAGTTGACTCTATTGATTTTTTAGTATCTCAAGTCTTCATCCTCATCCTCATCTCTTATTTGATTTTTCCTTGGAAAGTCTATAAATAAGATCATTTCTTCATCATTAGGGGATCTCACATCTTATGCAAATAAACTCTCTCAAAATATATTATCAATCAAATCAATCATCAATCCTATTGTTATGTTGTTGAGATTTAGTATCCACATCCAAAGATGAAGCAACATCACATCATTTCTTTTTGAGGTTTGCAGTGGGATCGGTAAAGTAGAATTTAAATGTGATTTCCTTACTTATGTCTTCATGTTGTTTCAATTTCTTATTTTATGAATTTAATGCATACATTTGGTGAACCCGACGCGAACAATAATCTTTATTGCATAACCTCGTTGTCTGTGATTTTCTGGTGTTTTCTATCTTGCAAGTTGTAGGTACTTTCAAGATGTTTTGAAAATCAACATTTCTAGGAGCTTCTTGAGGAGAAACAAACATCACGGTTGTTGTAATGTCCCTTACTTGTTCGGCTCTAAAGTTGTTTGATGGTTAGGGGATTTGGGTCACTTCTTCCCACCTGATGGTCTTCTGCAATAGGGTATCCTTGAATTATTACCCGCATTCACCATATGCACACATTTCCACATATCTATATGTTAGCCTTAATATCTAGTATCCAAATTAGACATAATCATAAATGTGGTTAGGCAGACATAAGAGGAGTTCCATAGGTGGATCTACCCTAAATCCCTCATGCCAAGCTCAAGAGGTTGTTCACCACAATCCTCCTTTCCCAGTGACTTAGTACCTGCTTTCTCCACTTATGGCAACACCTCGGAAGATGGAGAAGGGAACCATAAAGTTCAAAGTGGCCTAGAGCCTACCACCCCTCTATGGCCTCAACAAAATCTTAAGTGGAACCCCCACCCCTCCATGGCCCCACCCATGCCCTTAGATTGGGCAGACCCTTAGGTGGAATGCCAACCCCTCCATGGCCCATCCATGCCTTGGGTTCCCAAGGCAGAATCTTAAGTGGGTTTTTAGGCACCACTTCACTCATGTTTCACCCTTCCCAACAGGATTACAAGCACAAAGAAGAAAACCTTTACATAGTCACACACACACACACACACACACACACACACATATATATGCATTCATTATTGATTCATCTATATTCATCCATTATGCTTTGAGAGTATTTAACATGAGCATATAACCAAATGAGCTATATCATGGTAATATATCAAAAGGCAAAAGTAAATTTTGCAACAATAATATATCCATGTCAGTTCTTATGACATCCTTTTCTATCCATGATGTATGAGGCCAATGTTAATGCAGTCTATCAAATAAAAGATCCAACATAATTCAAATCTAAATGTAATGAGACTAGAACCAATCAAGTCTTAGTATTACTGAATTTATCATCAAGTTATATAGCAATGCAATGAGACTAGAACCGGATTGTTTATTTGTCTTTACTTAAGTGATTGAAGAAACTATCATTTATAATGCTTCCCCTATGGTTGATCAAAGGGTACACTATCCTACTCAGTCAATCATAAAATGCTCCCATAATATAATGTAGTGTTTAATCTAAACATGATCATTTTATCCCAAGTTCGACAACTCATGGTGTATCGATTTCATAATTTAATTACAGCAAAGGAAAACTGGGTGGATTACTGAGTATGACTAAAGAATATGTCTAAAATATAAAGATTGAATTGAGACATTGATCAAAAAAAATTCTACAAGTATCACTATATTGAATTTATGAAATACTGAATATTAAAGATATGTGAAGAAATTCACCTAAATTTCTAGGTCGCTATCTTTGTACTCCTTCTAATCCTCCTTCATTTTTTTCCTATCCCTCAGACCAAATCTCCTTCCTCCTATTTCTAAGAGGTGAATCATTACACCCCTCTTTTTTAGACACATCTCTTTCCCAAGAGGTGTGATCAAGGGAGTTCCATTTGTTTAGAGAGAATGACCTATTCGTTGGTCTCTTAAGGCACAATTACTAAAAAATGTTTGATCGATTACCCATATGTGTTAAATGTGTGTCTTTGTGAATATGATCAATTAACAATATATGCTAAATGTGAATCATTGGTGAGTAAAATAAAAATGGATTCATTTTTGGATCGTCCATATCATTCCAATTTTATATTGAAATCTCATAGTAATCATAATTGTCTAATATTGATAATTTGATAATTATAATATTGTTTTTATATATTTTTTAAATGTTAATATTTATATTTTATATCTGATGTTATTATTTATGATATTCTAGGTTATCTTTATTTTATTATCTTATCCTAGATATTAAGTAATATAATTTATTTATTTTATATTGTTACAATGGTTATGATATCTAATATTTATATTTTGGGGATTACCATATTTATAGTATACTAATTATAATTATGCTATTGTCTTCTAACAATTATAATTATAATGGTGTCAAATCATTAATATATATTTTTTAAATATGTCTTTGTTACCTTGGTGTCCAATTTTAGGGACATAACAATCCTCCCCTCTCAAATTTGCTTTCCCTTAAGCAAATCCCTTTTGATGTCATGGATATCTTTTAACCTAAAGGTTAGAACTTAAGAAAAGGATTAGAGTATGACACATATCTATGCAACATTCTATGAAGAAGTTTCTATCCTCTTGATAAAGAACCTTAGGGGTCTCATTGATATATTACAATTCTTATTGGGGGATCTTGAGGGTGTACGGTTGTCTTCACCACTTAAATTTTTTCCTCCATGAAGCTCCATTTGTTTATAGACTCTACTTCTTTTGATTGGATACCCTTGAGATCTCCTCACTTATATCTAGTTTTCTCGCTTAGGTTCTCTTTGCTTTCTCCCTCAAGGTTCGCTTCTAACTTGCAAGCTCAGCCTTTGCATCTATGATCATGCCCCCATGAATTTTGGAATTTGAAACATAACCCTTTTCTTCTCAAGTCCTACAATATTTTGCACATATGATCACGATCCCAGTTCCTATTACAACATGAACATGTATTTCGTGAATCTTCCCTTCTAGGTCATTCTTCTCTACAAGGGGGTTTGGATGATGAGGTAAAGTTCTTGAGTTTTTCCTTCAACTAATTTTCTTCATATTTCATAGCCTTCTAAATAGCTTCATCTACTGGGGTGGGTTCTAATGCACTCACCCTACTTATAACTAATCCTCTTAGCCCCTCTATGAATAAATAGGTGAGTCTCTCTTGGGAAATTTTAGGGACCATGACTGCTAGTTTCTAAAACTCAGTGGTGTAAATTTCTATAGTGCCTTGTTGCCTTACTTGTGTGAGTTCCTTAAAGTACAATTCTAGGTGCCTTTAGTCAAGTCTTTTGATCAACTTTTGAGTAAAGTCACCGTATGTGGTAGCTTGTTGATGGCCTTGGGTTATTAGTCTATGGTCCCACCATTCATGGGTCATTTCAATCAAATGTAGTACAACGAATTTGATAGCATTTCCTTTTTTCATGGGACTTAATGATAGATACGTATTTATTTTTTGCACCCACAAGTGTGCAGTGCTCTTTCCTTCTCTATCAAAGTTGGTGAGCGTGAGTTTACTTACCCTACTCTTGAGATCCTTATCGGTTTGTTCATTTCTCTCCCTTCTAGGGGCTACTCTTTATTTGGCCTCCTAGTAATCTTTAAAGGTACAAGCTCCCACATTTCAAGCTCAATCCTATAATATGCTGCAACGATTTCATCTACATCCTCCATGGGGGGCCTATTAATATCTCTTTCTTCCATTGGTTCTTCTCTTGGTAATAAATGGGGTCTAGTGGGTCTAGAACTTGTGGTTTGAGAGGGTGTGGGATTGTTGCTTTTGGATTGGATAGAATTTGGCTCTCTTGTATTATTGTTACTCAAGTTTTGGAGGGCTTGAAGTAATGTTTGGCTAGTTTTCTCATTTTGTTCCATTAGGGCTTGGGTTTTCTTATCGCTAATCTCCATAAAATCCCTAAGTTCATCTCTTAATGGGTCACCCATGAGGTCATTTCCTAGGTTATTATTCCTAGAGCTTCTTCAGTGGTAGGTTTGCATTATTTCCTATGGGATGGCAAGAAAGATGCTTTGATACCACTGTAATGTCCCTTACCTGTCTGGCTCTAAATTTTTTTGATGGTTAGGGGATTTGGGTCTCTTCTTCCCACCAGATGGTCTTCTGCAATAGGGTATCCTTGAATTATTACCTACATTCAGCATATGCACACATTTCCACATATATATATGTTAGCCTTAATATCTAGTATCCAAATTATTTATAATCATATATACATGGTTAGGCAGACATAAGAGGAGTGCCATAGGTGGATCCGCCTTGAAGCCCTCATGCCAAGCTCAATAGGTTGTTCACCACAATCCTCCTTTCCCAGCGGCTTAGTACTTTCTTTCTCCACTTATGGCATCACCTCAAAAGACACTCATCTTATTAGGAGAAGGGAACCATAAAGATCAAAGTGGCTTAGAGCCTACCACCCCTCTATGGCCTCGACGAAATCTTAAGTGGAACCCCCACCCCTCCATGGCCCCACCTGCGCCCTTGGATTGGGTGGAACCTTAGGTGGAATCATGCCCACCCCTCCATGGCCCATCCATGCCTTAGGTTCCTGGGGTAGAATCTTAAGTGGGGTTTTTAGGCACCACTTCACTCATGTTTCGCCCTTCCCGATAGGATTACAAGCACAAAGACAACCTTTACATATTCACACACACATGCATTCATTATTGATTCATCTATATTCATCCATTATGTTTTGAGAGTATTTAACATGAGCATATAACCAAATGAGTTATATCATGGTAATGCATCAAAAGGCAGAAGTAAATGTAGAAACATTAAAATATCCATATCAGTTCTTATCACATCCTTTTCTATCCATGATGTGTGAGGTCAATGACAATGTATTCTATCATATAAAAGATCCAACATCAATCAAATCTAAATGCAGACTTAGTATTACTAAATTTATCATCAAGTTATATAGCATTGCAATGAGACTAGAACTAGATTATTTATTTTTCTTTACTTAAGTGATTGAAGAAACTAACATTTATAATGCTTCCCCTATGGCCAATTGAAGGGTACACTATCCTACTAAGTCAATCAAAGAATGCTCCCATTATATAATGCAACGTTTAATCTAAATATGATCATTTTATCCCAAAGTTGATAGCTCATGGTGTATCAATTTCAAAATTTAATTATAGCAAAGACAAATTGGGTGGATTACTGAGTATGACTAAAGGATATGTCTAAAATGTAAAGATTGAATTGAGATATTGATCAAACATAATTTTTGCAAGTATCACTATGTCGAATTTTTGAAAGACTAAATATTAAAGCTATGTGAAGAAATTCACCTAAATTTTTGGGTCGCTATCTTTGTACTGCTTCTAATCCTCCTTCATTTGTTGCCTATCCCTCAAACCAAATCTCCATCCTCCTATTTCTAAGAGGTGAATCATTGCAACCCTCTTTTTTAGACACATCTCTTTCCCAAGAGGTGTGATCAAGGGAGATCCATTTGTTTAGAGAGAATGACCTATTCATTAGTCTCTTAAGGCACAATTACTAAAAAATGTTTGATCGATTACCCATATGTGTTAAATGTGTGTCTTTGTGAATATGATCAATTAAAAATATAGGCTAAATGTGAATCGTTGGTGAGTAAAATATAAATGGATTTACTTATGGATCATCCATATCATTCCAAATTTATATTAAAATCTTATTATAATCATAATTATCTAATATTGATAATTTGATAATTATAATATTATTTTTATATATATTTTAAATGTTAATATTTATATTTTATATATGATGTTATTATTTATGATATTCTAGGTTATCTTTATTTTATTATCTTATCCTGGATATTGAGTTATATAATTTATTTATTTTATATTATTACAATGGTTATGATATTTAATATTTATATTTTGGGGAGTATGATATTTATAGTATAGTAATTATAATTATAATTGTTACCCATTTTTGTTACTTTCTCAAGTTGACTGAGCTAAATTATTTGCAAACTGAAAGAGAGGTACATTTCATATTTATCTTCCCTATATTGCATTTAGTTGTATAAATAAAAAAATCAAAAAGAATACAAGATTTTATTAACATATCATTGCATTTATACAAGTGCATGCAACATAGAAAATATTTGCACAAATCTTTTTGAAAAGTAATTTTTATTGATACAAAAGTGTGTACTTGTCTCACACAATCCGTGAGACTAACTTATTCAATGAAATGAAGAATAGTTTATACATTGATGGATAAAGAAAATAGAATGCACATATAAGGGAAGAGGCCAGTTATTTCCCAAAGACTGGTTCGGTGTTTGTTGTTTTTCGTTGTCTCCTACCTTGAGCTACCTTGTGTCCTCCTTAGTTCCCTGCTCCTAGTCCCTACATCTAGCAATAAAAATGATGTTAGAGTAACGCTCTAAGCAATGAAGGTCTCTCACATTACATATACATGCACTCATGAACATATAAACTAATCCTCAAAGTGCATTAAACAAGCATGTAAATTGTAAATGTCCAAGAAAGAAACAAGACCATTAAGCACATCAGTCATATGCACATATTTTTTCTAACTGTTTGCTTCATGTGCAAGTATAGGAAAAGTATGATGTCAATTTATCAAATTTCAGCACGTGGGTTAAAATGTGGCACCCACAAGGGTTGAGCCCAACGTGCATATGAAGGAAAAGAGTTAAAAAATGATTGTGTTTTGCAGATGGATAGTGTATGATATCATAATGGAATTCAAGATCTTAGTCTTTTGAGTCAACATGTTGTCAATTTGTTTTAACAAGGCATGGGACTGAGTTGACCACTTCGTGGTATACTTGAATAATCATACATCACTTATGGCAGTGTGTTGTTGATCACTGTCATAGAGGACATATCATCAAGCAAGTAGATCATGAACGGATCTCCCAATTCAATTGCATAAAATTAGTAAAATCATGATAGTCATGCAATCATGATAGAAGTCACCGTGTGTGAAAAATTTCCATTGTTTCATGAGAAACAAAGAGATCAAGGAACAAACATGATAGTGCAAATGGATAGCAGCTTACTGTCATCACACAAATGACAAGGAACTCCTATAATCTTACTCTATGCAGCATAACAAAGACATTGAATCAATAGTAGTTATGTACTACATAGTGAAGTGATTATGACAGAGCCATCAGAGGAACACCATTTTGATAGTGTCTTTGTATGAAAATTCAAGAATTACCAGTATAGATTAAAACAATTAACTATCAAGAACTCATAACAACCATACTCTTAAATAAGCATAAAGCAAATTTTGTGTTTCAATATTTTGGGGTGTAGTGTAACAGTATCAGGCTGAGCAACTAGTCTCACAATGTAAAGACAAAATTAAAATTCAGGGACATCCATGCCTTTTCACTTAAAGTATCAAGAGCAAGCCTTATGACATTTTATAACAACATAAACAAAGCATGTGAATTGTTGTAGAATGGTTGAGATTGAGCCTTCAAAAAATGCAATGGAGGTCACATATTCAAAGAAAGAGCGTAGAATGAATGGCAACAAACAACAAATGATCTACATAAAATGCCATGATGGCTAAGTGCAGCCTTGCAAATGATAGATATAGTAGATTGGAAATAGCATGGGAACAAGGAATAAGTGCAAGGAAAGTATGTATTTCGGCAACAACTCATGTAAGTAAATAACAATCAATATTTATGATAATGAAGGAAATAACAATGCATTTATCTATTCAATGGAGTAGTTGCAAAGATATATTGTATAGTGATATCAATTCATAACGATAGTGATCTAAAATGAATTTCAAGTCTTTAAGATATGGATCTAATGCTGGTGCCAATTGAGAAGGTCACAAGAGTATAAGGAAATGCCAAAAGATGGAAAATAGTGACAGTTTGAAGGCAATGACATTTGATACATGATAGTTTAGTATCTAAATCCAATAGTGCTAGTGATTTGTGATCAAAGAAAGCAACTTTATTGATGTCTCTAATGGTCCCCTATTTGATATCATTGGCATTGATACTTGGAGGATTAATTCATCTCTATCTAGTATAGAGCAAACAGATGCAACCTTATTCAAAGGTATGATTACATGGGAAAGGACAATTTACAGTACATAAAGGAGTGTAACAGTCCAGTGGACAGTGCATGATACCTTGATGAATAGATGATAGGTTTGAAGTCACTCAAGCTTTTGGATAAGATAATCCACATAAAATTGATAGTCATACAAAGCAACATAAAATTGCAAACAAGTAGCAGTTATGAAAGAAATGGGGTTGCATCAGGGTATTAAGGAAAATCACTATCATAAGAGGCTAAACACAATAAATAGCTACTAGAAATTCATATTTACAAGTACCAGATGTTTAAATGTCTTTAAAGGAGTTGTAGGTTGTATTATTTAGGATAGCCTAGTGGTTCAAGTGCTCTTTCAAATAGTAGTCATAATCAAAATATGGGCACAGTTTAGCATGATTGATAAGGAGTATTACAGTAGTAAGTACCTGTCTATAAAATCAAAACATAGTGTCTTTTGTCACTATCAGGGAGCAAGGTCAATGTCCAGTACTAGGCAGAAAGTAATGAAGTAAGCATAATATTTTTTGTGACTTCAAGAGATAGTGTTACAACAAAAAAAGATGACAGTTGGCTGCCCTAAGTGATGAAAAACAATGTTATGGTAAAATTGGTGAAATAGCTTTAGCACATGGCAGTGATTATATGAAGATATAATGTTTTGCATTGATAACCCAGAAAGGGGGGAGATAAAGGATATCAGAGACAAATGAAGTCAATAATAGATGGATCACAACATAAGCCCAAAAACTTACAAATGAAGAAAACCTCAGTTTTTTTTACAAAAAATGCAATGAAAGAAGCTACAGGAAAAGCCAAAAACAAAATGTACACCCTAGAAGTAGAAGAGCTTTGGAAGCCCATAGCCATGATCACTATTTTTTTTCATTTTTACATGAAAATAGAGCTCAGAATTTTAATACATAAATAAAATTGAGTTTTGTGAGCTTTACACTTGGAGAAATGAAGGCTCAAAAGGTAGAAAGCCCACGACCTGTATGCAACATGAAGGGTTTTTCTTTCTACAAACCCTAGGTTTGTTAAATGCACTAAAATTTTTCATGGAAACTCAAAATGACTGTAAGAAACAAAAAAATATGAGCATTGAAAGCATAATACAAAGTCTTGTTTCAAGATCAAACTCATAAGTCACAAAAACAACAGAATATCTCAATAAATGGCTTACCTGAGAATTTTTTGTTGACCTGTGTGTGGTCCCATGCCTTTGTAGCCATATTTTCTTCCTCAAAATTTTTGGAACATGCTCATTGAAAACTTCATGGCGGCCAATTTTTTTTTACAAAAAAAAAGCACAGGAAGATCAAATGAGTAAAGAGAAATAATAGTTTGTCATAGCCTGTGGGGCACAAACTAATAGAAAACTTCTATTCAAAAGATTATTTCCAATTGAGGGCTTACTGGTATTTTTCTTGAAAAGAATGACAAAAAATGCAAATGAAGTGTCTTTGTGGCTGTAGAATTTTTCCATGAACATTTTCCTCAAAGTTTGAAACCCTTGTGTCGGCAACATAGCTTCTTCATGAAGCTTCAAGAGAAATGAGAGAATAATTCTTCTTTTCCTTTTTTTTTGTTTTAGGGTTACTAACCCTAAAGATGTTGATAGGGGGAAATTTTCATTTTGTTTTATCAAAAATGAAACACTAATTAATGTATGACCCTGCGACTACATTGAAGTAAGGTTAAAATGTTCATGCCTTAGGCATTTTAAATGCCTTTGTGAAGCCTTGCATTGTGATGTGCTTTGAAAATTTTGAATTTTTCTTTTGAAAATGTAAAACATTTTTACTTTTTGTGATGTTGATAAATCACTTAAGGTATAAATTTATGTTATTTTAATGCAACGTTAGGCGATGAAGGTTATGCTTTGAAAAAAAGTGGAGAGTATATAGGGAAGTTGAGAAGAAGTTTGGAGACATCCACCCTTGCATATAGGAGCATTTATGCTTCTTATTAAGAAATCATAGGAATCTAGGGGTGGTTTTGCATGCCTAGATGTTTGGCATGATCAAACCCACTTTCCCCACATGTTGGAGACATTTTTGGGGAGAATCTAGTGGCACATTTTTAGGCTATTTTGATGGATCCAACCCAAGTTAGTTGCTAGCTCCTATTTTGGTGCAACTACTTGGAGTTGAGTATTATATTCACTTTTGTAACTCATTTTAGAGTTAGTTCTTCTAATGCAAATTGAGACTTAGTGACTTTTGGAGTCCTTTGTCAAACTTCTTGCAATCTTTTGTAACTCGTTTGGGAATGAATTCAGAAAAGACCTTGAATATCAAATCTTGAAGTTTGTGCTTTCTTTTTCTTGCAGTATAGTGGTTATCAAGTGATTGATCAAATTACATGCGAGGTATTTTCACTTCCTTGTAGTTTTGTCTCACATTATTCTGCCCTTTCTAAAAAAGTATGTCTATGCAAGTTGAAAATTGTGTTTTAAGTTGCATGCAAGTTTTAAACTGTGAAAGTTTCCTTTTCTTTTTTGAAAGTTAAAATTTTTCAAGCCTTTTTTCAAAACACTTATGCATAAGCCTACAAAAAGAAAAAGTTGTGCAAGTGCTCATTTTCAGTCATTGAAAAACAAGTGTCTATTTTTATGAGTCTTTAGGTCCTTAGTATAATCTGGTGTATCACCTTTGGTTTTCATTATTAGTCTTTTAGTTTATGTTATCTATTTCTACCCTTTCCCTCTGCAAATTCAGTAGTGTAGTTTAGGTGATATCCAATAAAGAACCAACTTTCTCTTGAGGTCCCTTTTTGCTATAGGTGATCCACAGCCTTAGAAAAGTTCCCATGTTTCACATGATTAGTTGTGTTAAGATTCAGCTAGGGTGCAAATCATAGTGATAACAATAATATTGTCTTCTGACAATTATCATTATAATGGTGTCAAATCATTAATATATTTTTTTTAAATGTCTTTTTTTACCTTAGTGTCCAATTTTGGGGACATGACAGTTGTGTTCGGAAAGGCCATGAGACAAATTTTTCATATATAATAGTCCATAATTTTGTGTCAGATAACATTGTAAGCTTAAAAAATGCATTTTTAGGCACTTTCTTTGTTAATTTGTACATTTGTATGGATTTCTAATTTTGGAATGTTAATTTATTGTTGCATGTCTTAAATTTATGTTTTAAATTAATTCTTTCATTTGCTGATTATAAAATTAATTAATAGAGATTTAATCACTTGGTCAAATTGTTTTTTCTTCCTTTTAATAATTTTCAAAAATACAAATTTGTAGTAAAATAGGTGTAACTTTTAAACCAATAATCAAATTCTCAAGTTTTTGGAGGAAAGATGGTTCTCATATGCATGTTGTGAATCAAGTAATTTCTTCAAATCATAAATCAAAAATCAGGTATAATTATTTAAAATGAAGGTTTTAGTTTCAAACTTCAAACAAGCACATACACAAACTTTCTTTTTTGATTTTGTTTCTTTAAATTTCATAATAATTCTAATGGTTTTTTTTTAATTTCACTAATCAATTTTGCAGCTTGTGGTGAAACATTGGGAGAAAATTATTGCAAAAAGAGTACTAACAAGTGGGTTTTGCAGATTTTTGAATAGTTTAAGAATTCACACTTATTTTGATGCTTTAAAATGAATTCACATTTCAAATTGGTGCTTTAAAATTAAACAACACAACTTGAACATTTATATTTGGTGCTTTAAAATGGATTCATTTTCCCTTGGTGCACTAAAATTGAACAATACAACTTGAACACTTTGATTTGGTGCACATTTCAATTTGGCACATCTAAAATGAACCCTACAATATTCACATTTCATTTTGGTGTTTAAAATTGAACCCGCAAGCTTCATTTTCCCTTGGTGCATTAAAATTGAACAACACAACTTGTTTATTTCAATTTGGGCTTAACAATTTACAACATCTTGCATATTTCAATTAGTGCTTTAAAATTGAACCACACATTTCAATCCTAGAAAGAATTATTTGCCACGACTATCAAGTTATTAGTGTGTATGCTCTTTTCTCGCACACTTGCATGATCTTGAGAATAAAAAACACCAAATTTTTATTTTCTTATTAGTGCTTTGCTTGTTTTGTGTGTATTTTCAAATATTTTCTATGAAGGATTAAAATGAACAATTCAAATTTCAATTTGGTTAATTAAGAACAAGTTTCTTTTAATCTTGAAAGAGTGTGTGTGTATGCTCTTCTCTCACACGCTTGTGTGATCTTGAGAATAAAAAATTCCACTTTTTCCTTTTTCATTTTAGGGGGCTTGTTTAGGGATTTCATCACCCTAGAGTACAACCTCAACTCCAATATTCCAATGGAGTATAAATAGTGGGGGGTGAATCGAAAGACACACCTCTTGGAAGTTGTGGTTTTATCATTCAGGCTAATCCCCCAAGAACTTTATACCTTGGGTAAGTGAAGGAGAAGGGTGGGTTACCCTCTTCTCCTAGCTATTTGACTTTCTTACACTTTCAAATTCATGGATTAGGTCTCATGTGCCCTTGTATCATATAGAGGATTCCACCAACTTATCCAACCAAACAATCCCATTGTCCATCCAAATCCAAAATTATAACCATGTCTTCAATTTATCTTAAGATTTTTCGTAGTCAAGTTGAATACAATATGCTTCATCAATACCAATCATGAATGATCCCTAGTCATCCATCCATCTACCCCTCATACTAACAAAACCCAACAATCCAACCTACTTACCAACAAACCATAAGCCTTAGTCATCCATCCATATATACTCAATACTAGGAACCAATTAACACAATTCATACCATCAACCCCCAACCTATTGGCATATGGATTTAGGAGATCGTTTTTAGCTGATAGTGTTGTCATTGATGGCAACTAGAGTTTGTAGTGTGGTCCACAGTTTAGAAGTAGTTCCTACCGGCAAGGGAAGTAGAAGACAATACTCTCCCAACAGAATGCATGAAGAATAGAGTATCCAATTGGTAAGTTGATCTGGATACTTCACTGAATCATTATTTTGTTGTGTGGATCCCCAGGGAAGCTTGTCAATCATATATGCTATCTATTTGATAATTTTTATGATATTACATTGATCCATGTACAAGTTTGGAGATTTAGTAGAATGATTTATGGCTTATCTTCTCATTGTGGCCAACTTGTTGTGTATGGCGTGTTCTCGATGTATGAGGAGTATGTGTTTAACTATTTCTTATGTTGGGAATTTTGATTTGGGTCCCTACTATAGTCTATCTAACTTGTGTGGGTATGCATTAATTCTAATTGGTGATTTGATCCAACTTGTGGAAGAATATTATATTTTGTTTGAAGCCAACATACAATAATAAAATTCTTGTTAGCAGATATATAAGTGAGATCGGTAATTCATTTTGTATGTAATGTACGAAGTGGTGAGAAGGTGTGTGCATGAAAAAAGTGTAGAGCAGCTACATGAGGTATTATCAGAGGATTTGTTGAGCAAATTTTGTTTGTGCAACAGAAGGGTTTTTGCAAAGCAGAACATAACAAAAGTGAAAATTGGGAAAAAGGTCTAGAATTTGTTTTCATGTGCTTCATTGGAACTGAATTTAGGCATTTGAAGATGCTATTTTCTCAATTCATATTTTGAATAGCTTTAATCCAAACTTCTTTCAGATAGTGAGTCCTCTTCTATATTTTGAGTAGTGAGCTCTAGGAAATGTTCCTAAATGCAAGTGCAATCCCTTTTATCATACTTTTAACAGAGTATACTTTGTGGATTAATCTCCACCGTGGTTTTTCCCCTAATAAGGTTTCAACGTAAAAATCTTGGTGTTATGGTGTTCACATTGTCTTATTAATGTGCATGCATGTTTCCTTATGTTTATTTGTTGTGGAAACTATTAAAGATTAATATTGTTGTTGATAGTTTAAGATATGATTTGAAATTCAAATATTGTGGAACACTGATTCACCCCCCCCCCTCTTAGTATTCCTGGTGTCCAAAAATTGGTATCAAAGCAGGTTCCTCTTCTAAGATTAACAGCTTGATGTGGATCTTGGATTACAATGGACATAGGTGGTCTTCAACAACAACTTATGGTGGCACTTAATGATCTTGATCAGTCTAAAGTAGAGGTCATGGAACTAAAAGCAAATCTTGTGGCTACCGAAAAAATCATTTAATCATTGAAGGATAAAATAAATGAGTCAAGGGAAAAGAGGAAAGAACTATGTGGTTAGTTAAAGCAAAAAGAAAGCAGAGGCCTGAAAGATGTTCATCTAAATCAAACCCTAAAAGAAATAATAGAAGAATGTGAAAAGCTTGTTAAGGACAATACTGCTCTAAAGCTTGAAACAGAATATGTGGCAATGAAGTTAACTAAAGAGATTGAAGAAAGAAAGAAGAATGAGGAGTATCTAGCTCAGTACTTGAAAGAAAAATTTGAGGAATGCAATAGAGTTAATAGTGGATTCATCTAGCTATAGATTGAACTGCAACAATCTAGAAACAATGAACAAGAGCTTGAAAGACAGGTAGTTATTCTCAAAGATGATCTTTCCATTGCAAATGAGTTTAAGGATAAGTTTAGGATCAGTGTTGCTAAGATTGATGAAATAACTAAAGGACAAAAGGATGTAAATGATAAGCAAGGTCTTGGCTATGTGAAGGATGTGAGCTCCAAATCTAAACAAAAGGACCTTGAAAAAGAAGAACAAAGGCAAAAGATATCCAGGAAGACAAAAAAATGCTCAAAAATTTAATGGATATTGCTTTGTTTGTAATAAATTTGGGCATATGGCTTCTCAGTGTAGAAGTAAGATAAGTTTTGGCAGTCCATCATTTTTTGGTCAATGTTTTAATTGTAAAAAGTTTGGTCATAAGTCATTAGAATGTGGAAGCATGTCTATCAGTAAAAGGAATGCTAAATGTTACATCTGTGGAAGATTTGGACATATTGCTAATTAGTGTAGATCAGGAGGAAATCAATGGAATGGATGGTATAGACAAAAATATCTGGTATGCTACAATTGTAACAAATTTGGTCACATTGCAAGATTCTACATAAATAAAAACATGGTTAAAAGAGGTCCGGAATAAGAAGGAAAAAATTCACAGAAAGGTGATAAAGGAAAAGGAAAAGGAAAATCATATGTAGAAGATATAAGAGATCAAATGAAGAAAACATGGGTAAAGAAGAATGGATTTGATGAATGTAATAAAACTGTACTGGAAGCTCACTCTGGTAGTTCATCTGGCAATTGATCTCAGGCCATTAGTTTTCATGAAAATATTTTTGTCCCCCCATGTGTAGTTGGTTCCATATTGTAGGAAGTTGTTTGCAGTTGTGTTATTCATCCTCAAATACATATGTGATCGCTTCTTGAAGGTCCACAAATGGATTTCTCTCTTGTTTTTTGAAAATAGTGTAACTAGAACTTCTAGGGTAAAGCATTTAATGTGACAAGTTAGGAGTGCAAGTTATAAAAGGTCATTTGAAATCCTCATTTGTCACCATGCACCAAAGAAGAACAGTTGGAGAACCCTTTTTCAACAAAAATTTGAAGGAGTGAAAGTCAAATTAGCAGCAAATTTTCTAGGAATTTCTATTGATTATCAATTTTATACTTCTTTTTTGTGATTGGTAGAACCCTATTTGGTATGAAAAATGAAGCAACTCAAAGGAATAGTAATTTTGGATGAATATAGTAGTCAAAAAGTTAGGGATGTAAGAAATTTGTTGTCTGTCGTCAAATTAAAGAAGCTTGGAGGAGCGAAACACAAGAATCTGGACATCTAGAATGAATTTCCTCATTTCGTCAACGCGGAGGTAGTCTGGTTTATCTTGAACAGATTGGATGGTGATATCCTTGCTTTGGATAAACCTTATCAAATTTCTAAGGATGTAATCATAAATCTAACAAGTTTGTGCAATGTTGGCGATGTCTCAAAAAAGAAATTGATTTAAAATGTTGAAGTTGAAGCCCTAACCAGTGTAAAAGGAGATCAGAGGGTACTGATGATTACATCAATCAAAGACCCATTAACAAAGTATATTGTATATGAAATTTCATACAAGGTCTTCTTCAAAAATAGGGAAGGTGCAACCTCTGTAGGTGTAGTCTATATTACGCACAAGATGATAATAGAAAATGAATACTTTAACCTCTGTGGATTGCTGAAGGATCAACTGATGGAGAGTGTACAATTGACAAAAGATATAGATTATTATTTTAGGTTTGGTACCATGGCTATATGCATTATGATGTATTTCCTGAATTTCTTGCCTATGAATGACAATTTGGTATGGAAGCAAAATATGTTGGTTTGAAAGAAAATCTTTGAGCATTTCAACTCTTTTGAAAATGGTGAACAATTTTATGAAAACTTCTTTGGAAACTTGTTAGGAAAGTTTGGTATTCCTCTCTCAGTAAAAGTAATTGAAATTGGATCATCCTCCAGTAAGTTAGAGAAAAAGCATAAGAGAGAAAGAGAATTGGCTGGTGACACTCCTCTGGTGCCTAAGTCAACAAAATTTGAAGGAAAAGGTAAAAAGCAGATAGTTGTCGATGTAGTCAATGAAGACTCTGAGGAATATACACCAAGAGATGAACCAAAACTAGTTGAACTAGTTGTGGTAATTGCAGAAGAAAGTGATGAAGAAGGTGCTTTACTCAAAGAAAAGATATTGCAGATTGTTCAGGAAGAAGATGGAATGCAAAAGATAATTGACATATGGATAAATGGTCCATCATATGAACAGGACCTCATTGAGGACACTCTAGGAAGATACTTTATTGATAACAACATTGAATTAAAGAGTTTGCAAAATGTACTTCCAAAAGAATTTATTGAATGTATCAAGGAGGCTATGGACTTTGTGTCTCAGGATAGAAAAGAGGAAGAAATAATCTCACATCTGAAGATGTAGTTTAGGCTATCTCTCTCCAAACTGAAGAAGAAAATTAATGTACTAATACAATGCATTGACTCAGTGAATAATATCTTCAATTACTGTCTCAGGTGGCCTCAAGTGGTTGGAAAATACAAGGACAAGTTGGAACAAATTGAGAATGAGCTTGTCAGAATTAGACAGGACTACAGTATGGTTCAAGACAAGGATGGAGAAGTGAAGAAGAAGGTTCATGAGTTGCAAGTTGAGCATGCAAAGGTTCACTCTTCCAGAAACACTCTTATGGACACCTTCTAGAAAGTGAAGGACCTAACTGAAAGCATATTAGAGAAAATGGTTGAAGTTCTAAAGAAGGAGAAAAGTTAGAAGAAACCATTACCATTCCTAAATACCTTGTTCAAGTCATCAACAGAACATCAGAAAATAATAGTCTGATAATTGCTACTGGAATTGCAGTTGACTCTTGGAATAAATTTCTCCTTGAAATGAAAGATAAGTATAAAATATTTTTTTGATTTGAGTGGCAGTTGCAATTCTTCAAATTTTGATCAATTTTTGCATCAACAAAGGGGGAGAGAATGTAGTAAGGAAGAGTGCAGTAAATAAGCTAAGGAAAGTAGTGGAAGTTTTTGTCATTGATGTCAAAGGGGGAGAGAATGAAATGAAAAATTCCTTGACATCCAAAGGGGGAGAAGTGTTTTGTTGTAGTATTTTGCAATTTTTTTTGTTGTGCTGCGAAGTCTTGAATTTTGGTTTCGACACTTAGTCATTTTTCACTAAGTGTTGCCATCAGTGCCAAAGGGGGAGATTGTTGGAATATGGGTTTAGGATATCATTTTTAGTTGATAGTATTGTCATTGATGGAAATTGGAGTCAGTAGTGTGGTCTGTTGTTCTTACCGACAAGGAAAGTAGAAGACAATACTCTACCAACAAAATGCATGAAGAACAGAGTATCTGATTGGTAAGTTGATTTGGATACTTCATCGGATCATTATTTTGTTGTTTGGATCTCCAGGGAAGCTTTTCAATCATGTATGCTATCTATTTGATAAGTTTTATGATATTACATTGATCCATGTACGAGTTTGGAGATTCGGTAGAATGATTTATTGTTTATTTTCTCATTGTGGCCGACCTATTGTGTATGGCGTGTTTTGGATGTATGAGGAGTATGTGTTTAACTATTTATTATGTTAGGAATTTTGGTTTGGGTCCCTACTATAGTATAGCCAACTTGTGTGGGTACACATTAATTCTAATTGGTGATTTGAGTCAACTTGTGGAAGCATATTATATTTTGTTTGAAGTCGACATACAATAATAAAATTCTTGTTAGCGGATATATAAGTGAGATCAATAATTCATTTTGTGTGCAATGTACGAAGTGGTGAGAAGTTGTGTGTGTGAAAAAAGTGTAGAACAATTGCATGAGGTATTATCAGAGGATCTATTGAGCAAATTTTGTTTGTGCGGCAGAAGGGTTTTTGCAAAGCAAAACAGAGCAGAAGTGTGAATTGGAAAGAAGGTCCAGAATCCATTTTCATGTGCTTCATTGGAATTGAATTCAGGCATTTGAAGATATTATTTTCTCAGTTCATATTTTGAATAGCTTTAATCCAAACTTCTTTCGGACAATGAGTCTTGTTTTGTATTTTGAGCAGTGAACTCTAGGTAGTGTTCTTAAATGCAAGTGCATTCCCTTTTATCATACTTTTAACAAAGTATACTTTGTGGATTAATCTCCATTGTGGTTTTTCCCCTAATAGGGTTTCCACGTAAAAATCTTGGTGTTATGGTGTTCACATTGTCTTATTAATGTGCATGCATGTTTCCTTTTGTTTATTTGATGTGTACACTATTAAAGATTAATATGGTTGTTGATAGTTTAAGATCTGATTTGAAATTCAAATATTGTGGAACATTGATTCACCCCCCCTCTCAGTGTTCCTGGTGTCCAACACAACCAACATCCATTAGTCATCCTTGACAAGGGAAACCAATCTTCCATCCAAATTCTTCCTCTTCACCAAACCATATCGCAAAAACCTATCTCCCATGCATATTCTACATTTTCATCCCCTATACCAAACCAAGAAAGTCTCATAGCCTCCACCTCCTCTCATAATCCTTCATCCACTAAGCCATTACAATCCCTTCCATCCCAATCCACAAATCCATCCAATAAAAACATGTTTAGCAATGCTCACCAAGGACAACTAGCAAAGGAACTTTTTCAACTCCTACATGAAAATAAAGTTAGGTGATCAAATCACAGTACTAATCCTACACCATCCAACCATCTTTCACCATCATGCCCTCCATCACCTACAAAAGATCTTCCTATCAAAACTCCATTATTTCCATGCAAAAACTCATAGTCCATTTAAGAAAACCCTATCATTATCTAAAATCACATTCCATTTCCTAAACCATTGGATGTCAAGAGGAAAATCCAAAGCATGACGAAATAAAATATAAGATAAATCAAGATCAAGTTGTCCAAGAATCCCCTGTAGATGATCATGATATCCATGTTAAGCCAATCTTTGATCAAGATCATATTCCCAATCATGACATCCAAGATGAGCCTATCTTTGATTAGGATCCTACCATTGATCATAACATCCAAGATGATCCCCTTATCCATATTTACACCATCCATGATCAAAAACTTGAAGTTGATATGATCCAAACTCCAACCACTTCCATTTCCCAAGATGAGACACATGTTGCCCTTGGACACATAGATAATCAAACAAATAACATGGATCATAGAAAAAAATAAGATTCAAAATATACCATGCATCAAATTGACATCCCAAATGATCAAGAAGCAACAAACATGAAAAAGGATAAAGCCAAATTATCCTATCAACTAGGATCATCTACTTTTGTGAAATCAGGTTTTCTTGTAGATGAGAAAATACCAAGCAATGGTTTCCAGCTAAATAATGATTGGTTAACATCTTGTTATCAAAAAAATAAATACCCCATTGCAAACAAAATCTATCATAGTATACAACATCAAGGAAGAATACTAGGCCTACATGAATAAGAAATTTTAGAACCAATACAATTTTATGCAAATCTTATACATCAAGGTCTTGTATATTCTTCAATACACAAATATAATGATGCTAGTGATTCCTCCATGATATTAGGGGAAACTTTATCCAATACAAAAATCAAAATGGGGGCCATGAGTAGTCCTTACATAAAGTTGCTTCCAATACTCCTTCCATCCACAACATAAACCATCATTCCCACTTTATTAAACCTACCAATTGAAACCAACAAAAAGAAAATTCTTACAAATACAAAGTCCAAAATCAAATATCAAAGGCCATTGAATCAAGAAAAAACCTAAGTGGAAAAATGAAGTTAAAATGGATCCCAAAGAAAAATGGATCAAGCAAAGAAAAGAGTCCAAATCCAATAGTCAATCAATATGTGGAGCCAAAAGAAAGAGGTTTCCTACATATAATAAATTTCCATCTCCTTCAAAATGGTTGATGAGCTTAAAATGTGCTCATAATTTGAGTATTATAATGTATTTTTAATACCCTGACTCTTATTTCTAATGGTTGTTTTAACACTTTGATTAAAGACTTTTTATTCAAAATTGGGTAGAATCCTGTAGCCACACATTCCTATATTCCTACGGCTTGATATCCATGTGTCCATATTAATTACCCTGTTTGACTTCCCAAATGACTGATATAATGCATGTGGTTTTTGGATAATGAAATAGATTTAATGAGTGATTAATGAATGTATCGTGTTGATTGCCATGCATGCTTTCTTTTCGCTTATGTTGCCTTGTGCATCATAGGTGGTTGAAGGAAGCATGAACAAGTCAAGCACAGCAGATCTCGGCCCTGCAGTAAAGTCCATTTCCAACACGGCGTCAAGGAAGTTGTTCCAACGAAGACTCTCTGACCAGGTCGTTGGGGAGAAATCTAAATGATCATCAATCTAGGAAGAGTGGAATGCTAAATTCTCTCTGAATCGTGTTGAATGGATATGCTTTCATTTATGAGAAATTTGTTCCTCAGTTTCAGGATGTATTCATGTCCATGTCTTTCTCTGATAAAGTTAGGTAGTTAGTTGTTCTTCTAATATAAATAAGTTCTCCTGTGCGAGTGAGCAACAATGTGTGTTAGAATTAGTATTATAATAAGTAGTGTTCTTGTGTTAATTTTCTTATAGGCAGAATAATCAATGTACTAGATTTCAAGATTATAAATAAAAGTTGATGGAGGTCTGAGTTAAATTATTGCATAAGCTTGTTGATGCTTGCTAAGGGGGCCCACTTAGTAAGTATCTGTAGTTAGTTGTTATTTCCTATTGATTATAAGTTATATTTCACTTCTTGAAAGTTTCAGTGCAAACTCAGTCTTATATTGTTCCTGTAGCATCGAGAATCAATCCCTGTGTCTATTCCTACAGCATAAGGCCAGTTCATAGTTTGTCTCTTAGTAATAGTTGTCATGATTTCTGCTTTGATTAAGTTTAGAAGGCTTTGCATTACATTCCTGTAGTATGAGTAGAATTCCTTCCACATATTTATTTCTAGTAGATCGTGACTGTAACTAGTTCTTAGTGCACATATAGTGCTGCTCCATTTCAAGTATGTGTTCCCTGGTTTGATAATATAAATGAACGACCATAAGAAGATGTTAGTCACTTGCTGGAATGTTCGATTCCCAAGTTAGGATTTGCCCTGACTAGTATATCCTTTTGTGGGTGCGACCATTTTTGGCGCCATTGTCAGGGATGGTGTCAAGCTAAGAACATGTTATAGTCATTGTTAGCATTAGTTTAGTGTGTTTATCCAAGCATTTCAAAATTCCTTCAATATACGGTTAATACTATTGCATGCATAGAAGAAGAGACGCTCTGGGAAGATTCCTCCCTAACCTTCCATTCATTGTTAATACTCCTAAACCAGCTTATAGTTTATTTGAGGAAGGAGGAGACCGAGATATCAATCTATTTGATGAAAACCTACTTGTTGAATGTCCATTTGATCTATCTGACGAAGAACTTGAAGAAAATCCATTTGTTTTGATACTCAATCAAGCAACAATGGCACGTAATCCACCTAATCGACCTCCTGCTTTTGAATTCCCCATCGTTGCTCAACAAGATAATGACAACCTTAAGAATATTCCTTCTTCATTACTTCCCAAGTTCTATGGACTAGTTACAGAGGACCCAGAAACCTTCTTGTTTGAGTTTGACATCCTCTGTCACAGCTATGATTACACTTCAGATGCTCATAAGCTAAAGTTGTTTCCTGCTACCTTGAAGGAGGGAGCTCTCAGATGGTTTATGAGTTTGGGAAGGGGTGTTGTTGATGGTTGGGCAACCATGCAAACAAAATTTATTGAGAAATACAAGGAATATTGTAAGAGTGGTAGTAAGGGTGATGATATATTCAGAATCCAACAAAAGGAGGATGAAAGCCTGGAAGACTGTATCTCAATATTCTTGTTTTCCCTGAAAAAGAATTTAGACCATACTCTCAATGAAGAATATCAGAAACTACTTTTTCTAAGGGGAATCAATAATACCTATATAGATGCCCTAGATCTGATGAGAGAAGGATAACCCAAGTGTCTTGGGATGATATCAAGAAAATATGTCTCAACTACTCTCAAGCAAATATTAAGAAGGGCAGAGGTCATCAAGCCACAGTGGGAAAGTCTTCTTCCAATGGAGTTTCACGGATGGAGATCACAAATTTGCTATCTGATTTCAAGCAGGACATCATAAACAACATGGCTACACAGTTGGATACTATGCAAGCTCAGAAGAAACATGAGGAGGCTGAAGTAATCTTGGCTGAGTTCTGTCCACATTGTAAATAGAAGAAATGTGACTGCAGATGTAAGATGGTGGCTAACATGGAGGCTAAGCAGTTACCCACTAATTTTAAGATGATAGAAGGTGATGATGACCAAGTATTATTTGTTGCACAAAGGAGACCATGGGCTCAAATACAAGGTATGCCTCAAGACCCTTTGAATTTTGGTAATCCTTATTCTAATTACAATAACCAATGGCAACCTACATATGGCCCATCTCCACTTTGGAATACTCCTCAACCAAACTGTCCTAAGTATTAGAGCCCTCAATGGAAACCTCCTTAAGGAGGTTGGCAGCAGCCACAAGGACAATGGACTCCACCTCCAGGTAACTGGCAGCAGAATCCTCAATGGAGAGGTTCTCAGCAATGGCAGAACCAATCCCCTGGATTCCTGCAGCTTCAACAGCCACAACCTCTGGCCCTCATGCCACCTCCTGCAACAAATATTGGCCCTCCAAAACAAGTGTCTATGCCTACTCAACCATTGCCAAATCCTAATAATAAGCAGCAGTAACAACAACAACCTATGTATTCTGCAGAAGCCAATCAGTATTCAGCTTATGCCCTGAATACCAATGATATCCATCTTAGGTTTGGAACTACTCTCCCTGCTCCACAACCACTTATAATTACAGAGATTCCAGACTCTGCCTCTAAACAACCTATTGATCCTGGAGAACATATACCTGTACAAGATACTGCCTCTAAGGAACCTGTCCTGCAACATCAGGCTAAACTGCCTTTTCCTCAGAGATTGCAAATTACTACATCCAAGACCATGGAAGAGCCTACCTTTGATATTTTGGATCAGCTAAAGAATGTACAAATTCAAATTCCTCTTTTTCAAGCTATTAAAGATGTTCCAATTTATGGAAAAACCATTAAGGAGGCATGTTTAAAGAAACAAGGAAGAAAGAAAAAGGATCCCCAAACTATCCATGTTCTAGGACAATTGGCAGATATTATGTTAGGGAAGGTAGTCATTCCAAAATATACTGACCCTGGGAGTCTTGTGGTAAAAATAAATATCAATGGCCAGATAGTAAAGAATGTTTTGATTGATCTTGGTGTAGCCATTAATGTAATGACCAAGCACACCATGGAGTGTTTGAATATCCCAAACATTCGGTCTACACCTACCATCCTGCAGCTTGCTAATAGTTCCACAGTAACACCTGATGGAGTGGTAGAAGATGTTATTGTCACCCTTGAGTCTTGGGAATACCCAGCAGATTTCACTATATTGTCCACTAAGACAACTTTGGGAAGATATCCTATCATCCTAGGTAGACCATGGTTAGCCACAGCTGATGCTCTTATAGGATGTCGTTCATGGGACATGAAATTTTTTTATGTCAGTCAAGAAAGAAATTGGCTTTATACCCACCTGCACAGCCTCTGCCAGACTTGTCTCAACCAATTTGGCCAGATTTAGGAGAGGAAACTGAAGAAGTCAATTCATTGGCTCAGCTAATGATGCTACAAATTAATCCATTTTCCCAGCTTCAGAGTGAGGATGGCCTGCTTCTACACATTTTGTAGTTTAGCTCTGATCTGAATAGCCTATCTATTTCATACAACTGTTTTCAGCAGTGTTTCCTATAGCAACTGAATCCTGAGAGCCATCTCAATTTTCTACTATATGACATACAGACACCACCTTTATTAGCAACCTCAATAAATGATCTTACCAAACAAATAGAAGTATCTTCAGGCCATTGTCTACATATCAATAATAAGCTGCCTTAGTCTCAACAAACTGCCCTAGCCACAATGCTACAAGCTCAACACAAAGCTTTTGCATGGGACTATGGGGATATGAAGGGAATAGATCCTCAGCTCTGTACTCATAGGATCTACATTAAGGAAGATTGTTCACCTATTAGGCAGTCTTAAAGAAGAATCAACCTAGCACTCAAGGAAATAGTTAAACAAGAGCTCCAAAAATTGCTTGATGTTGGTTTTATCTATCCTATTTCAGACAGTCAATGGGTATCTCCACTGGTGATTGTTCCTTAAAAATGTTGAAAATGGAGAGTTTGTGTAGACTACAGGGAGCTGAACACAACAACTAAAAAAGATCACTTTCCACTGCCATTTGTTGACCAAGTGCTATACTCATTGTCTGGTAAAAAGTATTTCTCCTTTCTGGATGGATATAGTGGGTATAATCAAATTAGAATTTCCCCTGAGGATCAGGACAAAACAACTTTTACCAGTCCATGGGGCACTTTTTCCTACTCTGTCTTACCTTTTGGCCTGTGTAATGCACCTGTAACATTTCAAAGGGCGGTGATTAGTATTTTTGCTAATATTTCTCATGATTCTATGGAGATCTACATGGATGACTTCACCACTTATGGAGCCACTTATGAAGAAGCATTAGAAAACTTGTAAAAAGTGTTGAAAAGATGTAAGGAGCAAAATTTGTCTTTGAATAGTGAGAAATGCTTTATGATGATGCAAGAGGGAATTGTTCCAGGCCATCATATTTCTCAAGCAGGAATTCAAGTTGATCCTACAAAAATAAGTCATTTTAACCTTGCCAACACCTATGAAACAAAAGGATGTTAGAAGTTTCCTAGGACATGCTAGATATTATAAAAGATTTATCAAAGATTTCAACAAAATAGCCAGTCCATTATATGCCTTATTGACTAAGGATTCTGAATTTAACTAGATTGAGGCATGTGACAAATCTTTCTTGCAGCTTAAGAACTTACTTACTCAGGCACCTGTTCTTCAAGGACCAAAGTGGAGTCTGCCTTTTCATATACACATAGATGCCTCTGAGTATGCCATAGGGGCAGTTTTAGGATAGAAAGAAAATTCTATAGCATGCCATATATTTCATTAGCAAAAACCTTCAAGGCCCTGAATTAAACTATACTGTCACAGAGAAAGAATTGCTAGCAGTTGTGTATGCCTTGAACAAGTTTCGTCACTATGTCACTGGTTACCAAATATTTTTCCATACAGATCATGCAACAATAAGGTACCTCATGAATAAGCCTTCCATATCTGGCAGATTAGCAAGATGGCTCCTATTGTTGCAGGAATTTGATATCACAGTCATTGATAAGCCAGGTCAGGCTAATGTGGTGGTTGATTTCTTGTCAAGAATTCAAACAACTACACCTGCCACCCCTAAGGTACTTGATGATAGTTTCCCTGATGAACATCTGTTTTCTATTCCTGCTCAAACTCCATGGTATGCAGATATTGCAAATTATTTAGCAGCCAATAAGATCCCAACCCACTTCTCACCAAAGGAAAGGCAATTGTTGGTAGAGAAAAGTTTTAACTTTTCATAGATTACAGACTATTTATTTTACACAGGACCTGACCAAGTCATGAGAAGGTGTGTTCAGGAAGATGAGACCTATGACATTTTGCATGCCTATCATGATGATCCATGTGGGGGCCACTTCACAGCTAAGAGAACATCTATGAAAGTGCTCGCTACATGGTACTATTGGCCCACATTATACAAAGATGTTGCAACCTATACTAGAAAATGTGACAGATGTCAACATATGGGGAGACCAACAAGGTCTGATGAAATGCCCCTGTACCCTTAAGTGGTAGTCAGTCCCTTTGAAAAGTGGGGCATGGATTTTGTTGGACCCATTGATCCTCCATCCAATAAGAAATCATATATTTTGGTTTGTACTAATTATGTAACCAAGTGGGTGGAAGTGAAGGCAATGACACATGCCCGTGACAATAAGGTTGATGAGTTCTTGTATGAGTAGATTTTTACTCAGTTTGGAATCTCAAGGGAACTTGTTACTGATCAAGGAGCCCAGTTTACATCCAACTTAATTAATGCATTGATGAATGATTACAAGATCAAGCACATAAAGTCTAGCCCCTACCACCCTCAAGCCAATGGCAAGGAAGAGGTTACCAATAGAGACATTGAGGCAATCCTTACTAAGACAGTACATTTACACAAGAAGGATTGGAGCAGTCACCTTCTTGAAGCAGTCTAGGCTTATAGAACAACATGGAAAACAACTATAGGGTTTACTCCTTATGAGTTACTCTATGGAAAAACAACCATGTTTCCAATAGAATTTGAACATAAGACCTTAAGGACTACTCTCCAGCTTAATATTAATATTTCAGAAGCTCAAAAGGAACGCCTCTTGCAACTGAATGCATTGGATGAGATGAGGAAAGCTGCTCTATAGCATACAAAAGCCATCCAACAGCAAAGGAAAAAATGGCACGATCACCATATCAGAACCAAGCAATTCTCTGTCGGTGATTGGGCGCTACTGTATGATTCCAGGTACAAAGAAAATCAAGGTAAACTTACTACCAGATGCCTTGGTCCATATGAAATAGAACATGTATTTGATAATGGTTCAGTTCAATTAGTCACAATAGACCCTGTTCGATTCAAGCTACGGGTTAATGGAAACCGTCTTCAGTTGTATCATAAGCCAGCCTCTAAAGAAGAATTTATGCAACAGTTTATTTAGGATCCTACCAATGATCTTCCTGCCGCAAAAGGCTTCAACCTTTCTCCTGTAGCATCTCTTTAAGTTCCATGTTGCATGCCCATAATAAAGGTTTCCTTTTTAAGGAGCCATTTCTTTCACTTTTCATCCATCACCACCATGCATTTCTTTTCTTCCATGTCATCTATTCTGCCATACCACCCTCCTTTACGATTTCAACTTCCAGTCGTTCATTCATGCTACAGTCGTGATCTTTTTCGGAATGTACGAGCATTGATTAAAAGGTATGCAATATCTTTATTTGTCACATCATTTATTTATTTCATTTATTCATTAATTGCAATGCATCTATTAGTCATTATTTCCCGATCTTCGCCTATCCTTTCGTACATGTGTGGACACATGTCATATTTTAAGTAGGGGGCTGGGATAATCCATTTGTACTTTTTCTTGTGCCATTGCAAAGATCTGCTAAGATCTTCTTTTTTATTTTATTTTCTTGTACTTTCCAAATATGGCTGCGTGTTTCCATCTTAAACAACAATTAATTGCTTGATCATTTCATGCAATTATTTTTCGATTCATTCTTGGAAAAGTAGAGAAAAGTGAGAGTGGGACAGAAGCAGGGCAGAAAGAGTAAAAAGTTTTTGAATTTTTCAGAAAAAGTTGAATTTCAGGAATCTCAGCTGAGACAGTTTGTAAATATGGGTGGCCAATTGGTGAGACATGAGCTTGCAACTCATGAACCTTTGATGCACAACCCTCAAACGGTTCAAGCATTCAGTAACTGCGGATGGTTGAATTATTTCTTGAGGATAGATTCTTTTGATGAGGAAGCTACAGGAAAATTCTTGAGAACCCTTTCAGAAGGAGAAGCTATAGTATGGGGCCTGACAGTAACTGTTACAAAGGAGAGGATTGTGGAAGTAACTGGGCTTCCAACAGTAGGAGAAAATTTTCCTTCAGGAAGGGATGTTGTCTCTACTAGGGCAGAGTTTACAATACCAACAGATGGACCACTGGAGGTTTCTAAACAAGGGTGCAAACAGGTATCACTGCCTCCTCCATACCTCGAATATGCCAATTTCATAATCAGGTATTTGACCTGTGAAGGACACTTTTCCTTTTTTCACTCCTACCATTTTAAATTATTAAGTCATATGAGGCACGACTTAACTATTAATGTTCCCAATTTTCTGTTAAACCTTCTGTAACAATGTGCCCATGAAACCCAAAAGGGTAGAAACAATTCCATTTCCCATCATGCCCTTATTAAATTTTTGATTAAGCGTTCCCTAAGGGATGTGTCACCCCTTTCTTGGCAAGAATTTGTTGCCCAGAAGGGTCTACAACTTCCAGAGCCTCCTAGAGCGCTCCCTACTCAGCATAGAAAAAAGAAAAGAAGAGCAGAATCTACAAGTAGGGGAGCCAAGCAAGAATAATCTACTCCTGCAGCACCTAGTCCTGCAGCCTTCACACCAGTACCCCCTACCCAAGTACAAACTAGGTCTGCTAGTAGAAAAGAAAAAGGGAAAACAAAGGTCGGGGAGTCATCTAGGGTAGAACAAACCCCAGAATTTGACCCTCATGTTAAAAAGAGAAAATGTTATACTCCTGTAGCACCTTCCCCTATATCAGTTTCTCCTACAACAATGCCTGTTGCTACTGAAGTTTCACCACCATCATCTTCTCCTCCTGAGCCTGAATCCTCTAGGAGAGATAGGAAGAGGAAAGCCACAAAAGTATCTTTTGCAACATTGCCAAAAAGAGCTTCAACAAGAAAGCAGTGTAAAGATACCTCCACCCTTGCTCAACCTGACATCATAGTAATTTATGAGGAATCAAAGAAATCTAGTCATGATGATACTCAGAATGTATCTGAGGATGTTGAACAAAGTCCAGTTGCAATGGAAGTTGAGGAAGCGCAACAAGATAATAATGAAAGGGGGATGCCAAGTCTTGATGACTTGGCTGAAGTGGTTAGGAAAGTTTCAGAGGAAGCACAATCTCTTCCTGCACAGCAACAAAAAACCATCCTGCAACAAGAAGAAGAACAGCTTGGAAAACCTGAAGTGTCCAATGAGACTCCATCACCCTCTGGAACCTGTAAAGCATTGGTTGTCTATAAAAGAACATTGTTGATTGAGTATTTGGAACATCGCAGGACTACATGGAGACCTGTCACATTCCACACTTTAAGTTTCAGCGATTTGGCCAAAACTAAAATTCAACAAAGCCTTTGGGAGGAGGAGAAGAAGAAATTAAAAAGAGAAATTGAAAAACAAAAACAAGAGATTCAAGAATTGAAAAAAGAAAATGGATGAAATGATGTAGACAACTGGAAAAATCATGGAATGCAGGCCACCACCAAGGGTATATGCCATGTGTCTTAAAGAACAATTTCTTTGGTTTCAATTAATGAGGATTTCAAGGAATTTAGATCCTGTTATTCATATAGCTCAGGAATTCTACACTGCATACCAAGTAGCACCTAATTAGTTGAAAAATTCCTTATGTGAATTTTATTTGCATGGTTTGATAATTCCCTCTGAAACATAGTGGAATCCACTTCTTTATATTGGCGATATTCATTTGAGGTCACTCATGTCCCAGGCGGTCAATGAGACTAATTATGGGAAACAATTGGAAGCATATGAAGAAGCTGAGAGAAATGAACCAATACCATTGCGACCTGAAAGTTTAGATCCCCATACTATCTTGAGAACTTGGCTTCATGTTGCGTATGGATTTAATGATCAGACTGTAAGAATGAAGATATTTGATATCAGGAAATAGGTATATGTTGAATTCAAAGGTCAACCATATTTGTTTTGGAAGCTTGCATCTTCCATGATTGAGACAAGATGGGAGAAATTGACTATTGGTCTAAAGAGGTCTAAGCCTCATAGTCCTTTGAATTTTAAAGCAGCCCTTGGAAGAACAGAGAAATGCATGCAGCTGGGTCTATAGAAAAGGTTTGAGTTGTGGCTACCTTTGATATTTCGACCTCCAGTCTTAATATGGCTAGTTTATCCTCATCGGACTACAGATGTTAATAAGGACACAAAAACCCACAGCTATGAGAGGTGGCAAAACTTCAAAGGGTTCTACTATAAGTTCAGGACTTCATTGCAGGGTCATACTGCACCTACTGATCTCAGGAAAACAACCAACAAGCTTAATGTTGGTGGACCATCATTGGGATAAGTAGGGGGCAGATGATGAGCTTAAAATGTGCTCATAATTTGAGTATTATAATGTATTTTTAATACCCTGACTCTTATTTCTAATGGTTGTTTTAACACTTTGATTAAAGACTTTTTATTCAAAATTGGGTAGAATCCTGTTGCCACACATTCCTATATTCCTATAGCTTGATATCCTTGTGTCCATATTAATTACCCTGTTTGACTTCCCAAATGACTGATAAAATGCATGTGGTTTTTGGATAATGAAATAGATTTAATGAGTGATTAATGAATGTATTGTGTTGGTTGCCATGCATGCTTTCTTTTTGCTTCTATTGCCTTGTGCATCATAGGTGGTTGAAGGAAGCATGAACGAGTCAAGCACAACAGATCTCGACCCTACAGTAAAGTCCATTTCCAGTACGATGTCGAGGAAGTTGTTCCAGCGAAGACTCTCTGATAAGTAGGAGGTATTTTTCCAAGCGAGTCAAATTATGATATTGCTATCGATTGTGTAGTTTCGAGTCAAACTCATTGACCCATGTTTCATGAGTAGTGGTTCAACAAGAACCCATCTCTCATGATATCGAATGGAATGGCTTAACCTTGGAGAAAACTCCTGGTTGCGCTTGAGCTGAGCAGTACTGGGATGGGTGACCGGACGGACCAGTGCTTCACCTGTGAGCATCACCTAGATGCAATGAGTGCTATGTGGACCATTCGATATCATGAGAGATGGGTTCTTGTTGAACCACTACTCATGAAACATGGGTCAATGAGTTTGACTCGAAACTACACGGTTGAATCCTGATAGCAATATCATAAGAAGACTCTCTGACCAGGTCGTTGGGAAGAAATCTAAATGATCATCAATCTAGGAAGAGTGGAATGCTAAATTCTCTCTAAATCATGTTGAACAAATATGCTTTCATTTATGAGAAATTTGTTCCTCAATTTTAGGATGTATTCATGTCCACGTCTTTCTCTGATAGAGTTACGTAGTTAGTTGTTCTTTTGATATAAATAATTTCTCCTCCTGCGCGAGTGAGCAACAATGTGTGTTAGAATTAGTATTATAATAAGAAGCAGTGTTCTTGTGTTAATTTTCTTACAGGCAGAATAATCAATGTACTAGATTTCAAGATTATGAATAAAAGTTGATGGAGTTCTGAGTTTAATTATTGCATAAGCTTGTTGATGCTTGATGAGGGGGCCCACTTAGTAAGTATTTGTAGTTAGTTGTTATTTCTTGTTGATTATAAGTTAGATTTCACTTCTTGAAAGTTTCAATGCAAACTCAGTCTTATATTGTTCCTGCAGCATTGAGAATCCATCCCTGTGTCTGTTCTTGCAGCATAAGGCCAGTTCATAGTTTGTCTCTTAGTAATAGTTGTCATGATTTCTGCTTTGATTAAGTTTAGAAGGCTTTGCATTACATTCCTATAGTATGAGTATAATTCCTTCCACACATTTATTTCTAGTAGATCGTGACTGGAATTGGTTCTTAGTGCACATACAGTGCCACTCCATTTCAAGTATATGTTCCCTAGTTTGATAATATAAATGAATGACCATAAGAAGATGTTAGTCGCTTGCTAGAATGTCCAATTCCCAGGTTAGGATTTTCCGTGACTAGTATATCCTTTTGTGGGCGCGACTAATGGTCATCATGCAAAGCATATAAAAGTGTTGATTCCAAACACTATCCCAGTTCAAAATCCAAACTCTATCATCCATCACCCCAAGTTTGGAAAATAAAAATCCCTACATCCAAAATGCCAAATAATCCATCCACATCTACCATCATTCATCATAATCCAACATCTCACCTAAAATCCAAAAATCCTACTTCACAAGTCCATCACATTTTGGAAACAACACTTTATCATAGGGAATCCCATGGCATTCTATCACAATGTGCATATTATGGTAAGGCCAACCCTAGTATAAAAAAGGATCACAATGGCATCCATCAGTTGTACACAAGCGCCATGACCTTGACAAGGCAACTCCTCCATAGAGGTCACTATTGGCATATCATGATGCCAACATCTACATTAGCACCATCAAAGGATTCAAACCAATCAGTGATCATCTAAACATCAAGGTCATCCAAAAAAATGAAAAAATGAAAAAATCAAGAAAAAAATAGTAAAGAGAAAAAATTGTCCAATAGTGAAAACCAAATTCATATGGCACTTTGGATAAGAACCATGATGAAAACTTGGAAAACATGCATCATGTGTAAGATCAAATATCTATGTGGACCATTGCACTTGGGAGCAAGTTGTCTCATCTTCCATACCTTTGTCATGAAATTTTCCATCCATCCATCCAATCCACATCATTTCCATCCATCTTCCCTACCCACCTTGAGCTTGATAAGGATTGGGGCACAAACATAAATCATGCTTTGGAAAACTCTTGACACGGTGATCCTTTTTCCATGCACTATAAAATATCATGTCACTATCCAAATCCACATCTTGGAGAAAACAAGTTATTCCTATGTGACATAGTCCTTCGAGATCATATCCTAAATCTCCATCCAATAATCCCCATGTATCCTATCCTTTACCAAAGCAATCCATTATCCTTTCATATATATCACAAGACTTGGTTTTCCCGTGTCATTGGTTTCAATATTCTAATCCACCTATCCAACATCCCTCCACTATCCCATCCACTCCATCAATAAAGACAAGCAAACAACAAGCATAGACGTCCTTCCAAACCATCAAAAAACACATTTGAAAAATGTGCTTTTAATGTAAAATCTGACATCAACCTAGATAGCATGCAGTCAAAACAATCCTTTTCCATCATGAACATTTCCTTATATCCATAACTTTTCTTATATAGGATGTTTCCTTATCGAAACCAAACACTTTTCTTACACAAGATGTTTCCTTCCTGAAACTAGACATGATCTAAACCCATCCTTTAGTCCTTCCCACACCTTGGAAAAATATAATATTATTGTGTGTCTATTGATCATTGTTTGTCTTTTTCTTTGGTTTATCTTTTTTATCTTTTGATCTTTCTTTGGATTTATCTTTTGACCCATGCTATTCCTACTCAAGGTCACCATGATCATTTCATATCATGGTGTGCTTTGACATGGCATAAATTGGGGCAAGGTCTATTATTTATGTGTGCTATGTCTAATGGTTGTCTCATTACAAATCCACCAAGAGCATCATATGCCTTGTGAGTGTTGGGCCATCCAGTTGTCTATTTCTTGTTTTCTTGAGAGTCAGTCCATGCATTGGATACATTGTCACCTAGGTCTTCTATACTTGGTGCATTGCATTCATTGATATTTTCAAATAAAGGTTGCTAATCTTAAAGTCAACATAACACACCATCATCATCATCATCATCACTGTATTCAGATTCATTTTCATGCATACATTTTTTAATCTTTTTCATCTTTCATCTAACATTTTCTTCTTCTCTTCTTTTGAGAGATCACCCATGTAATTAATGCATAGGTAAACTCTCAAGGGTGCATCATTCATCTCAATCATCTCATCTTTTCAATTTTTCATTTCTCACCTGACTAGGGCATATCATCACCTTCTTCATCTCTTTTGATTTTTCTTCTTAGCTACTTTTCTTTTATTTATGTTACTTTGAACATTGCTTCAAAGAGGGGGAAAATGTAGACACTCATTGCTCTAAGTTCATATTTCTTCTTATCCATATAATTAAATAATTTTAATTATTTAATTATTCAAAACTATTCTCTAAGGTTAATTAAACAATTTTAATTGTTTAATTAATTGACCAATTTTTAAATAATTATCTTTAATTATTTAATCTTTAATATTCTTCATAATTAAATAAATATATTTATTTAATTAATTAACTAATTTCTAAATTCTTCTATAATTATCCATGTGGGTGTGAATAAATAAATAATTTTTATTTATTTATTACAATTACTTTCTTTCTTCAATCTTTTCATTTTTGAATCATCAATTAACTCTTCTTCATATTAGAAACTCAATCTTCCCTCCTTAGTTAACTCCACTTCATCTTAGAAACATCTTCATCCACCAATCAACTCAATTTTCAAAATGGAAACTTTATGTGCACAATTATCTATTGATCAAATTAAATAATTCATTATTATCTCTTCAATTTTCAAAATGTAAATTTCTATTTTGTAGTTGAGTTGACTATTGATTTTTCAATTATATCAAGTCTTCATCTTCATCCTCGTCTCTTATTTGATTTTTCCTTGGAAAGTCTATAAATAAGATCATTTCTTCATCATTAAGGGATCTCAGATCTTCTGCAAATCAACTGTCAAAATTTATTATCAATCAAATCAACCATCAATCATCAATCATCTTGTTATGATTCCAAGATTTAGCATCCACATCCAAAGAGGAAGCAACATCACATCAATTCTTTTTGAGGTTTGTAGTGGGATCAGTAAAGTAGAATTTAAATTTGATTTCTTTATTTATGTCTTCATGTTGTTTTAATTTCTTATATTTTTTATTTCAATGCATACACTTGCTGCTTGAATTTAGATTTCCCATTTGGACCTTCAAGCTCATAACTTTTTGCCTAGATCTCTATTTTTTACAATTCTTGCGACATTGAAAAGGTATTGAAGAGTTATTTTGTTTTATCCATATACTTTTTAAAGATTGACCACCGTGTATCTTTTATATAGGTTTTTCCAATATCACTTTCTAATTGATTACTTGGATATCCTAAAACCTAGATAAGTTTTGTCTTTTGGGAGCGCTTCATTTTCAATATTCATCATATTTGGGAGTTTTTAATTGTTGATGAAGGTTGTCTTTGTAAATTTGGAGATCTATCTTAGTTCATTTCATTTCACCATTATCTAATCATCTTGAAAGGGGTAAACTATAAGAAATGGAGAGATGACACCCTCAAACATCTTTTTTGGCTTCATATTTTTCCATATTTGTATGGTCATGTTCCCTCTCTAGGTATTGTTGGTAGGAAATTTTCTTGAAATTGCAAAAGGGATCATATATTAGGAGTGATTTGTTACCATGTTGATGATGACATCTTGAGTTCCATTGCATACATTGAGTGTCCTCATATGCTCTTTGGACTAATTTTTGGGAGATATATGGAGATCTTGATACATAACCATTATCAAATGATTCCAAATTTCAAATTATTTTGTACCTCTTAATGATTCAAATAAGATAGCATATGACTATAATACTATTTAAGAGTTTTTTTCTTTGGAGAGATTTAAATCTTTAGATGATGATGATGATGTTTATTTAGATTCTCCTTCTCCTTTAGAGATAATTGTTGATCCTTCACCTTCACCGATTCCTTGTGTAGAATCATTAATTGAAACTCCCTTCACTCTTACTTCTTTTCAACAAGATTATTATAGTTTTTCAAATTAAACTTTATGAGATGATGATGCAAAGAAGGGTGGAGGTCTTCAATTCAATCACAATTTGAACAAACTTTCCAACTTGGAAACCCTAACTTGGTCTTTATCTCACAATTTCTTCAAATTTCCTTGTAACACTCCAAACATTGATTTTTCACCATATCTTTCAAAGATAATTGTAAAAACACAATTGAATTACCATTTATGAAATCCTTTATGTTCTTTTTCAACATATCAAACATGTGAATAGGTTTTTTTTGTAACAACACCCTCTAAAATTGACTACTATGCTAGAATTAGGTCAAATTAGCCCTATTTTCCAAATCAACTATGTGAAATCTCTCCTCCAATATACCAAACTTCACTCCAAGGCTTTAACTAGGTCACATGGGGTCTAAAACTCCAACTTTTATCAACTAGAACATTTATGAATTCATCTATCATCAAAACCCTATGACTAACCTCTACTCCTAAGCCTAATACATAGAGATATGAGGCTAGGGCTTGATCAAACACTGCCCTACCTCCATCCCCTGCATCTACAAACCCTACCAACATGAAAAAAAACCTAAATAATTCCATTCCATTGACTTGCAAAATTTTCCATCAGTGGAATGGCTCAATATTCCATTTTTTCACTCAAACCCTTTTAACTTGAGGTTTTCTAACCACTTTCAATAAAATGTCTCTAAAATGTTTCAAACTCAATGATATTAGATGAAATAAAATCCAAATGATGGTTAAAACACTCCTAAATCAACTCCAATTCACATTAGATCATTTGCAGACTGTACAGATCTGTACAAAGTTTTTTAGCAACAAAAACACTCAAGAAATTGCAAAAAATAGAGAAAAGATTATTGATTTGTCTCCAAAAGTGTCTCTAGAAGTTTTCCTTGAATTCCTCAAGACATATTTAAACATTTCCCACCAAAAACCAATAGCTTCAAACTACCTTTTGAATAAATGACCGTTCAACTTCCACTACAAGCCAAAAATGCAAAATTGCATAGCAACTTTTGTAACATTTGCAACAAAATGACAACTTTATCTAAACCTAACCCCGTGAGACTAAAAACATTTGAAATGGTCTAAATATACCTTATCATATCTAAAACTGACCCCATGAGACTAAAAACATTTGACATGGTCTAAATAGACCTTATTACATAAAAAATGACTCAACATTAGACCCCTATTTACATGATGAAACCAGGTGCCCCTACACCATACACTCGGGGAGAACAAAATCTCAAGTTCCACTTGAGATTAGATCTTGCATTGTGGTACCATGTTTTTTAATGTATTCCTCTATCATCTAGGTGGCATCCTCCATTGGAAGGCCTTGCCACTTCACTAGGTACTCCTTATAGACTTTATGCCTTGTCCTTTTAGCTTCCTTTGTATCCAAGATGCTTTCAAGCTTCAATGGATGACTTGGTGGTAAGTCCTTGACCCAATATTCATCTGGAACTCCTAATGTATGTGCATATTCACCTGGAATCATAGATCTTTTAAAAGGATATAGGTCAAAAACATTGAAAATTGGAGAGATAGCCATTCCAAGAGGGAGTTCTATCTCATAGGCATTTGCTCCAAATTTATGGACCACTCTACATGGCCCAATCTTCTTCATCTGAAACTTTGAATACTTCCCTTTTGGTAGCCTTTCTTTCCTCAAATGAGCCAATACCAAGTCCCCCACTTTGAACTAAACCTCTCTCTTCTTCAAATTTGCATGTTGCTTGTATTTTTCCACTCTTTTGAAGGTTTTCCTTAACTTGTTGATGTATGTCCTTCATTGACACTACAAAGTCTTCTCCTTTAGTACTCCATCTCTCCATAGCACTCAAATATCTGAGCTCAAACACTCCCCTTGGCTGCAATCCATATACAATTTCAAATGGTCTTTTCCCATCACTTCTATTAACAGAGTCATTATATGCAAACTTAGCTTGGGGAATAATGAGATCCCATTGTTGTGAATGCTCTTTTGTCAAACATTTGAGAAGATTCCCAAGGCTTCTATTGACAACTTTATTCTTCGCATCTGTTTGTGGATGGTAGGTAGAGCTAAAGGTCAAGTTTGTTCCCAACTTCTTCCAAAGGGTTCTCCAAAAGTGATCCACAAACTTACTATCACTGTCAAAAACAATTGTCAATGGTAATCCTTGAATTCTAACAACCTCCTTGAAAAATAACCTTGCAATGTAAGAGGCGTCACTTGTGATTTTACATGGTATGAAATGTGCCATTTTGCTAAACCAGTCTACAACAACAAACACACTATCAAACCCCCTCTAAGTTTGATACCCACAGGTCCCAGGATCGAAACCTAGATTTGATACCAATTTGATGTAGAGCAGGGTGGAGGTCTTCAATTCAATCACAATTTGAACAAAATTTTAAATTTGGAAACCCTAACTTGGTGTTCATCTCACAAATTCTTCAAATTGCCTTGTAGCACTCCAAACAGTGATTTTTCACCATATCTTTCAAAGAAAATTACAAACCCACAATTGAATTACCATTTCTGATACCCTTTATGCTATTTTTCAACATATCAAACTTGTGAATATATTTTTTTTGTAATAACATCCTCTAAAATTGACTGCTACACTAGAACTAGGTCAAATTAGCCCTATTTTCCAAAGCAACTATATGAAATATCCCCTCCAATATACCAAAATTCACTCCAAGGCTTTAACTAGGTCACATGGGGTCTGAAACTCCAACTTTATCAACTGGAACATTTAAAAATTCATCTATCATCAAAACCCTATGACTAACCTCTACTCCTAAGCCTAATACATAGAGATATTAGGCTAGGGCTTGATAAAACACTACCCAACCTCCATCCCTTGCATCTAAAAACCATACCAACATGAAAAAAAACCTAACTAATGCCATTCCTCTGATTTGCAAAATTTTCCATCGGTGGAATGGTTCAATATTCCATTTTTTCACTCAAACCCTCTTAACTTAGGGTTTTTTGACCACTTTCAGTAAAATGTCTCTAAAATCCTTCAAACTCAATGAAATCAGATGAAATAAAAGAAAAATGATGGTTAACACATTCCTACATCAATTCCAATGCACATTAGATCATTTGTAGACTGTATAGAGCCGTACAAAGTTTTGTAGTAGCAAGAACACTCAAGAAATTATAGAAAACAAAGTAAATATTATTGATTTGTCTCCAAAAGTTTGCATCAAACTCCTCAAGGCATATTTAAACATTTACAACCAAAAACCAATGCCCTAAAACTACCTTTTGAATAAATGACCGTTCAACTTCCACTACAAGCCAAAAATGTAAAATTGCATAGCAACTTTCGCAACAAAATGACAACTTTATCTAAAACTAACCCCATGAGACTAAATTTTTTTGACATGGTCTAAATAGACCTTATTACATAAAAAATGACTCAACATTAGAAAAAACCAACATTATACCCCTATTTACATGATGAAACCAGGTGTCCCTACACTAGATGAGCATTTAACAAGTATATCAGTTTTTGTTTGAGAATCTCATGTTGTAGATTTGGAGGACACTTGAGGGGTTATCCCTCCTCTTTTATGATAGTAATTACACTACTATTGTCAAAACATATTTGTCTTTGGATCTTGTTCAATATCAGTTACCACTTGATCCTAGTTTGACACCTTCTTTATTGATTGGGCATGTACTTTATTTTATTGTGGCATCATCTTCCATAGATGTGGTGACACATGAGCAAATTTTAGAGATGACATCATACATATTCATCCTTCTTCCTATCAATTCCTATATATAATGGGAAGAATTAATACATATATACTTCATTTTATTTCTTCCCAAGGGGAGGAATGTTTTTTGTAGGCATTGGATAATGTTTTATCTTCAAGCATCTACCATTTTTGAAGGAGATTACACATTGTGGGGGGACTATGTGTTGTCTCTCTTTCCATCTTATGGGGGATATTGATTGTATATTTGTGATGGATGTAGTCCTTGGCTGGTCATGGTGAGTCCTCCAGTCATCACTTATTTCATCACATGTATATGATTATTTTCTTACATTCTCTCTTTTGGAGGGGGTTTTCTCCCATGTGTTTTTTCTCCTTTACTTTGTGAGAGATCATTTATAAATGGGTACCTAACATAGCCTAGTACTTGGGACCCTTCATGCATTTTTGTGTCATATTTGCATTCTTTCATTTGTCTACCTCTCCCTAAGTTGCACTTAAGAGGGGTGTTGGTGTGAACATGGTGTTTTACTAAACTAGTTCACCTAGAAGGTCCTATTCACATATTAAGTTTACTTAGGGGTCTAAGAAGCTTTCTAGAAGTCTTAGTTTTCATGAGATCTTCTCTTATCTTATGTCATGACATTTAATTATTGTGTCTTAGATCATTTAATATTTGTTGTCTCATGTCATAGGATTAAGACATTTGTCATGAACTTTTCTAATCCTATCTTTCACCTTGTCTATAGAAGAAAGGCATCATTGTATATTTTATATCATAGCGGATTGATCCATTATTGATCAAGTTGTATTATTGTTGCATCCATAATCAAACAATCTATTCTTTTTCCATACTATCTAGATGAAGAATATCTTTAGTTTTGTATGTGATCCTGGGCTATGGGAGCTCACTATCAGCTCCTTGGAGTTCACTATCAACTCCTACAATACAAACTAGGGATTGGGAAAATATGTCCTACCATATGAGGAGATTCTATATCATTAATGATTTTCCCTATATCCTTGACTGTGTCCATGCCATGTTTAACAAGAAGCATCTTATTAAAAACATTATTGACCAATGAAGTGGGCATATCATCATTTATGGTAGCTAAGTGATTTTATTAGAATTTCAACATATCAACCATCTCTTGTTCCTTTTGATTTTTAATACTTTCAATATATGCATTTTGATCATAATAAATTTCTTCTTTATAGGAATCCACCAGGTGATCATCATACAAAGTAAAAGTAATACAAGTGGTTAGTCTAACAATATTAGGGTTTAAGCTAGCAATTCGATAAAGGTAGCCTATATGTCTTTCACGCTTCTTATGCATACACAATTAAACACATTGGATTTAAAGTAGTAAGTGCATTCTATGACAACCATACAATAATTTTTTTAATACATGGAAGTTACGGGTTCATTAAAATGTAGAAAAATAAAATAACCATATATTAAGGAGTCTAAATATACAACTTTAATTGGACTAAACTATATATTCATTTAAAGGAGTTGAGTTTGATTAATGTAGAATATATCTAAGCATGCTAAAACATAAATAGTTGAAATGTTGAGATGATAAGAGAGATTACTTGGATTGTGGTATGATGTCAAATTTGACTACTTTGTTTGGTTGAGACACCTTGTAAAATAGCCAAGAACTACAAATTGGAATTGGCTTAGTGATTAGGTTCTTGTGATAAATTGATTTTGAGATTTTGTGCCTTGGGAATAGACTATTTTCACGATTCTATTCTTGAACACTTGGCCCCTTTGGTCCACTTTAGAGTTTTGCCTTTGAGATCTCCAAAACATGTTTACATATGTTTGTATTTGTATTTAAGAATTAGTGGTATTGAAAACCATCTTTTAGGGATAAAAAATAGAGCATATGGGAGATGAGAAGAGATGAAAAACATGCCAAACAAAGAATGCAACATGTTGATGCAATTGAGATTGAGTAAGCTAAGACTAATACGAGATCGAGCTTTGACTATGTCCTAAATGTGGTTGCTTTTTGATACAAATTGATCTCTTGATATTCAATGATTAAAACAATCTAGGATGATGTTCTTAAATACATATTAAGATCACACAAATTGAGACTTTTTGTACAAAGTTGATGGATAATTGTTATATTCCTTAAATATTGGCCAAGAAAAGTGGGATATTTGAATTTTAAAAATGAAAGATTAGATTGTGTACATAATTCTATTTAAAGGATAGAATCATGGTGCCACAAATTCTTAAAAAACAAAAATCCTAAAAAAAACTAATATTATTATTGCAATGATATAATTAGTAGATATGAATGATGATTCAAAATTTAAATTTGCCGATAAAAAATAAATAAATATTAAAACTACACACTTATGACATCCACACAAAACAACTTTAGATAAAAGAATTAAATACAATATATAATAAAAAATATAACATAATTAAAGATAAAAAAGACAGAACAATGGTATCATCTGCTGTTTGTTGTTATCCATTGTTTATGGGTAGTTCCCTTCCAACCTATTTAATCATTTATATTCACAATATTTGATTGATATGAGCAGAAATTATTTTAAATGATTTGTTTTTAAAAAAAAATTAACCTTTCGAATTTGTACAATATATCCCCATAACAGAGGCGGCAGTAAGAAACATTTTCAGTTCTATCTGAATTGAACTGAGAATGAGGATGAAAATGAATGGACGAGGCTTGTGAGAAATAGCAAAGAACAAGTGAGTTTGAAAGTTGATTCCATGGCGGCATGGTGTGTGACAGCAGAGTTGGTTTGCCTACCTGGGCTCAAAGTGAACCTGCATTGGCCAAGGTCAAACAGGGAATGTTTACATGGAAGAGGGAGAAGGCGAACGCATTCAATGAGGGCAACTGCTGATCCCCAGAGCTGTATTGAAGAAGAAGATCGAACAATGAGTACAGAGGCCTTTCATCAGTTCATTAATTTAAGCCAGGGTTCATGGAATGGCTCCTTCTGTGTAATCATAATCCCATCCTACTCTTTCATTCTTTCAATTGTCTGCATTTGTGACATCGCTTATTCTGTTCGTGTTTGAAATGTACGAGTGGCAGCAATACGACGTCTTGGGGAATGCAATGCAACGTGTTAATACCATCTTAGCTGTTACCTCCTATGGGGAAGATGAACTTGCCAGCCTCATGCAAACGTGAGAATTACTTCCCAACTTAATTCTACATTTATCCTACACAACCCGTGTGTTGAAAACCAATTTCCATATTGAGTAACGTTCTTCTTTTTTTCAGCCAAATTTACTGGGGAGAACCTGTGACCAATAATGTGCAATATCGTATTAATATCAATAAAAAATGTAAAATAACTTGCAGTGTAAATATACCCCGTGCATGTGTGCTGTGTTGTGTTATAGGTTGAAGATAAAGCAAGCCCCACCGAAGACATCAATATTGGGAGGCCACACAGATTCGGAATGGGAAGAATACAAGCTTAGGGAGACTAACATGTTCACAATTGACAACCATGAGCAGGTGAGCTTCAGCCTCTGCGTTTTGTTATTTTGCTCTCTATCATCAAGTGTTTTTTAACAGATGTATTGAATAAACGATCAATAGTTGATGTTCTTTGCAATTATATTACTTTCATATTTGGCACTTCACATATCCTATCACCATTGGCAGACAGGCCTGATTTGGGGCATTGATTTCTCACTGTATCGGAAGATTCTAATTAACTAATCTTATAGCAATTTTTAAAAATATTTTGACTCAAAAAGTCGACAAGGAAAATAGCTAGTATTTTTACGTCTCAAATATGTCAGATACTCACATATGTCATAGGGTTGGCTGTATCCGTGTATGTGCATATTTGGAGGCATTTCATTATGCTTGTTCTTTAGTTTGTTGATAAACTTGAAGATTGGTTAAACAAAACTGCTTGGGAGGGTATTCAATTTGCTGGTTATGTGGTGAAGTTACTTTTGTATGCGAATGAATTTATTCTAATTGCAAAAACTGCCCTTGGTTTAAGAGAACATTTAAAGGCTCTTGAGCTCTTTTGACAAAAGGTTGGAATGCAAGTGAACACCGGTAAAAACAAAGTTATGATTTTCTCTCTGAAAAATAAGAAACAACAGGTTGATTTTATTTTTGAGGGGAGCTCTTTAGAGGTGGTGGAAGAATACAAATACTTGTATATTGATTTTCACAATAGGCTCAGTTGGGAGACATGTAGAAAAAAAACTATTCAAGGTGGTTGGAGAGCTTCTTACTTGATGCAGAATAGGTGTAGGATAGCCGAGTTATGGGATTGAAGACCAAGAAAACCTTTTTTGGTTTGTTGGTTACACCAGTTGTCCTCTATGGTTGTGAAGTTTGGGGAAGTAGCATGTCAAGTGTAAAGTGCCTTGCCAAAACTGATCAAAAACTTCTGATTTTCTGCCTTAGGAATTTTGACAAACACTTGGTGTGCAAATTGAAATGTGCTGGTAATTGTTTTCTGTTTGTTTTGTTTTGGTTTTGAGAGGTGTAAATGATGTTTGAATGCTTATCCAACAATGCTAGATGACTACCAAAGAAATAGAAATGATATGCAAACTGTTTTTGTATTTTTCCAATGCATATATATGACTGAACTCATGCAAATGTGCACCTACAACAATAAGACATTTTGACAAACAGTTTGCTGCCAAACTCTAACTCCACTATTATGATATTGTAAATGAAATCTGACTTGATACAATGCTGGAAGTATCATGAAAACTCAGACCTACTTGAAGAGTTCTAATATGCAAACCTAATTACAAATGCTGGCATCAATTACATCAAGAAGTTGCTGTTATGGACAGTGATCAGACTCACTAAACAATGCAATCCTATTTGACTTGAAAGACTGAAATTACAATGCTCTATTACTGAAGTATTATTGACTTCACAATGCAAATACATATGCAAAATGAGGAACCTGATATAGATGTAGAAGCAACCATAGACTTGATCGATTCCTCATGTAGACATCATATTTGCCTTCCTCAATGCCGCGCCTAGCCTCCTGGGTGCCCTACGACTCCCTCCACAACCTGAACGAATTTTCTCTTGCCTCTAAACACAAAATTGCACCATCATAGGTGCGCCCAGCTTGGTCTCCAAATCACCTTCACAAGCTGCATCTATCCTACACACAAATGCCACGATTCTTGCAAGCAAAATATATATAAATCGAATATCTCCTTATGATAGAAATTTAAACCCCAGGCTGAAGTAATCGATCTATTCCAATATATATATATAAATAGTTTCATTCAAAATGAATCGATGGTCTTTTAAAATAATATTCGATTCCTCCAAAGAAAGCCACAAGTTGGCTCTATTTTGTTTTATCTTGGAATCTAACAATTAGTTTGTCTGTATCTGCCAACAATGTTTTTTTTTTGTCTTTTTGTGATTGATAATAATCTTCAGAATTCTGCAAATATCTTTTCCAGTAATCGTCCTCTTCCAAACTGCTAAAGAACTTCAAAATCTGTAATTAATCAAAATACTGAATATTCTCCAAAATTTGGTCTTATGACTTAAATTTTGCTAATATCGATTCAACATAAATAACTCCTTCCAATGACGATTGCAGCAATACAATAGCTATTGCAAATCTCTAACCTTTCAAAACTAATTGCAACTATACTTCAGCTGCTGCAATGATGAACCAACTAGCACATCAATTCAGCTAGGGAAATAATACATCAGCTATTACACCTGTCAAGATCTCCAATGAAGCACCTGTAGAAACCCTGGATGGATTCCTCAACAATTCCATTTAGGGTTGATCTTTCACAACCAAACCTGGTACTCTAGAGTCTTCAAACCCTCGAGCAATGCAAAGCATTCAGCTTCTTACCAAACTAGTAATGAGAAATAAAATCCAAATCAAGCATGCCCAAACGCTAAGCCAACAACTCCTTATAAAGATTTCTCAAAGACTTCCAAGAAGCTTCTAAAAATAATATTATTTTATTCTCCAAAGTGGCTTTATAATATATTATTTTTTTAGTCACTTTTACTAAATTAATTAAATATAAAGTCATCCTTTTGATATTAATTTATTGGAATTACTTTATAAGTAATTCATTTAATACCTCTAGTTCGGGGATATGACATCAAGCCACAAATGGAGACAAGTTGAAAGAATTCAAAAGCACTTAATCACTACTAGTATCAAAGTCAAGTCTTCGGTTCCCTATGAGATTCTTTTGGCTGAAGCTGGGATGTTTCCGATGGAGGCATCAACAGTGATTCGTTTAATAAGTTATTTAAAAAAAGTTGAAAACATGGATATGCAACGCTAGCCTAAAATGGTTGTTGAGGAGGAGCTAAATCGTAGGAAGAAGACTTGGATGAAACAAAATAGCAAGTGGTTGAGAAAGTGGGACATTAAGTTACACGAATGTCCTAATACTAATGGTGAGATAAAAAAGATTGTGTTCGAAAAGTTTAGAACTGTTATGTGGGCAAATTAGCTTGGTTGCAAAAAGGCGCATTAATCAAAGAGTTCAACCCCACGTGGGAGCATGATGAAAAGGACTACCTAAGGGTCACAATTAAAGGTAAGGCTAGGCTTTTGGTTGTGCAACTAAGGACTGGGTCTCATCATCTTAGATGTGAGACAGGTAGGTGGACTGTCCCCAAGGAAGATTGGGAACAAAGAACTTGTATTTTCTGCAGCAAAGGGGTGGTTGAGACCAAATGGCACTTCATCATCGAGTGTGCGGCTTATGAAGATATTTGTATCGATTATGAGATCAAGTTGAAGGTGGATAATCTAAATGAGATTTTTAAGGAGGTAAGACTTATCAAGACGGCTAGCTTCTTGATCAAGATTCATAATAGGAGAGTTGACATTGAAAGGAACCTGAAAATGGTTAAAGAGCCAACTTTGGGTCCCATAGGTTGATGGTCTCATGGACATCATTAAAAATCATTCATTCATTTCATGGGAATGGACACCAAGACAACTCCTTGGCATGTTTATTCAAGTGGTCTTCAAATATTTGCACAATTGTTTTCCCTCTAAAATTATAAGCAAATGAAAGGCAAGACCGTTGAAGGAGGCACAAAATGAAGAAAAATACCTAACCCTAAAAGTCAACTAAAATTTTAGTGAAAAGTATAACATATATGGTTATACCATTATTTGCAAGTTTTCTCCCTTTCCAACAAATAGCAAGCTTAAGAAGGGAATCTAATTTAAATTTTTTTGGATAGGACAAGACAAGAACATTCTCAAAAGTTTCTTTGCAAAATTTTCAAACTTGCAGAATTCTCTTAAGATGTTCAAATCATGGTGTTAAATTTTGGGTTACTGGAAAAGAAAATGGTGACCTGTTTTTAGAACTAAATGCTACTTTTTGAAGATTCAGATTTTTTAGATGCAGTTTTGATCTGCGATTTCTCCTAATTATTCATTTGAATTGCCTATGCCATTGATAAACCTTATCTTTAAATTTTAAATAAGATATATCCTAGGTTCAAATTTCACCTCATACCTGATAATACTGAGTGCATTGGCAAGGGTGTATGGTGGTCTAGAGTGAAGCTCTTAGAATTGAAGCACTTTCATTTAACTAAAGTAATTGATTAATTAAAATCTTAATCTAGATGGTCTGCCTTTTGAGCATTCTGATTCTGCTATCCAAAGTGTTAAGGATACATTCTTGTTCCCCCAAGGAAAATTCATCTTGAGCTGCTATGTTGCTGCTGTCCAATGCTCCTAATACGCCTAACATGGAGGTTGTGAAAGTTTTATTGGGGAACAAATCCAAGGATATACCCCATGCTCCTAGATCTTTTGATTCTTTAGAAAAAGTAGATTGCTTGAAGCATTGAGTTATGCCCGGAAGACGTTGCACCTACTGGACATTGACATGTTTACTTAAAGTGGATTGTCTATAAAATACAATTCTTCATGTTTAGCAAGGATGCTTGTGGATCACCACCCTACTGCCACTACTCAAAGATGCTAACTTCAGGTTCTTCCAAACCCTTGACTAAAAGCATTTCTCAATTTACTAGAAAGGTTTGCAAAGCTACACGGTAAATAAACTTTCTCCATCATGCCTATCTACAAATGGACACCACCTTATAGTCATCAACAAAGTACAGGAGTCATAGCATGCCTCATATAATGTGTAGAACCACTTATGCATGATATCGCTTTCCAAGGTACTTATGCATGATATCACTTTCCAAGGTACTTATGCATGTCTTTAGTTTATGGAAGTCTACCTTATAATTATATCACCACAAGGATATCTATGTTACCTTGACTAATTATTCGATTGATCAGAATTGGATATTGAAGTGTTAGTAAAAGATGCAAAGTCACTATTTTCATGAAGGCTGAAACGTAACTTGGAAGATAATTTGCAATTATCATTTTCCATTGATTTTCATCTTAAAATGGAGGAGGACCAATGGTGAATTCGATGTACAAGCAGAAAAGCATGTCTAGGGTGATCTGGACCCCTTAGATTTGAAAATCAGTTCTGTAGATTCTTGAAAATGCAGAGTTCTGTGGATAGTTCTGAACTGCCATTTTATGCAGGTGGTGGGTGTGTAACTGCTGGGATCTTAAGGGATGGTATTTGACACTTGCAGTTATTTTTTCTATGCAAATTGCATAATCCAGTAGTTTTGTTTCTGCCAACTGCATATTTGGCAGTTTTGTCATGTGATAAAAAGTGGTTATAGTAACTGCTGCAGACAGTGTTTCTTCTCTTTGAGTCTTTCTAACTTATTAAGATGTGAGAAACATTCAAGCAATTTCCACCCAAGATCCAAAAATTGGTCCATTTTATGCTAGGCAATGTCCACCTTCTTGTGATAGAAATAAATAAGAATAGATAAGCTTTAGCTAATAGAATTTGGATCCTAATCATTATATTAACGGCCTCATTAATTTGAGAAATAGAGTCCTTTTCAAAGCTGTAGACAGTGTTTCTTCTCTTTGAGTCTTTTTAACTTTCTAAGGTGTGAGAAATTGTA